>VFFE01007080.1:119190-307818 GCA_008921705.1 Burhinus oedicnemus
AAAAAAAAAAAAAAAAAAAAAAAAAAAAAAAAAAAAAAAAAAAAAAAAAAAAAAAAAAAAAAAAAAAAAAAAAAAAAAAAGACATCCTGGCATGTGAATGTAGGCTAAGGAGACCACAAGCTTTAATCTTCTTAAGGGTGAAAAATGGGAAAGAGGTGGAAAAATTTGTCCTGTCCAATATTTCCTATATATATATAATTTTTTTTTTTTCTTTTTCCCAAAAAGTCCCTTTGCGGCGCTGGGAGAATAGCTCAAGCGGGAGGTAAAAATGAACTTTCTCAGTCTGGGCACTGATGCCGAAGCCTTTCAGCTAAGCTTGAGCAGCCCCTGCGATGCCAATGACGAAGGAGCAACCAGTGCCCAGCGTGGCCCTGCACCCGGATCCAATGCTGGCATCTCCAGGGGCTGACGGGCTCCCGGCTCCCTCTTCCCTCTCCATTCTCTCCCTGTTTCTCGTCTTTATCCAGCTGGTTTCTCACCAGCATGGCAGCATCCGTCCCCACCTCTGAGCTGACCCGGGGATGGCGGGGCAGGATTTTAAGGGCATCACCCCCGTCGCGAGCTCCTCCGAGCAGGTGCCGCAACCAGCGCGAGGTGCCGGGCCCCGCTCCGAGGGCACAGATGGTGTTTATCTGTTAGGAATAACCCGAGCTCGATACTGCTGCCTGAGCTCCTGAATGTTAATCGCGGCACCGGCAAGCTGCCGAATTTCCCCGAGCGGCATCCAAATTCCGTCTTGCCTGTTTCTGGAAGGCAGCCGTGGCGCGTGCCCATCGCTCCCACCCGGAGCGGTTCATGGGTGCACTGCACCCAGGCTGCGCGGTGCCTTGGCCAGGCTGCGCGTTGGGCTCGTCCCGGCTCTCGCCACATCCATCGGCTCCGCGGTGCCTCGTGCCCAGCCTCCCGGCAGCGCGTGCCCCTGCAGCTCTGCCGGCTCCGGCAAGGCGGTGGGGAAACAAGCTCCACAGCCCAGAAGGACATTCCAGGAGCCTGTTTTATGCGGCTCATCGCGAGGCTGTCACAGTCTTCAGGTGCCTTAAACCGGAGCAGCCACTGAGGGTGGTGGGTATAAACTCTATGATGAAGCCAATTTCCCTCTGCTGTAACCACGGGTCATGGAAAAATCAGGCGCCGAGGAGGCTGGTGAAGCTTCCGGCTGAGCTGCAGTGTGACAACAACCAATTCCTTTCCTTTTAGGAGGCAAAATGCCACCCTCCAGCCACCTCCTCTGCGCGTCTCACCTTCCCTGTCACCTGGGAGGCATCCAGAGTAGGATGTCCGAGCAGCCCCAGCCTTTTCCAGCTGGCGCCTGGTCGCAAGGTTTCCATCCAGGCAGCTCCACGGATGCTCACAGCACCGTGCATCCAGCCGGCTCCGTCCCTCCTGCAGGTGGGCTCAGAGCAGGGCAAAGCACCGCGGGAGAGATTTCTATCTCTGTGGGCAGCAGATCCCAAACTAAGGCAAAAACAGCCCTGATGCCAAGGTGTGCAAAGAAAACCTGGATCCCTGCCCTTCTGGGGCATCCGTAACGTGCCCTGGAAAAGTGATGGCAGGCTTATTCCTGATGTCCTTTCTGCTTGGCAGGCACCAGCGGCACGCGGGCTGGTGAGCTGCAGGAGCCGATGAGGTCTGCGACAGCTCCGAGACGGAGGACAAATTGCTGGCGACAGTGATGGATGGCTCGCTGCAGCCCGTGCCGGGCCTCTGCTGCTGCTCTCGCGGCTGCGCGGGGTCCATTGAAGTCAACTCGGGGACACCTTCAGTGCGGGGTCACTCACTTCGCCTGTGACCCAGCTGCAAAATTCATTATCCGTCTTCCCCGGGAAGCCAGTGCCCTCAGCCAGGATAATTCTTACCCAAAGGCTCTCTCCAAACCACTATATGGAGATGTTTCTGAGGGCTAGAAACAGCCACCCTGGAAATGTCCTCTGCTTTGTAACCCTCCTTTGAGGAGCCAGAGGTGGCGAAGGTTTAAGGTTCCTCTCTGGCTTTGTAACAAAATGAACACAAGGAGGGAAAAGCTGGCTGAACATCCCCCCGCCTCGAGACCCAGCCGGTCCCTGCAAACCAGCCGCGCTGGGTGGGTGCATCCGCTTTGTCTTCCAGGCAGCTCTGCCCGATCCTTATCCTGGCTGATGGGAGCTCAAATTCCCATCTCGGCCCCCGGGTCTCCGCAGAACCTCCTCCCAGCCCTCCTGCCGGTGGTCCCCGCTGGCCGTGCTCTCACTGTGCATCCCACCGCAGCCCGTAGGGTGCCAGGCGGTGATGTCCTGCATCAAAACGGGAAAATTCTCGGAGGCGCTTGACAGGTATGAGCCGAACGCAGCCCCACACCACCCGAGGTTACCTGCAGGACCCCCCCCGCCCCGGGCAGCCTTGCAGGGAGGGGTTAATGCATTTTAAAATTAGCGCTGTATGCAAAGAAGGGGACAGCTGTTTCCTGTTTATAAATGAAATAATGTTGATTGGGCCTCCTAATGCTGGCTTGCTGTACAGCTAATTAGCTACCAGACGCTGAGCCTCAGCAGATGCTGGAAGGGGTCCGATCCCGGAGAGGTGGCTGTCGCGCCGATGACAGGGGGACAGAGGAGGGTCCGGGATGCTGCGAGACAGCCCAGCACTTGGAGGGGGGGGATGTTCCAAGAAACCCAATTCCCAGGGTGCAGGATTTCTGGGACTTACTCTGTTGTGATTTATCCCGCACCGACTTCAAATCCTGGCAGCTCTGTCACTTGCTGTAGTCGTCTCGTTGGGCTGGAGACAAAATTTGCATGCGGTGTCTTTAAACCGTTCTACGCTGCCAAGATAATTTTGCTCCCATCTGTTTACCAGGGGGGTTCCGAAGGAGGTCACCGCAGCCCAGCTCCGACTTGGCAGCGCCATCCCGCTCCAAAAGCCTCTCTTCCCATTCGTTCGGTGCAGCATCCCGCGCTTGTGGGGCATCCCGCGCCAAATGCTCGGGCTGGGGAGAGCTCATGGCTTCGCTATGAGGAATGCTACGGGAGGGAGCTGGTGTTTTGGAACGTCGCTGTTCCCTGCGTTCCTTCCAGTGGTCCCTGCTCGAAACGTCTTGACTCACGGGTGTGCCAGAGCCGTGCGGGGAGCCGCTGGCAGAGGGAATGGCAGCACCGGCCAAGCCGCCGTGGTGCTGCCACACGTGCCACCACCGAAGAGCACGTAGGAAGAAATAACGAAACCCAGCAGAGAGCACATTTTTGAAGCCGATACCTTCTGGGGTTTCAGCGCCAGCAGGCAAGAGCTGCTTCCCGGCAGGACCGGGTGGTTCAGAGCCGAGATCAAGGTGCACCGCTTCGCCCGTCGGAGCGCTTCAGCTCCTGGCAGATGTGACACAGCGCAGTTAATTTGGGCATTTGTGCCCCCTCTCCGTGTGCCTTAGCCCATTTTGCATCGCCCGGATGGGTCACGGAGCATGTTCCCCAGCGGGTCCCGTGGGAGAGCTGACCCCGGCGGCTTATGAAGCCCATCCCGGCTGATCCCGCATCCGAGCCCAGAGCGCTCCAGGTTAAGGCAAGCTCAGCCCTGTCTGTCTGCATCGCATTTGCATTTCGGCCTGACCATACGGATGTGACCCTGGGGATCGTACCCCCGTCTCCGCGGGCTGGCTGTGTTTGCCTCTTGTTTAAAAGCCGTAGGGAAGGGGATGCTTCATCGTTCTCGACCCGTACAGCATCGAACAGAGCGCAGGCCTGTGTGTGGCTAGCGGGCTCTTTCGTGGCGTCTCTACACAGATTTTAAATGGTTTCTTTCAGTTTTTTGAAAGATTTGCTGGTAGGACGAGGAGGCTGCATGCAGGTAAACTGTCTGCTGAGCTCCCGCAATTACAAGGCTGCCCCAAAGTGACTATCATTTGCTACAGCAAGGTTTTCTAGGCAGCCTAATAGTGGTAGAAGTAGGAAAAAAAATCAATAGCTACAATCCCATTGGCTTAATTTTACCGATGAGCCATGCTTTCCGCTGCGAAAGCTTCTCTAAGAGAAAATTACTTTAGGTAGCAGAAGGTTTTCAGTTGGCCAGAAACAATTGAGCGTGCGTGCGGGGAGAGGTTCAACGTAAAAAAAGCCCCACTGAACCTCCGAGGCTTTAAAAAGTGAATCCGGTCAAAACAATCTGATTAAACGTGTAGGGCGGCAGAGACCGTCTGCTCCGGAGTAATCAGCGGGGAGATTACGGGCAGCGAGAGCGGGAGATTTCCCAACTCAAGAGGAAAGTTTGGGGTCTAAATGTTCAGCGGAGCCGCCGCAGGCGGCGATGCCTCGCTCTTCGCGGGGAAGGGGCGCTCCTTCTGCTTGCCAGCCTGGTGACGAGCAGAGCGTCCCCGCCTGCCCTGCGCCGAGCTGCAAAGGCAGAGAGCAAGGCAGGAAGAGTCCCCGAAGGTCACGCTGGCTCCTGGGAAGAGCATTGGCTTTGGACGCTGAATTAGCGCTGCTGCTGTTTTAGGTTCCCCTCTTCATAGCTCTGTGCCTCAGTTTCCCTTCTTGCTTTGTCTTGCCTGTTCAAAACGTGAATTCTCTGGAGAAGGGCAATCCCTAGCTATGTGTATGAGCAGTTCCTCTGTCGCAGCATCCAAGTACAAGCGGAACTGTTCTCTAGGAATAACCGTGTGATCAAGAAGCTATGGGCTGTCACTGGGCACCGAGATACAGCAGAACGGGACGGCTGGGTTTGAGACCGTGGAGGGGTAAGGCAGGCAGGGCACCTCCTCTGCAGAGGCTCAGTTAGTTATTAAGTCTCTTTAGGGTCTGAACTAACGGAGAGTTATTCTCTCGCAGGTCGGACTTTGAGGTCCTCAATCATTTCCGCACTGCAGTGCCCAGACACCGAGCCAAGGAAGCAGTCCCAGCTCTTCCAAGGAGGCTCATCAATAATGGACCAGTAATCTAACCTTCAGCCTCCACTCATTCACCAGTTGGGGGGACCCATCCACCCCCCAAAGCACGTGTTCATCGGGAACCTGGGCTTGCCTGTTCGTTATGGGCTTTGAGTAAACTTTCAGGGTGCTTTCAACAAGCTGCTCCTCGCATGCAGCCTCCTTCCTTCTGCCTCCCTGCCTTTCTTTTCCTTGCTGAGCCGGCATCTTTCCCACGTGCTGGCTGCACCCTGGGCATCACCAGGGCTTGGGCTGGTGGGTGGCCAAGACAAGGTGACGGAGCTGCTGCCCGGATAGCCATGTGTCCGTCCACATGCACACCTCCAGGCTGCTGCAGAGCCTAGGGGCTGGGGGCACTGGGGCAGGAGCAGCCCAGGAGCTCGTGCTCTTCAGCTCCTGGGGAAGGGGAAGGGTCCGAATACGTCTTGGTTCTGCTGGGGAGAAACAGTGACTCCACCGCTCTGGCCTTCCCAGCTTCCAGGCTGCTTATGCATCACCGGTGGAGAAATGATGGACCTGCTGATGGCTACAAATCCCAAGGATTTTTGTAAAGATGGGCTGGCACTGCTCCCTTCCCTCTTGCAAAGGAGGCCCGGGAGGGGGACAGCGAGCTCATGGCAGGGCTTTGGCAGAGGAACCGGGGCATGGCTGAGACAGCAGGGAGAGGAGGCAGAGGCAGCTTTCATGGAGAATAAATCACTGTCACAACATGTAAATGAAGATCACTCAGCGCAGGTGGCTTCTCCCAGGCAGTGCAGACAGCCTTACGGGATCAAGACCTAGACATTTAAAAAATCAAAGGGATTTGACTCTTCTTGTAGTATCTGTCAAACGCTCTGTGCCGGGAAACCTGCCTCTGCTCAGGCTGAGCCCGGCAAACGCCTCCTGCAACGGCCTCAGCTGCGTGGGGAACGGATTGCACCGCGCTCCCTTTCTCTTCCCACAAAAATCTATTCCCAATACACTGCTGACTAATTTCCTGCCTGCTTCTTCTCTGCAGCTGGCAAATGGCTGAGAACGACCTGGGAAGGATGGCTTGCCTTTCAGACGGAGACCTTGACTAGCCAAAGAGCCGTCCTGGGGAGAAACCTATTTAGAGCCACTCAGCGCCATCAGCTTCCCAGCAGTGGGTAGAAATCACTGGTCAGGGGAAGCGGAGGCCAAAATACAGTTCGTAAGTGCATTTGTGCACAGTCACAGCATGAGGCCCCGAAAGCGGACGCGTGTCCCTCTTTCCCTGTGTGGCAGGCAGCGGAGGAGCAGGAACCAAAGAAATAATGACAGGTCCCATCCCTCCCCGCCGTTACGGCTCTCCTGGGACAGCGCTACGGTCAGGGTAAGGGCAGGGCTGGATACTGGTGCCATAAACCCCGTCTGACCTCACATTTAATCTGCAAGGGGTCGGGAAGGGCAGCGTCCTACTCGCTATGTGTTAGGAAGTTATTACTGGTACTGACCCGCGTCGGGGTTGGGGTCAATGGAATTACCTTCCTAAGTTTGTGAAAAGGTATTATACCTTCTTTGCAGTATTGAAATAAAACGCTCCTACCCCATGAAAGAATTAGCCTCCCTAATACTGCAAAGCTGCTTAAGGGCAGATTTGCCTCCTGCAGCAGACCGGCAGCCTCGGGAGAACCCAGCTTGCCTCCGACGCCAGCGCCGTGGCAGCCGTGCCAGGGCTCGGTGCTGGGCACTGCAACTCTGCGGGACGGCGTCCTCTCCCCGAAAACGGGTGAGCGCCCTGTCCCAGCCCAGCCCAGCTCCTTGCCTTCTGTTTTCTTACAGGACAGACTGGTTTCACTCCTCTACCGACAACCCCTCCGGCCCTTTGGGCTGGTTCCCCGTGGTGCACGTGGTGCCCAAACCAGGCAGCTAAGTATAGTAAGGTGATCTGCGCTGTTTAAAATTTTCATGAGGATATTACAGGAATCGAACAGAGCCCATCCATCACCTAAATTACATTTCTTACTATGACGGTGCCATGTGTGTTGGGAGCTGAGACAGCAGGAGAGGGCAGGGGATGGAAATATTACAGGCGGTTTTTTTGTCACCATTCCTTTTTCAAGAAAAAGCCGCAGCGACGAGGCAGCCGTGGGGAAAACCTCAGCTTCCCCGGAGCTACTCAGATAAGATGGCAGGACTCCCCAGCCCCTGGGATAGAGGGGATCCAAGAGATTTTTGGGGACCTGAAGAAGCGGCAGCTGATGCTCCTTGAGCTGTCCCACGCAAGGGACCACTGCCTGGGGGTTTGACCGGAGCACAGGGGTCACCTCCGGTGCCCTCTCGCTGCCTCTGCCGCTTAACCTTCTGCTACCCTTATTTCTCTCCGAAAGGTGCAAACACGCCCCTCCAATTTTTGAGCCTTAATTTAATAACGCTGCTGATGTGCACTGAAATGCTTTAACGGGAGAGAGAGGCCGAGGACTGCTGCATAGGTGAAGGATTTCTAAGAAGCCCCAGCGACGTGCTCAGTAATAAGCTGAAATGACTGTTTAAAAGGGCAAATGGAGCAATATTTCCTGGGAGTAATTCTTGGACGCAGCGTGCCCCTGCCCGTACACACCCTTTTTGCTCCGTCTTTAGGCTGAAGGGCTAACATACAGTTATATTAAATTCATAAAAAGAGTAGTAGTAAATCACAGCTGGGAGAAACCAGTCTTTGGCTTTCCTGCCTGTACTTTACTGTACACGCAGTCATTACTCAGGGTGTTTTCCACGGCTTGTTTTTACTGTAACTTGTATTATTTTAGGATGGCAGATGGTTATTTTCCGAATAAGTTTTAGCTTTTGGGGATTTCTTTCAAAATAAGAAAATTCTAATTAAAACCATCTCATGAATTTTTTTTGGAACAAGCCAGCTATTGACAGCAGGGCACGGATCTCCGCAGCGCCCGTTACTGCAGGCAGCGAAAGCAGCTGGGGCACTGCTCGAGCCCCCCCTGTGCGATGCTCGTGGTCCTCAGCTGTCCTTCATCTGGTTCCCGGGGCCCTTTAACCCACAGCTCCGACTCAAGAGTGTCCGAAAGAGCCTTTGCGTGGAGACAGGGATTTTCCCAGAGCTCCGGCTGCGCACGAGCAGCCCCCAGCATCGGTGGGGACGTGGAGCGGCGACACCGGGAGTCACCAACCAGGAGATAAACCCACCGAGCTCTTGTCTACGTCCTCATCTTCTCCGCCTCGTGCTCACATCTGCCCTCCCCATCACCGCGGCTCTGCTCCGGCTCTGCAGGGCCGGTGGGGGAGGCAGAGCAGGTTACGTTGGGCTGCACCAACTATTATCGTCAGAAGCCAGGCGAGAGTCAGGGCCACGTGGCATGTGCATTTTAAATTACCCTAAAAATGACTTGGCTACAGACTTAATGAAGTGTTAATATATGAAAATCTCTCATTAAAAAACCAAACTGCGGAGGCTTTTGATGACTGGCTGGCCGGACTCTGAACTGAGACCAATTAGATATGCAAAGTTTTTCCAGAGACCTTCGCTTCGGCGCCTGCCAGCTTGCTCTCCCAGCTGCTGTGCCGCTTCTCTCGTCACCTTTTCTTCTTCCCGGGAAGATGCTGGGTTGAAGCTCCAGCTCCATGCACGGAGCCAGCGCTGGGCTTCATGCAGTGCTTTGCTCCCAGCCACGTCAAAGGGCTCTGGGCTGAGCCGTGTCTCGCTGCGCTGCGTCGGCTTCAGCCTCGGGAGCGAGATGGTGGGAGCCAGTGTCCTGTGGGCAACCCGCGGAGGGAAAAGCGGCAGCTGGGGATGCGTCTACTTGCTTCTTGATGATGCTTCTTGATGATGCTTCTTGAGGCTTTGAGCAACCAGGTCTAGTGGGAGGTGTCCCTGCCCGTGGCAGGGGGGTTGGAACTGGATGATCTTTAAGGTCCCTTCCAACCCAAACCATTCTATGGTTCTGTGATGGGCAGGGGTAGCACAAAGCCACCTGCTGTTTCTGTGCTGCTGTGGTTTAATCAAATGGCTTCGGGCAGGGATGGAGTAGCCGAGAGGGGAGATGCTGCTGGAGGCTGGGTGGCCGTGCCCGGGCTCACAGGCATGGCTGGGGCCATCCAGCCACCTCCAGCGCTGGCGGTTGTGCTGGGCAAGGGCACGACCCAAAGGGATGGGGTACAACCCACCGCGCCGGGGGACGCCGGGTGTCCTGTCCTCTTCTGCCATCATCCGTTCATGCTTCACGTCATCGTGGTCCCTGCGGTGCCTGGCTCCTCGTTGCCATGAGCCTGTTGAATAATTCATCCCCACTACCCCCATAGAAGATGGAAACGGAAAACACTGTTATTCAGCTCATTTTTTATGTTCTGTTTCCCAGGGAGGGAAACGGCACATTTACTTTTAGTAGCTGCCATAAAACACGCTCTGAAACCCTCCCTCACCGCTGCTGGAGGAGGGCAGGCAGGACGAGGGCACGGCCGTGGGCACGACCGGCCAAGGCTCCCCACGTGGGGCACTCGGGATGCTCCTGCTCACAGCCCGAGACGGCCTCCTCCCATGTTTCCTCTGTTGCCACCTCCTGCTCCTCTTCTCAGCCCTGCGGTAGGAGGGCAAGGGACTCCCCGGCCAGGGCAGCAGCAGTAAAAGTGCAGCAGGAGCCGTGACATAAATGTGAATGAGAGACTTAGGGAACAGAGGGATGGAAAACAACCCAGCGAGGCTTCTCCGGAGAATGCCATTCGCCTGGCACCCTGAAACATTCCTGGCCTGGGGATTATTTGTTGTCGAGAGCGTGGTGCTCGGCTGCGGGCTCCGACAGACCCCGTTGCGTTGTCACAGGCAAGGCAAGACCCCGCTGCAAAGAGTAAGAGTGAGCGCTCTGAGGGGACAAACCCTCCTCGTGGGAGGAGGGAAACCAAGGGACAGGGAGCTTGTGGGCAGGATTTCTAAGGCTCTGTGTGTCTGGGGTAAGCACACGGGATGGCCGGGCTTGCAGAGGGCAGGAATGCCCACGGGTGACTTGGAACTGCCACCAACCGCTCCTGGGAAGCCTCTCAAACGATGCTGGGAAGAGCCAAGGGCTCTTCACAGGAAGCAAAGCCTCCTCTGCTGAGCCCCAGGCCCAGCACTTTTCCCAAAGGCCATCTTCACACTCTTCCCTTCGGACAAGGCAGCCCAGGCTGCCCGTGTCAGCACCCATGGCTGGGTTACTCTCCGCTGGGATCACAGAGGCGCCCGCAGCTCTTCGCTGCAGGGTCTGAGCATGGGCTCGCTGCAGCGCCGGCGTCTGCGGTAACGATGGAGCAGATGAAGAGAGGAAGGTTGGTGTGGCCATACCCACGGCACCGCGCTTTCTTCCCAACAGCACCTCCATCTCCCTCCCTCGCCTGCGCTTCACCTCCGTACTGGAAAACCAGTTAGAAGAAGATGCTGCACTGGGATGCTGCGAGTGCTGGAGCTGGGGGAGGGCTGGGGAGGGGGCTGCACCGGCTCCCAGGGAAGGAAGGTCGGGAGTCAATGGGCTGGGGGGCTCTGACCGACACCACTGCGATGCTCCTGGATTTCAGAAGAGCGTGTGAAACTGCAGCACGGGAACGAGCGAGCTGCAGGAGCCGTGGAGCAGAGGAGCCGGCACCGTGGGTTTGAAACCGCCTCTGCAAGCACCAAGGTGGAGACATGCTTTGATGAAGAAAACAAATCCTAAATTTCACGGCTGAGAAAGAGCAAATTGGACACCCTAATGGGTTACCTAGGTCTCTATCTATCTACCTGCGCCCAAGGAGCAGGATTCCCTTGGGGCTAGAGGATGCGCGTGGGGGCACGCAGGTTGTCTGCTCTGCCCCACCGCTGGCGTGGTCCCCCACCACTGGGGTCACCAGCCAGGGCGACTGTCCCTCTGGGGACTTGACCGAGGTGGCTCTTCCCACTCCCCGGTGCTTCGGGCCACGGCAGAAGGTCCCTTTGCCGCGCTGGCTGGCAAGGACAGTAACCAAGATTTATGAGGGTTCCGGTGTTCTTGTACATGGGTCCTGCCAGGAGCAGGGCAATGAGAGAAAACACCATTGATCATGATTATAAACGGAGGCAGATGGATATGACAGGCCCTGGGAGGGGCTGCGGCTGCCAGGACAAGGGAGGGTCCCCCGGGTCCCTCTACGCCAGGAGAAACCCCGGGCTGCCACGGAGGTTCGTGCTGCGTGCCCAGGCGCCGAGCCACCGGCCCCGAGCTGAGCTCTCCCCGGCAGCACAGACCCCCAAAGCCACGTTACAGGCTCCCGAGCACGGAGAGCGGGAATTAAGAAGTATTATCAAGACACGAAACTTATGTAAAGCCTGATTCAATTAATTGACCTATGTCCCAACTAGTTAAAGGTGTAAAAAAAAAACCCTGGGGTTAATAGAGGAGCCGAAGCTGAGCATCTGCACCCAGGCTAGGAGAAGGGATGTTCCCAGGGGAAAAAGGGGAATCGGGAACCCCTCGCGGGCACGGCGGGGAGCAGCCGTCAGTTCCCAGCACAGCCTGGCCCCGTCTCGGCGAGCACTTCCCGGGGTGCTCGGGATGAGCCCCAGTGTCCTGCCTTCGGGTGTCAGGCGGGTGCGAGGGGCTCCCGCCAGAGGGGCGGGGGGGGCACAGCGGGTGCCCCGCTCTCCGCAGAAACAGCCATCCTCTTTTTCCTCCTCCCAGTACATCTCCGCATGTGCACATGAATTATTTATGCAAATGTCTCTGCTATTTATAAGTATGCAAGAGAGAGCTTGGACAAACAGCCTGCGGCTATGACAGCAGTGCCCACTTCTTATCTAGCACTTGTCGTTTATGGGTGACAAAGAGTTTTACAGAGGAGACCAGGCTTTGGTAATAGGATGGCAGAAGCTGTCAAATTGTTGATTTCTGCCCTGTAGACCGCATACCCCTTACCATATGTGAATTACTTTTATAAAGTGCATGAATTGTAGCTAAGGAAAGGAATATTATTGCCGGAGAGTTCACATTTTCTGCCCAAGAGCCTGCATCCCCATTGAAATGAATAAAGGCTGAATATCCCCCTTGTGGAAACCCACGGCTATACAGATACTGTATTGTCGAACTATGAAGTACATGAATCTTCAGGAATTTTTTTCTGATTTCCTGAATGAAACTTTTAAACCGGATCTATAACAAGTAACGAGCAAATCTGCTGCAGGGGTGAGGAACTGGATGAACTGCGGCTCTCTCTGAGGATGCGGGATCTCCAGTGAACAGCAAGCAAGCGGGGCACAGGAGCGCAGCCCGGCATTCCCCAAACATCCCTGGACTGTGCCTGCTGCTGCTGGAGCTCTCGGGGCAGGGCTCAAACGCTGAGCATCACCCCAGCACCCTCTTCAGTCATCCAGCTCTTCCAGGCTCCTTTCTTTTATTTTCTTAAATTAAAGAAGGAAAAAAAAAAAAAAAAAAAAAAAAAGAGAAATCCAAACCCAACAGCAGAAACCCCCAAACAAATCCAATGAGGAGAGGTAATTCCTCGCCATTTCTTCTCTGCCTAAAAATTTTCTAAAGGAAATTTCGCATGATGGACATGTGGCTGTACCACTGTTGACAAGAAAACATTTCAATGGGCGTATTAAAACTGGCACCCTGTCAAACTTTCAATTTCTGAATGATTGTGCTTTCCTTAGAGGACGCACAGAAGCATCGCACTTGAAAATGACTGTTCTCCTCCACTGGAGAGCCAACAGGTCTAATTATCACCCGGATCTGCTGAGGCCGGGTGGCTTGTCAGCGTAATGCTACGGCATAATTAAACTCCCAGCTTTCTCTAGCAGAAAGAAGCAGCTTCTCATTAAAACAGGATTTTCAGATTTTTTTTGATGCCCTCTCCGGACACGGGAGAGAAAAACCTGCCAGGTGTTGCTGCTGGCGGGGCTGGCCTGGCCGCAAAAGCCAAATTAAACCCCAAACCAAATACGCAACAAAAAGAAACGCCCTGTTTGCAACGGGAGGTTTCATGGCCGCAGCAGAGGTGCCGGGTCCCGCGGGCACCGAGCCGGTGACGTTGGATGAGAGCCGGCGGCCGAAGGGAAACCGCCACGGCTGAGCAGGACCGAGACCCCCCGCGTCACCCCCATCTCCTCGTGTCGAGACAAATCTAAGAGGACACCCGGCAAAGCCGCTCACCTCTTGGAGCGAAGCGAAGGCGCAGGGCAAAGGCGGGCGCGCAGGTCCCGAGACACGGGGCGGCGCGGGAACCCCCATTTCTCACAACATTTACCCAGCACGGAGGGTCCGACCCCGCTCAGTCCTACACCCGCGGGAGAGCAACGGCACGACACGCACCGTCACCACCGAACGCCGCGAATGACACCGGCAAAACCCATCCCCGTCCACAGCGGGGAGATCTCTTCCGAAAAATAACTCTCCCAGCGACGCGTTCATCGCAGGCAGCCGGGCTCCCGCTGTACCCAGGCACTTTTTTCACCCGCAGACCCTAGCGGCAGACACTTAATAGTGGGTGGCCGCCACCTCTGCTCGACGCTGATAAGGTGTCGGCGGTGCCCGTGTGCCGGGAGGACACGGAGCTGCTGGAGCGAGTCCCAGGCAGCAGCCGGCATCAGCGCCCGCCGGCATCTTGGACCAGCCCTGGCACACAAGGGATGTGCTTTGATGTGTGCACACTAAAATATAAAATTATACCGTATATATATATATTTATATAAATAAAATCAACCAGGCCAGCCAAGCCAGGTCTGCATACAGCACCACGCATCCGCAGGGAGCCTCAAACGGACTCGCTCGCAAAGGCACCGTGAAAATGGGGTTTTAAGCCAGAACTGATGGCGCCGCCGCTCTTGCTGGTGCTGGAAGGTTCGCTTGGGTCGTGGCCAAAGTCTAATTGGGGTAATTATATTCTGCTGCAAGTTTAAAAAGCCTCTATATGTTCATAGGGAGAGATATATATCTATATAGCCTGCATATGTACAGATAACTGTAAAAACAATAATTACGTTAGCATTAGCTATACAGAAGTGTTTAAACCGTCTTGTTACGTATTCAAGCAAGCAACGCATCGCTAACCGCCTTTCCCTCAGCGCTGGAACACGCCTGCGTCGCGTTACAACCGTAAATTTGCTTTGGCTTTTGCATTCGGGGCGTTGTAATCGTCCGTCCTCTCCCCGGGCCCGGGCACCGCATCCATCTGATAACGCTGCAAAGCGGGCGGCCAAACTTCCCGGCAGCGCAGGGCCGTAATCAGATGACACAGTCCTGTATTGCTGGAGATTACCATGCCGGCACTGGTAATTAGTGGGTTTTCAGCAGTCGTACTTGGCAGGCACCGACGCCTGCCTTTATCAGCAGGGAACGTGTGTTACAAATTGGGCTAGGTGAAGAATTGATTTTTTTTGGTGCTCTCAAAGCTGGAAACATTTTTTAGAAAGTGAAAAAACCCCCGATGCTTAAATAATTAGAGATATCTTAGAGAGACGGTGCGAATAAATCAAACATTTTTTTCAACCTCAAATTAATTGTTTTGCTTTGGATGAAAGCGTTTTTCTAAAAGAACCGTGGCACGCCACAGAACATTCCTAAGAGAAAAAAATACAAATCAAACTGAAAACTACAGTCAAACTTCAAAAATCTGAACGAAAATGTTTTGACACATTCCAAATCTGTGTTTTGATTTGTTTTCTTTTGACGCAGACATTTTAGCAAGACGAGAGGCGTTTGCAGCAAGCTCTGGGGTAAGGGAGCCCAAACCGGGCACCGCCGGCACGGCGGGGAGAAGAGGAAAGAGACCCTTCCCGGGCTGGATGTCCGCAGCCAAACCTCGACAAACAGCTACAGCTGCCAAATAAATCAGGGCTTTTCCCTTCAAGGTTTTTAAATAAGAGTAAACAGTTATTTATATAAAATACGCGCGTTGTTTAATATGCCTGTGGAAAATTCTCAGCCATTATTACCAATGATCTGATATACAGTTACGTGTTTTTATAATAACAATCGATAAGGTAGGCAGGCGGCGTGCGCAGGGGGAACGTATCACCGGGGATCTAATTAGTTTTTATTACTGTAATAACGAGTGGACCTGACGCTATTAAAAATAATGAAAGCTTTATCTCTGCGATAATTATTTTTCCTTTGAAAGCATGTATGGATGCGTGCCCACACACACCTATGAACTGGAGATAAGAGGATGAGCTCAAGTGATTAACTCTCTGAATAGGAAATCTGGATTTATTTTGTAATTTCACTTCTAAGCCGAGAACTTAACAGCATTCGGTGGGTGTCATGGTCTGCGCAGAGCAGGAAAGGGATCTCTCCACCATTCACCCTGTTTAATTCCCTGGGATTCCATCCTTCCCGCGGCCTGCCGGTCAACACAGAGAGGAGGTGACCCCGCAGAAAGGCACGCTGCGCGCCCCGAGGCCGGGGTGGTGGCCGCGGCGGGGATTTGATGACCGGTGGCCGTGGAGCCCCCGTCCCCGCTCCTGCTGTGGGACAGTGTGACCTGGCACAGGGTGTGGGGCGTCCCTTCCCCGGTGACCTGGGGTGCACCATTTCATGCCTCTTTCCTCTCTTACCGTTTTCCTGCTGTTTTTCCCCAGCGAGACTCTCCGTGCGGGGGGCAGGGACCGTCTCCTCTCCCATGCCCAGCACCGTGCAGCCACGCTCTCGGCTGGGACCGCCGGGATCAACCTGATGAGGAATCATAATCACTGCCAAGTCCTTTGGCAGATATAAAAGCAGAAAGCATTTGTCCTAATTATGTTGCTGTGAAGGAGATGGGTTCAGGCATTTCTGGGATGCTCGGGGAACGTAAGGAGCATTAACGCGCACAGTGGCGGGAGGCAGGAGAGGAAATTGCGGAGCGATGAAGGCAGACGGAGCGCTAATGCATTCAGCTGCCTCTTCAACCCAGCTAACAAGCGGCAGCTCCGGCATTCGTCGTGACAGCACCCGCCTATCGCTGGGTCGGGGACCGCGGTGGCGGTGACAGTCCCACCTCCGTCATCCCCTTCGCCGAGGGGCTCAGAGACCCGGCACGAGGTGTGTGCCTGCGGAGGGCATCCGGAGAGGACAGGGTCTCCAGAGGGAGCAGCTCCTGCCTGGGTCGGAGCAGCCCCAGGGCTGCCATTCCCCTGCTCTCTCTCCCTGCTCCGCCTGGTTTCTTTCCTCTCCCCGCAGCAGGAACGGACACGGCCAAAAGGAACCTTTACTCGGCTCCGAGCTGCCTCCCGTGTGCCGGTGGCACAGGGCACGTGGTGAAGAATCACTGGTGCAAAAGGGCCACCAGTGCTATCAATAACCACCGACACCTCCTGATCCCAGTATGGATGGGGTCATCAAAAGCAGCAGCAAACCCATCTTGGCTGGGCTGACATTATCAAACCTCTTCAGCCCTGGGCACCATAGGCTGGCAGAGACCCCGCGAGGCTGCCGGCCACCTTTGGGGACCTGATGTCCTTTATCTGACGATGCTCTGGGCAAGAGGAGAGAAGGGAGATGGCAGAAGGATTAATTTTCAGGTCCCCTGACCCCCGCTGGGCTCAGGTACCCATCACAGCAGTTATTAATAAAAGATTATTGCTGGCAGATTGCACAACTTGGGGGACCGACACGATGCAGACACTCGTGCTGCTGCTGCAAAGCCAGCTCAGGTCACCCCTTGCAAGAAAAAAAAAAAAAGAAATAAAGGAAAAAAGGAATTAATCAGCATCACGCTGTAGCATAGGAGTGCGGGAACTGGGGCGGGCTTACGGGAGGGACCACAACAGGTCTCCAGTTTGGAGAGCACAGCTCTGCCCTTGATCGTGGTCTGCTTTCATGTACAGAAAATATAGCTAAATTGAACATCCCTTCTCCTGAAGGCAGCTGGGTTTTGCTATTACACTTTATTTGTGGGTTCCCCGGGAATTTATGCCTTTTAATAGCTTTATCTACCAGCTCCTTAGCAAAAGCGAGCTCTGGGTGTTAATTTTCTTCCCCAAGACACTTCTCAGACGGACTCGGCTGCAGCACCCTGATGCCAATTAAGCAGTCGGACATCTCCCCGCGCCCTCAGCCCCGCTCCCAGCTCAGGAGTCGGCGGCTCGGGGCCGGCCACTCGCCCCGCCTGGGCATCTCTCACCCGGGAACGGGGGGAGCAGAGGAGGAGACATTTGTCGGATGCTCCGGCACAGCCGCTGCTGCTTTAGAGCGAGGGCTCGATCTGGCTCTGGCAAGACGGAAGGGCAGCAGCCGTGTGCCCTTGTCACGGAAAAATCTTTTTAAACCTGCAAGTTTCTGCAAAGCGCGGCTTCTCACCCTTCGGGCGGCGAACGCCCAGAGCCCCTCATCCCTGCGGGCTGTGCTCCCGCAGCCTTGCTCAGCATCTTCTAAGGGAAGCCAGAAACAGGATTTAGCCTAAAATATAAAGTTGTACAACTTAATGTGCACATTAAAGTGTGATCGCTTAATACAGTGGCGATTCCCATCTGATTTAGATGAAGTCAAGGGTAAAATCCTCATTAAATTACCTGAGTAGAAGTAGGTGTTCTCATTTGCAAGAGGCTTCTATTTCTTTATTTCAGTTTGCACGTTAATACACCTATTGCCTCATCTTTACGCTGCAAAGGAGCGCAGCCATTCCTCAACCCTTTTTGTTAATTTTTAATAGAAGCCTACAGCAACCCGCTATGAGGACGCAGGCAACGCGGGTTGTTGGCTTTGCCTGATTTATTATGTTATGCCCTGCCCAGCTTCAGATCCCCGGTATATCACGGCGCGATCCATAAATCCGCTAGCAATTGTGGTTATTCGGTGCGTCAAGCTTCTGCTCTTGCTTTTCTTGCGAGCTTTCGGGAGTTAGCGCACACGGGGTGTTGTTATTCCTCCATCCCTCCTTCTCGGCATCGCTGCAGGAGTTATTTATTGCTCTCAGCTCAGGGTAATTGCCAGAAAATGAAGTTCTGTTTGTTGTTGCCAAAAGGAAAAAAAGACTGAGGGATTTAGCAGAAAGCCCTGTTTGCTGCACAGTGCGATAGCTGACGCCTCCAAAAGTCCTGATCGCGTAGCCGTCCGGATAAAATAAAGTCTGTTCTCCTCCTAACGCAGCCTCTACGCGTTCCCAGTTCGAGCAGTGGCTCATTCGCGATTTGATTTCAAAGAAACCCCAAACTATTCTGGATTTCAGGCGATGGTGAATTTCCAGCTCGCTCACCCGCACAGCCCGGGTTGGTTAACGGGCTTCACGAGAACGAGCTTTGCTGCGAGCTCTTCGTGCTCAGTAGCTGGGCTGGACGCCACCTCCAGAAGCGCGGCTGTGTCTGGGCCAGATCCTGCTCTCCTCTCCTCTCCCCCATCCAGATCATCCAGGGCTGCCTGTTCAACGCTGCCCTTCATCCCGACACAATCCATTTCCCTCTCCTCTTGGAAAAGAACCATGTGCCCAAGGCAGAAACACTCTCAAAGATGCTCGGACTCTCTCCGTGGCTTTGCACAAGATGCTGGGTATCTCCGTCCTTCAGCATCCCTCGCTAGAAACCCCAGCAATCCCGCTGCTGAACCAGCTCCCGGCAAATCGCTCCGCCGCCCTAAGGAGGAGCAGGGCTGCAGAACATAAGCATCCAGGCGCTGCTCACCCCGTCCCCAATGCAGTAAATGCCCCCCTGCGCTAAGGGGCCCGACCCACGGCCACGGGGTGCTGGGGATGGGGAGCCTGGGGCTTTGCTCCCTCCAGCTCCCAGGGGAGCAGCAACGCGCGGGAGGAGGCTGGATGTGGAAGTACAACATTTAGTCTCTTGCCGGTGTGTATCTTCCCTCCGGGTAATGTTTTTCTGGCAAAGAAGTGGCGTCTCAGATGTGCAGTAGCTCTATTCAGCGAGCTCGGGAGGGGGTAGATGAGTTTTGCACGAAGTTTTTCCCTCTTGGAAGTGCAGGGCTGGAATTTTTATTCTTAAGCACCAAGAATAAGTTAAGAGAAAAAAAAAAAAAAAGAAACGAAGAAGAAAGTAAATTGCAGAAGCCCTTTTCCATGGCAGAGCGGGACCGGAGGAACCCAGGGACGGAGGGTGGAGGCGGTCGGTCACCAGCCGGATGCGGAGGTAAGGGCTGGGGGAAACTCGGTCCTCCGCAGCCGCTCTGGGGCACTGCGTTGCCCAGGCACGCTGAGGAGGAGCTGTAGGTCGTATGTTCCCCGTCCTCCCTCCTGCCCCAGGATCCCCAACGCTCAGCCTGGCATCTCCATTTCGGCCCTAAGTGCCCTGAAGAAGGGTCGACTCTTAGAAGTTTGTCCCTCCTGGTTCTGGTCCAGGTGCCACCAAGGGGACTGTTCTCAGCAACCCCCTGGCAGCTGCTTTTCTGCCTCACTCCTGCAGCGGGATAACGGCTTTCCTCGGCTCAAAACAAATTAGATTTTTCTTGTCAAGAGCTAAATCGCAGGACTTTTTTCACCAGTAGATCAAAGGGCTTGTGTTATTCCCTATTTTGAAGTGCTCCGTACAGCTGGATGACAGCAGAAGGAATTCGCCGCTCCCTGCATAGTGCCTATTCACCCTCCAAGGGGGTTTTATGCCGATGCCTCTGATCAGAAATGAAATTCTTCCAGGGGGGCTGTTGAAGAGATACTAAGATGCTATTAGAACATCACCTTCCCCCATCCTCTAATTTGCAGAGAGAACTAACAGAGGGGAAAATCAGCCGGAGCAGTGGAAAAGACCCCAAAGTTAGCTGCCAGCGGCTGCAAATAGAAGACGATGCTGCAGGAAGCCTCCCGGTATTAAGCACAAGTCCCTGAAATGTGCTGCCGCTTGGCAGTTTTCAGATTATTTATGGCCTTTTATGCAGAACAAACCTGCCTGCCTCCACAGGCTTCCCCGTCAGCTGGCTGGCAAACAAGCCGACATGAAAAGCTTTATGAATAACACATGGAAACAGAAAATAAGAGAGATAATACAAAGCAGAAGGGAAGAGAGAGCCACCATTTAAATAATTCTGCTGTATTGCCATCTGTCATAAATTATGGAGGACGGCAAGCAGGCCAAGGTGAAGCCGGGGCAGAGCTCAGGGGATGGTTTGCTCACTGGTGGTGATCTGCAGCCTCAAAACCACCTGGGATCGCTCCAGCCATTTGCCTCGGCTGATTTGAATTAGCCTTTTGGTCGAGTCTTAGGTAAAAACGAATCCGCTTCTGGAGGCAGGAGGTCTGCTCTGGGGTGCTGGTGGAAAATGAAAGGTCAGCATCCCCCATATCTCCAACCCTTCCGGCATCTCCAATCATTCCAAGTACACGGCTCCTCCCACCTCGTGCTGTGACCTGGAGCACATCTGGGAGCTGCACGGAGCCAAACCCCTCCCTTCTCTTTCCAGCACCCTCTTCCTTTCTCTTTTCTTATCCACGGCCTCCAAAAAAACCCCTGGCATCCCTTCTCGGCTAAAGCCAGGGAAATAACCAGCCTCCCAGGAGCTAATTCCCCAAAGCCAGATGTCAAACAAAGCCTCCCTGAGAACAGCCACTTATCTAAGATTTCTCTAGATGCAATACTAAAAGGGATGTTAGTAAGGGAACTATGTAAATCCGGCACGAAATGAGCAGTGGGGGTGTTTGCCGCTCCTCCCTCCCTGAAGAAAGCAGAAGAACAAGCTGTTCGTCCCAGGCCTCGTTTGCTCCGTGACAGCCAGCGCAGCCCAAAGCAGGAGCATCCTCCTCGTATTCCCGTCAGCGCCGCGGAGCCGGGCTGGCAGCGGGGTACCGCACGGCCGCCGCCAGGCAGCCCTTGAATGACCGCAGACGCGCTTTTTAGCATGACATGGAAAAATATCCCCTCCAGCTTGTTCTTCCCTGCCCTAATTCTCCCCTTCTGAGTGGGAGTGTGACACTGTATTTTTCTCTCCCTGGATCGAAGCCATCAGCTGTGCTGGATTCAGAAAGGTAAGGGGCCTTTTTCCGTCACCGTGTGCTGTAGTTGCCACCCTGCTGCGTGTGAGTGTTGTCCCTGTGCTGCTCAGCAGACCCGCGGCAGAGCTCGGAGCGGTATTTTGTTACGAAACGGGGAAAGAGGCAGCATTTCAGCGTGGAGAAACACCTGTGAGGTCCTCCTGAAAGCAGTTTTTCTTGGAAGTCCATGAAAGAGTCAGTGGGCAGACAGGGCTCCGCAGGCATTTCCGGGCGGGAGCCCAGCATCCTTCGGAAATGCGTCTCCCCAGCCTCCTCTTGCACAACAGGCTGCTTCACCTGTGGGTCTTGACTGCCCTAAGGAATGCAGGGAAGCATGGGGAGAAGCCACCCGCACGCTTAAGTGTCGATATATGCAGAAAGAAGCAGTTATAGGGGACTTAAAAGCTCCCTGTGATGAGCGTGTAACACCAGCTAGCCAAGAGCACCTCTGCAGCGACGTCCCCAGAGGCCACGCGTGCTGTTAAAACCCACATCCTTGCCTTAGACAAGGGCGTAGGTCAGGGCTGATCTCGGCCAGCATCCTTAAAAAAAATAAATCATTAAGCTAATAGGGGAAACTGAGGCAGTGGGTGGCTCGTCACCCAGCGGCAGAGCAGGGCTGAGCCTGCCCGGTCCCAAAGCCCAGTCCCGCGCTCGAACCAACTCCTAACACCAACCCGCCGGTCCAACACACGCACCGTCCTCACCACCGAAGCAGAGAGATGATGATTATGCCTATTACCCAAAAAAAGCATCACTTAATTCTGTAAGCGATAATGTGATAGCTGTAAATGTTGTCTTTCAGCAGAAACTGCTACAGAATACAGTTACGGGCTGGCTACCGCCAACCATGCCTGCGCTGCGATTCGTTAACGATGTTGATTTCCCCCCCCCCAAAGCATATGCTGCAATTTGATTACATCCAAGTAAATCTGTTTGTCAAACATTAATAGCCTCCTTCCATTCTATTACTCTTTCTCTAGCAGAACAGCTATCGCATATAAATATTTCAAATCATCTCGCTCGATAAAGCCGGTCCAAGGGCACCACGACCTGATGATTTCAGATTGTTATTGACATATTTATCGGAGGCCGCCGCGCTGGCAGGGTGCTAGCCCGTGCGCGAACACGGATGCAGTTAGCAGGCAAAGGCAGGGAAGCCGAGCACAACAGCCCAGAGAAAAAGCGTGTCGTGCTCTGTTGGTCCAGCACTTGTGAGCAGTGACATACTCCTCTGGGGGTACTAATGATGTGGATATGAAAAAATCCCGTCCTATGGAATAACATCCTCTTCCTCCTTCCTGTCCCTGTCAGCAAGTAATGTCCCAGAACCTCTTGCACCAGCCTGAGAGAGTAACTGGGTGTTTTTTAAGGAGAGATTGAGTCAGATCCGGGTTGTAACTGAGGATTGCCATCCCTCGCGGTGCAGGATGCCGATTACCTGCTCAGGATGGGCCTGGGTGGGATTCCTCTCTCCCAGGGGCTCAGCCCTTCTCAAGGCCAGCCAAAATAACGTAATTATTTTGTGATCCTTAATTTTGACTCCCAAGTACCGAAGCTTCCTATATTGATATCTGGAATCTCAGCTGCAATATTTCCCTTGCCAGATTTTTCATTCTTAGTAACAGGGTATAATTGGTGCTAATTAATATGAAATGCAATAAGCAAAAATTCCAGTAGTCTCCCTGCTGCTTTATCTCCTCTGCTAAGATTCATTGCTGGCTGTGGCTGCTTCATCTGCACTGACAAAGGCTGTAGAGACAGAACCGCTTCTGCTCGTTGGCTTGTCTGGACGGTGTTGGACGTCCCAGGGGTGGACATGTGAGACCCGCAAGGGAAAACGCCTGCACACTCCCCAGAGAGCTGGAGAGGTACCTGGTTGCTGCGGTGGAGACGGTCACTGGTCCCAGCGTGATGTGTCCCAAAAGCTGGAAGGAGCAGAGTTGGTATCATCCTTCGGGTGGAAAACAACTCATCTCAAAACACTTACCTTCTGCCTGAGCAAGCAGGACTGGATTTGTCCCCATGGCTACAGCAGCACTGGTGTGGATGGTGTGGATTGCAGACTGTGTGGTGGCAAGGGGACTCCTTGCTGACCTTGTCCCCAGCCAGGTGACAACCCTGAAGCCACACCAGATGAGCCGGGTCCTTCACTCCAGGCTGCTGGCAACCACCGTTTGCTCCACGAAGATGCTCATCTGTGGTACCAAAGAGATCATGACATGGGTCTAGAGGGGACAGGATTCCCTAAAGCACAGTCTCCGGCATCTCTAGAGAGGCAGTCAAAAGAGGGAAACACTAAACTGTCCTCTAGCTTGTTGTAATGGCCTGTCTCCGTTTTCCTAAGAACAGAAGTCACGCATTTCGTTTCTTCCCCCTTGCCTCACCTTAGGAGCTGGCAGCAATCCGGAGGGGAACCGCTCCCAGCCGTCTGGTTGCAGGCACAGAGCATCGCCTGAGTTCAGAGGAACTTGTGGCTTGAAACAGATTTTACTATGTGTGAAGGCCATTCCTTACTGTTTATACATGTCTGTAGGCTCACTCCGTGATGAAAGCCACCATCCATGTCTGACTATCCATTCCCGGATCCATGCTCTTGAGATGTGGCCCCAGATCCGGGCCAGGAGCCAGGACCTGGCATTCTGCTCCTGCAGCCGCCGGCTCCGTCTGGAGTCTGGGCTGCGGATCAAAGATCTGGGCATGCCTGGAGGTCCATCTGTGGATCAAAGCCACCATTCGCTTCTCCAGGGCCACTGCCTGGAGGCCCGGTGCTGGGAGCAGACACCTGCTCAGCTCTGCCAGGAGGGACCCGCATCGGCACCTGGGAATGAGAGAAATATCTGGGCACTCATCCCGTGCCACCATTCGCTGCTTCTCCCGTTGTTTTTGATGAGATCTGCCGCCGTCACGTCACTTATTTCAGCCGCGTCTCCAGGAGCCTGCTTTGTCACTGTTTCCTACCGCAGCTTCCAGGAGCTGAGCCTGGAGAGATGTTCGGAAAAGGGCTCTCTGCTGCCTGCAGAGAGGGTGGAAGCTCAGGCTGTACACTGTAGCCCCCCCCAAAACACTTCAGTAGTCCACAACCGCCCCCACCCTTTCTGCCAAGAGCCACCCAGAGCCTAACGTGGTTCCGAACGTGAAGAAATCTGCCCCCACTGCAAACTGCATTTAAACAGCTGCGCTTCCCAGTACCCCAGACTGGGCTTCTCACCCTTCGTTAATTCACGCAGACTTTCTAACTTCTTTTTTTCCCCCACTTCCAAAAGCTGCTGGAGCTTATCAAGAGATGAAAGATTGAAGGACATGCATAATTAATGGCCTGGTTTTATTTAAATAATTTAATTTTGCCATCACATCTGCATTCTTCAGGTATGGCTTTAATTCTTTAATTACAGAAGAGCGTGCCACAGTGCTTCGCCTGATTAACAGTCTAAAATTAAGGCTCGATTGGAGTAGGGGAGAAGGATGCGTCAATACGGGAATAAGAATATAAAATAGCTTGATAAAAGAGGGAAAAGTAAAGAGTGTCTTCAGCTCGGCAAATCTATCTACTTTAATAGCCCTATATCCCAGCGCATTTCCAGGAGGATTTCCTGCCCCTCAAGAGAGCTTGAGGGATCCCAGGGAATGAAGAAGGGTCCTTTGTAGGTTGAAATCCCCCTCACGGCGATGCCCACCCTCTCCTCTCCCTGCTACCAGGGTGGCAGAAGCCCAACGGGTCTGGGCAAACCCTGAGGCATCCCAAAAAGAAAGGCTGACTTTTTACAAAGTTTTCCAGAGATCTTTGCTATTAACGCTGAATTTAGAGAGCAGAATTGGGGCTCTGGGATCAACAGAAGCTGAATTCTCTCATCACAGGCTGATATTTTCAACTTCTGGAAAGGAAGAAAAAAAAAAAATAATAAAATCCTCTGGTCAGTTCAGGCGAGTGCATTTGCCAGCAATTATCCAAGCACCAATATTGATGCCAGCTGTGAAAGATAGCTCTTCCCCTTGGCTCTGTTCCCAGCCCAGCATCCAGCAGAGGTACGTCAAACCGGGATGGCAGCAGAGAAGAAACAAGAAGTGAAAAAAAAACGAAATAAAAAAAAAAAAGGCATCTGAAAGAGCCAAGCATTGGAGCTTCGGTTTTCTGCTTGGCACGAGAACGGCCAACACATGCCGCTGATGCCCCATCCCGGCTGAGCGCCCCCAACTCCCTTTTTTCCTTTATTTTCCTTTGAAGGTTGGGAAAAGGTATGTGAACAACCCAGACGTTATTTTCTATGTTTTCTTTGGGAAGAACCCTGAGTTTTCTGTGCGGTGGAACAGCCGCTCCCAGCACGGAGGGGAAAGGATTTCCTTGTGGCTGTGGTGCTCCCTGGACTTGCTTACAGCTCCCCTGGGACACCCAGACCCATCGGCGAGGGGTCCCGCGGGCGCACTGGGAGCCGGCTCGGCCACGCGTGTGCGGGCAGCGACGTCCCGCAATTAAGTGCCAGCCCCAAAGGGGAACAGAGAGGCTGGCAGGGGGGGCAGCTTCATCAGCGCCCGGGAAAGCTGCTGCTGCCAAAGGCTATGCTCCCTAACCAGGGTGCGCACACGGCCCCGGAATCTTAAATGTCACGGTAAGATGATAATGATTAATTATCTCACCTGTCTACAAGGGGAACAATTTTCTCTTCCCTGGAATAACTAAACCAGCTTCTTTTACAGACTAATAGCACTTTACTGTCATGCAGCATCTTAAACCCAAGCGCTTCACACCTATTTGGCTAACGCGGACACGGCGCTGCCAAGGCTGGCTGAAGGATTCCCTCGGGATGGCTCTGCCCAGCGCCAAAGCGCAGCCTTTGCCAGGCAGCGGGTGAAGCCAGTCCTGCTCTGAGCCCTTACTTTCACCACCCCGCGGGATTTGCGTGGGCTGAATATTCGCAGCCACAAATAAACCCCAGCCTCCTCCCCGCTCCGACGAGCACCTGCACGGCGATGCCGAATTCCAGCTCTGCCTGACTCCCTGGCAGGGAAATGCTTCCAGCACCCCCACCCCAGCTGGGCAGGCTGGGGGGGCAGGGGGGGCTCCTCGATAACTCACACTGCAAGTACAAATAAAATGCCCTTTTTTTTTTTTTTTTTTTGGTCTTCCAAAGTCTGGAAAATGAATTATGCATTTCCACCCCTAGCACTGAACTATAAATTCTCCTTTTAGTGCTTGGAACATTTCTGAAGAAAAGAGGCACCCTGGCTGCTGCGCCCCTCCTCCCTCCGACATGCAAAATCTCAGTTAAATAACACAAAAATACGTCAGACTGGGGTTTTTCATTTAGGTGCAGATTTACTGGGGTTGCTGCTCGTCTAACAGCCCCCTGTGATGGATTTTATATCACTCATCTGTTCAGATGAGGATGGGAGGAATTTGTACAATCTCAGCATCTTCCTAGGAGATAAAACCAAGCGCGTTTATCCCCAGGCCCCAGCGTAGCTCAAGGAGACACAGCGTCATCCACCGCAACTGAAGTCCCGGGAACCGCTTCCGACTTTGCTGCCAGCTCTCTGCATCCCTTTAGCCAGTCCTTCCCGCTCCTCACTTTCTCAGCTTCCCAAATAACTCCAGTAACTTTTCTAAGGGGTTTTAACTGCCCCCAGCCCCTGCAAACCATGGCTTTGAAGGCTCTTTACAGGCAGTTTTTCCATACCAACCTTGTCTAAGGCTTTCAAATCCCCCAGCCAAGAGCACCCGGAAAGCCCAGGTGCAAAACCCTGGGCAGCTACAAAACTTCAGAAAGCTATCAAGCATCTTAAAACCATGTTGTGGTTCCCTATTCTGGCCAGGCTGAGTCGTAAACAAGAGGCTCCACGTCCAGGGGAGCCGAATCCCATGCTCCCACCATCTCCGAAAGAGTTAACGCTTGGCTGAGCTCTGGATCTTACGGCGGAGCAGCATTACCCGGTTTTTCACGCAGCTTTGACAGCCGAGGTCACCTCGCCGCCCTGCGAGGGAACACGTGAGGACGAGGAAAGCTGGTTTGCGGCAGCCGTCCCACAGCTACTATGTCATCTCCAGCTCTATTGTTACAGCCCCAGCACACCGAGGATTACTCCCCGTCTCAGAAAGCCCTTTAATTTTAGCATTATTATTATTATTATTATTATTATTATTTTATCCCTGCCACCGTGCCAGAAAAGCTGATTGTTTCCAACCTTTAGGAGCCAAGCCAAAGAGGGCGGCTGAGCAGTTTTCTGTAGGACATCCAGCTGCGATAATGCAATGAGGAGGGTTGAGCTCAGAGACGCGGCAATTTCGCCCTCCGGTGGGGTTGTCCTGTTGGAAGCGACACGTTTGGGCGGAACCGCCTCACTTGCGTAAGGACGTGGCAGCGGGCAGAGCGCACGTCTGGATGCTAAAGCTGGCGAGGGGAGAGAGAAGTGTCTCGGGAACCGGACCGTCAGCAGAGACCTCCATGCTTCACCCACCGTTACGCGTCAGCTTGACAAGGCGGCAGCACTTGTGTCTGCGGTGCCGGCCGGTCGCAAGGAGAAGGGTAAAATCATCAAGAGCTTTAGCACCAAATTGTTTGACCCCAAACCTACACGTGGTGTGAAACCACAAGTCAGCAGAGATGGGACACGCTGGTCCAGACTGTGACAGTCTGGTCTCGTGGATGGTAATCAGGATGGAGGCAGAAGGCGAGGAAACAGCACACGGAGCGAGAGGCAGAGCCACAGCCTCGGCCAGAGAGCGCCGTGCTCCAGCCGCCCCTGCACAGGACGGCCACGGGTGGCCTCTGTCCCACTGCCATACCCATTTCCCAGCCAGCCTCAGCCCCGACATCTGGCACGCGGAGCCCATTCCCAGCCCTCCAGCGCCCGCTCGTTGCCGCCTGATTTACCTCTGCAGTTAATTATTCCAGCATTTCATTACTCACCTCGCTTGGTATCTTCCTTTCTCCAGTGACAAATACATTTCCAGGTGCTCCGTCGAGTGCTGCAGAGGGAAATCAGTGCAGCCGCGGCCGTAATTCACTCCGACAGCGGCACTGCCAGGGAGGCTCCCTCCCTCTTCCCAGCACACGGGGCGAGGAGGCAGAGCCTGCCCTGCCCAGGATCTTGCCCTGGCGCCCAGGCAGCGGGATGCTGGGGAGGGATGCAGGCAGGCAACGGCACGCCTATGGACCCCCGGAGCCAGCAGCATCCATCAACACCACCACTAAATACCACCACAACCTCCTCGTGCGGAGCAAGGCTGGAGGCAGAACTAGGCAGGGGCCGGGGCGGCTGCTTTATCTACTTGAAACAATTAGTATAATATTTTCTTTCTTCATGCTAAGTTCTGCCAAAAGGCAAAGGGAGCTGGAGCCGCGGGTGGATTGTATGTATGGGACACCCTGAAGAGTTAATCACTCATTTACAAAACGTTGATATAAATTGCTGTTAATTAGCTCCGTAAATGCTCATTGTGCTGGCTAAATTAGTACCTGCTGGAGGGGGTTAGATGCGCCACGTGGTTTAAATGGCGTTTATTTCTCAGGGTACCTTCTGCAGAGGGTTTGGGAGCCCTGAGAGATGGGAGGACTCCACACTCCTCTCCCACTGGGACATTTGCTTTCCCGCAGACCTTCATCTTCTGTCATTTCCTTCATGACTGGCTGATTTAGGACGAGTGGCTGGAGAGGGCCATGGTATGACACCACTGGGCATCAAGGCAGTGACCGGAGACCTCATTCATGCCGTGGCTAGTGCTGTGGGACACAGGGCTGAGCAGCCCCACGGTCCGTGTCTGCAAGCTGAGGACGCCAGCAAGAACCCAAGAGAACGTACCTTAAGAATGACGCTAAATCCCTTCTGCAGAAGATTCCAGTACCAAACCCCAGTGGCAATACAATGCTTGGAAACTGCAGAATTATCAACTGAACCCTCAAAAAGCCACGAGCCGAGCCTGTAGCCAGGGCCAGACGGTCTCTCCCTGAAGGACCCCACCAAGGAGGGCACCCTTGTGAACTAGAAGCAGAAAGGACCGACGACAACCCACTGGCAAAGCTCTGCGGAGCTCCAAGAGGCTGCGACCACCTTTCCTCCATCAGTGTCCTCTTAAATCCAACAGGAACACTACCGCTGCCCCAAAATTCAAAGCAAGAACACATCTCGGGCTCATCACGCCATGAACTGGTCACCCCAAACTCCAGCACAGCCCGCCGCGTGGCACACTGCTGAAACCTCCCCAAAAACCTCAGCTCCGCCCGCCCGCCTTTCCTGCCAGCCTTGTTTCCCATAAAGCAGCTGAGGCCAGACAAGAAGGGAATGAAACCAAAAAAGATGAAGTGTCTGTGATCAGGAAAAGACAAACAAAAGGCAACGGGAAAGCCACAGAGAGCATCAAACTCCCACCAGTGAAGCTGGCGTGGGCGGAGCAGAAGCAGCAGCAGGACATCAAAGACTGCGTAACGCCCTTCTTTAAAAACAAATTTTGCCGATCGGTGCCCAGACGCAAGCTAACTGCAGTCAAGTCATCGGCGAGGGGGAAGAGACAAGGCATTCAGCAGAGAAAGCAACCCAATTAAAGCAAATTGGGGCATCCTGGAGCAGAAGCACTAGAGTGCAGGGCTGGGAGGGAGCGTGAGGAGACGGGGGATCCCATCATCCCACCTCCCAGCGCTCCCCTCGCGGCCCCGCTCCCCGCCAGGCAGGGTTTTTCTGCCTCCCTCGGCAGAGCTGACTAGGCCCGATAAAAACCTGCTGGAAAAGCAAAACGATCGATTCTGCCTATAGAGGGGGAATTCACTCAGCACTCTGGGAGAGGGCAGAGACAAGGAATTATTTCCTGGACCACGTGGGCTTTGGGCGAGGAAGCAGCCACCGGCCCTGCCCGGAGGCTGGGGAGGACCCACCGCCCACACGGATGAAGCGGAGAAGTGGGACCGTCTCACCCGGGAACTGCAGTAACTCGACGAGCAGCTTTTTAACCTGGTCCCGAGGACTGACGGGCTGCAGCGTTTTGGCAGGGGCCCGGAGCGCCGTCTTCCAGGCTGATCGCTGCAGCAATTAAATGACTAATTTGTTGTCTGGCTGTGCCCTTCTCTGGGGCTTGAAGAGATTAAAGTTTTGCCCTGTTGCAGATGTCTCATTTAACAGCCTTGGCTTTTAATCTCCCAAATATCTCATTTTGGAGTCCCAGCCAGAGGAGGGGAGAAGGGACTGGAGGGGAATGGAGGCCTGGGGTTGTCACCCCATGGCGTCACTCTAAGCAACACCATTCCCACCTTCCCGACCTCAGGCATGGAGGGAGCACTGGGCCACCAAGAGCTCCCCCGACACTACCTGGCGTGCCTATTTTGGGCATGGAGCTGTGCGGGGGTGTCCGTGGGATGCTTTAGGCTCCCTTCTGACCACCATCAGAGACGGATGCTTCCTATCTGGGCTGCAGCGAGGGGACGTCTAACCTGCTCGGTAGAAGAAGGTGTTAGACTTAAGCCAATGTCGCAGCAGGAAAACCACCGGTGCGGGAACCCCAACGACGAGGCTTATTACAGGTCAGAGCAAAAACATGCCTACAAACTCCACTGAAGGCAGCAGAAACGAAAATGCACCTATTCACCACTGAAAACTTCAGCAACCTCAGACACTCTCAGAAAGCACGACAGGAGACATGTCACAACGCATTCAACGTCCTTTTCCAACCAGAAAATTCTCTGCCGGATTAATTTCCAGCTTGAAAAGCGGTGTGACTTCAGCCCCAGACCTGCATCAAGAGAGACGTTACCAGCAGTCGGTCTCACTTTGGGGGCAGTTGTGCTTTTTATTTTCGTAGCCACGTTGAGAAATAAACCACAACTTCAAGGGGTCGGTGCGTTTCTTTGAGGATCTCGTTTAAGTACCTGTTTTCAAAGGGGCTCTGCTGATCTGCCGCGACAGAGGATCCGTGAGCTCCCTGGCAGAGCAAGCCTCGATTCCCTGCTGGAGGGCTGGGACCGCAGCTGGAATAACATCACATCCCATTAGCACAGAGCGAGAAGAGAGCAGGGCACCGACAGGGACGGCAGACAGATGCCGGCTCGGTTCACTCCCTGGGCACGAGCCTGCTACCGGCCACGCAGCGCTGAGCGCATCCGGATGGGGACTGTCCTCCCAGGGCACCGCGTGGCGTGGGCTCCCTGGGGCGGGAGGGAACAGTCCGGCCATGGGGAGAGGGGTCTGGTCTTGCCTGAGTCCTCCGTCGTCCACTGCCGGCCGTGCCTTCCCAAGAGCCGGGATGTGCTTCCCAGGAGCCGGGGCACGAGGCGGAAGGCGAGGGGCAGGAGCCTCCAGCCTGGGGACGCAGGCTTGTCCCTGCCGTTCACACGCATGCGCGTGTGCAGGTCAGCATCCAGAGGATCCTAGAAGAAACCTTGGGCAGCTCATGAAAAAGGCACCAGAAAAATGTAAGAAAAGCAATGCAAAAATTTATATTTTATTTTAATTCAAAAATTTAAAATAGCTTTCAAATTCAGTAAAGTATGCCTGGACACCATGGAAAGCCTCATATACAGAGACAGATAAATTAAATTGTATATACTGCAGACAAGCCAAGTGTATGTATAGATTACATATTTACACTTTTATGTAAACCATATTTATACATTTTATTACATTTACAAAAAAAAGCTGATCTTCCACTACTGTTTACTACAATAATGAAAAAACATTTACATTGTGTTTTTTTAACTGTACAAACTTTTGATTCATAAAAATATATCTCTGTACAAAAGAGGGATTTTTTTTTCATTTTTTCTTTCTTTTTTTTAAATACTTTTTTTTTTCTTTTTTTTTTTTTTTTTTTTTTTCTTTTTTTAAACATAATGCAAGTCCTCTGGGCACAAGAATGGAGAATGTCACGGATCGGGTCCCAGCCAGCTTGCAAAAAAATGCAACACTCCCCCCCCCTCCACCTCCCTTGTTGCTTGGGCAACAGCAGAAAACGGTACTTTATGGGTTGAAAGCAGCAAGTCTTGTTGAAGCGGAACCTCCCCCTTCTCCCTGCCTCGGTGTTACAACATCTCAGGTTCCTTTTACACACCTTGCTTCTCCTGGCTATTCCAGTGGTTGAGCGGGATTGCGGAAAGGTCTAGAAGCCGAGGTGGGCTCCGCTGTTGGTGCGTGCGTGTGTGTGCACGTCCCCGTGCTCCGCTCAGACCAGCCTGCTCGGAGCGTGCCGGTGCTCCGCACCCTTCGCACCTGGGAGAGGCTTTTCTTGAGCTCAGCGACAGGAGCCTGGGAAGATTCGAGCTCTGCTGTCGTGGGACACCGCGAGGCATCCGAGTTCTGGGTACTGAAAGAGGAGCCGGGATGTGGCAGTCACCGGCACCGGAGCAGCAGGTTCAGGAAAACGGTGCTGCCTCCGGGATCTGCTACGCAAGGAGCCTGCTCCCACGGCTGCGTTACGGGGGCTGCAGAAAGGCCAGGGCTGTGGGTTTGGCCAAGGGCACAAATCACAGAATGATCTAGGTTGGAAGGGACCTTGAGGTCAAATATGGGCCAGGAGAGCAGACCAGAAGTCAGGAACCAGCTATCAACTTGCAGACGCAAGGAAAGGAACCAGGGGAATATCCCGGTCTGCTTACACCAGCTCCCTGCCTTCACCGCAGCCGCTCAACTGAGGAACTGGAGCGGAGACGTGCCTTGGCCCCAGACCTGAGTGCCACCGCGGCCCAGTCGGGGTCCCCTCTTCTCACTGACCCTTCAGCTTGCTCTGGGGTCCGTGTCCTGCAAACTGGAGGTGCCCAGAGAGGGGCAGGCACCGCTGCCAGCCCAGCCTGGCTACCCCAGGGAATTTAGTCCCACAACCAGCTGGAAGATTAAACCATCTCCACTTGCCTATTTGGCAGGAGCCGGGAGCGCGCCTTGCTGCAGGACGCGGTCTGTAACGGTCCAGCACTGGCCCTGAGCTGCCTGTGTGCCCACCTCCACCCGGGCAGCGTCTCGCTGACTCCTGTCCGTGTCGGATCAGGGCTCCGGCTCACGCATGCGCTTGCACCCACCTCTCAGGAATGAATCAGAGCACCTTTGCATGCTCTGGGGAGCAGAGAGGGCATTTTTTTGGCAGGCTGGCTGTTCAGCAATTAGGCTGTAGAATGCTGCTTACCCTAAGAGCACTGAATAAGAGACAGAAGTAAAAAAAATAATATATATTTGTATATACACACACACACACACACGCAGAGTAAAAGAATAAACAGAACAGAAAAAAACCCTACCCTGTGGTTTTCATTAGACAAAACCCCAGCTGACATTAGGGAGGGGAAAGCCAGCGTTTAAATGCACGCGTGGATGTCAACACCACCCCATTTGTTTTAATTCTGTTTTCCCTTCAAGAAGCGGCTGCCGCGTTGACACACACTGCTCCACGTCACCCGCGTTTCACTCGACTTCCAGCTGGTAAAATGGCACTGTTGCGTTCCTTGACTCCGGCCTGGCCTAAGAAACGGTGACTCAAACCAAACAGACTAAAACCCCGAATCAACAAGAGCAGCTCTCCTCTTTATTAGAGGAGGACAGTGTCATCACAAAAGCGTCATTCATAAGGAAGGAAAAATGTCAAGCCGCCTTATCTGCTCTCACGAAAGCCAGGGCAACCTTTCTGCCCCTGGGAAATAACGGGAAGAGCTTTGGATAGAAATTAAAACTCTTATTGCATTGCCATTTGGAGGATCAATACGGAAAGGGCAAAGGCTTTTGAATGCTATTGGGGGGAAATCAGTATTTGTTAGTTCTTTTTAAAGAGGTTTTTCTCCCTTCGTGTCTGTCAGCAATTTCCTGATTAGGGTGTTTGGACACAGCTAAAATTGGCAGCTGCTGGGAGGGGGCCAGAGATGGGGGGACGTTTCCTCACCGGTCCCGAGAGCCGCCTGAAAGGAACACGGGGCAGAAGAAGCCCAGCAAGAATGCTCAAAGGAAAATCAAATACAGGGAAGAGGAGAAAAGCTTGCAAAGTTTTGCTTTTCTCATTGAAAACGTCCCATTTGAAAAGTTTTCCTCCACAAAAGCCCTGGGTTAGAAAAAACAACACAGAAATAACTCACAAAACCAAAGACAAAGCAAGTACTCGTCCTGTCCCATACTGGCATCTTCCATTAACCCCCATCGGCACCTTCTGCAGTGCAACCTGCTTTTGCCTTCTTGTTGTCCAAGCTCTTTGCAAAGTGGGGGGCAGTTGGTGGGACCCCACATACCCCACTGCTCCCTCCAGGACCACGTAACCAAGGGCAGGCTGTAAAAGCCTTCCCATCACCTCGCCTCCCAGGTCCTCCACTTCCCCAGGTCTTGACGTTGGGCTGAGACCCACCAGCAGGGCAGGAGAGAGGAGCTGTGCCGGAGCAGACCTTTGGTTGGCTTCATTATCCACGGCAGGATGGAGAGGGCGGGTGAGGACGACAGAGGACGACCCAGCAGTCTCTCAGTAGTTAACGCAAAGCCCAACAAGGTGTAGCAGCTTCTCCACAGCCTCAGCAAGGTTGGGAGGAGGGAGATGGGGAGGGAATGGATGGAGACTAGTGAGGTGAAACACAATCATCCACTAGACACCGACCCCGAAGGAATCTGGGACAAGGGGAAAGGAAGGGACAGAGAGAAGGTAAGTTTATTATTACACCTGGGAGTGCTGGGAAAGCCTGCAATGGCTTCCTTATCTCACACTGAGACTGTTTCAGTCTAGAAGCGCTGTTTAGGTCCCCAGGGTACTTCTGTTTACAACATTAGGTTACTCGCCTGGGCAACAAAAAACTTTTAAACCCAGTGCTTCACCCTCCTCTGATCACCGTGCAAAATACCCTGTCTGGAGGGACACAGCAAACGATCTTAGAGACTCATTTTTTCCTTCACCCAGTGACCGTTCTCACCACAGGGCTATTTGGATTTGCTTTGCCACTGGTCCCCAAGAGGTCCTGCCCCAACCGGCAGCGAGCACCTGAGACCCAGAGATGGGGATTACTGGTTTGGGTCCTGCAGAGGTCTCCCGGGCAATCCGAACCACTCTGGGTGCTCCTTTGAACCGCTGCTTCGACCCAGCATTTTACAAGTGACAAACACGAGGAGAGCGGTGGCAGCGTCCTGCGCTCGCGCTCCCTTTCTGCCCACTCACCGCAGAGGGGACGGGTGCTATACAGCTGTGCACACAGTGCTGACTGTGAACTCCGTCTCGTTGGCCATGATGTCCGTGGGCTGCAGGTTTCGGTCATACATAGGATTTTCAAACGTTGCTCGGACGTTGGTGTTTTCATGGCCCGCGTAGCCATTGAATGGGACTTTTGGTCTTCTCCTACAGGATGTCAGAGAAAAAATCCGGAAAGGTCATGGCTAGTCCTGCTGCAGCCAGCTGAATAGCCCTGACAAGAAGTCAGTGGAAAGGAAAAAATCTGCTTTTGAAGAGGCTGGACACCTGGGGATAAGGCAGAAGGGATGTCTAGGAAAATCCTGCCATGGCTGTGTAGCACAGGCGCCTCCCTGGGCTTTGCGACAGCCCGAAGCGTGCGCCCTCGGCAGAGCGGCCAGCCTGCCCCACGCTGCCCAGTGCAGCAGCATTTCCATAGCAATGCACTGATCAGGAGAAATAACTGATTTACAACATACGCAAAGCCAGCTTGAACGCTGAAGTATGAAATTTACTTTGCCTTATCCTACTTAATGTTGCCACAAATCTTATTAATGGTCATAAAAGCCCTCAACACTCTTCTCCTAACACCCTCAGCCCTCCACGCATGCTTGCTCCATGATTTTTTCACCTTCTGAATTAAATGAGAAACCAGGTCTAGGGGGAGTGCTTTTAAATCAAGCTCACAAATATTTCTGCCAGCCCCCTGATTTTGTTTCACCTACTGGCGTCATTCCTGAAACCCACCTGTGTTTGTAGAGATAAAGCACAAACCCTGCAATAATCAGGGCTATGAAAGGCACAAGAATGGCAGCTGCCACGGAACTGCTGTTTGATGCAAAATGGTGTCCTATTGATTCTGGATCGTTTTCCAGCATGCTGATGTCTGAAACACAGCAGAAGTAAACACATTTCAAAACACCGCTGTGGGAAATGGGGTTTGCTTGAGTTACAGGTTACATCATCAACAACCGAATACGATGGCTAGAAGCATTGCTGTAAAAGGTCATCAAAAGCTTCTGAGCTGCATGAAGAATGGTTTGGAGATCCAGCCTAGCTTAGACATCATCATTTATTTAGAACTACAATTAAAAAGAGATGTAAATAGATTTATCTTACCAAAATGCTCAAACTTGGATGCTTAAAGTTAGGCTTTAAGGGAGACTTTCAAAGGCTGCAATAATGAGCATCTAATTCTCCATAAAGGTGACAAGACTCCAGGGCCAGATTCCAAAAAATCCTAAGAGACTGAAGAGCTCAAGACACATTTTAAGAGGCATTTAGGAGCTCAGACCTTGCGTCATCTAAGCGCTCAAGTGCCTCTGTGATTAGTGAAAGCGAGACAGAGACGCTTCTTGCAGTAGCAATGGGACTTGGGCTTTTAGGTCAGACATCTGGCAACATGGAGAAAAAAAAAAGCGCCCAGGTGCTATTTGTGGATCCAAACTTTTTCTGTCTTTGAACAGAAACCTGTTTATTTAAATGCCTCGCTTTGTTCCCAAATTAAAAATTTTGTTCTAGTGTTGTTCATCTCCCACAAGTCTTACACTGAGGATGGGTTTAGTCACCCTGGACAGAACATCCAGTGTTCAATGTATTTAGTATTTAAACACAAGCCGGGGCAGAGCTGCTGCATCCGTCGTACAGGGAGGAACCGGAGGTGAGAAAGGAGCAAGGTGCAGGGGGGAAGTGCTGCCAGGCAATGGGGACCCCTTCTTCCCCGTGCTGCTCTGCCTCAAACGTGAAGGAACAGAAGCTGTTTCAGATGCCACCATCTCCCTGGGGTACAGAGATCTGAGGGCACCCGACTTTCTCTACCCCAGTGGCTGGTTTGGGTTTTGTGAGCTCTCTTACAGGAGGAGCTGGAAAGGGTTAGGTTAAACCTGATGGTTCAAAAACATCTATAAAGATCTGGTCCAGCAGGGCTGAAAATGAAAGCCAGGGATAGGAGAAATGTTCCCTGTTTGAAAATCTCCACTACCACCAAAATGTAGCTTTTAGCAATCAAGGGAAAAAGTAATCATCGGAGGAACTTTACCAAGTCTCTGAAGGCCAAACTGCCCGAAGCCTTTGCCACGCACAAAGCCCTGGTACACAAACGTGCCGCTCGAAGACTCTGATGAGACCTGCAATGACAGGAAAGCAGAGATCAACACATTTGTTCAACACTTCTCTGGGATTTTAGCACCCATCTCGTCACAGCCTCTTTCAAGTTCATGCGTAGCATTAATTTTATTCAATTCCCCAGAAAACTGTGGCATTTTTGAAGAAGTCTTACTGCCCAGCAACTTGTTAAGACTCTCGTGTCTGAAAGGAAGGAAAAAAAAAAAAATGCATCTTGTTTGCAATAAACTACAGAACACGTTGCTGATTGAACAGGGATAGGGAAGGCTCTGGGCTGCAACTGGCCACAGGTCAATCAGATGCATGTTTCTTCGAAGCTCCAGCGGATCTCTTAAGGGCACGGGAAATTACCAGACACAGAGATTGGGGTGAGAAGTTGACTCCGTGAGGGAAGATTAGCTCTTCTAGCTTGATGTTTAACAGATATAAAATGTTAAAATGGAATTAATCACATTGGTTTCTCCTTTAGTGTTATCTGGAAGACTTACAGATTTAAAACCACAGGGCAATAAAAACCATGCAGCTGCAAGGGAGCACGGAGGAGCCGACCACCATGTAACATTATCTCACGTGCCAGAAGAATGCCCTATGTCCCCTTCAAGCAAGCAGGTCACTGGAGGATAGCAGCCTCATCTTGCCACCAGCTAAGGGAGCCATTCCCTCAGCTTCAGCGGAAGGAAAGCTGGGGTTGTGACAGCAACGGGAGGAGCTGTGCGGGCAGATGTGGTGTGGGAGGTGTCCGTGCACTTACGTGTCCATCTAGAGCCCATTTATCATTCTTGAACTTGTTGACAAAGATCTCCACTGGCCCCGTTATCTGGTAAACCTGGAGCAGCAGGTGCACATCTTCTTTCTTGTAAACACCTGAAAAATAAGTGGCTTTTAATCACTAGATCACAATGACTCTATTCAAGTTTGAAGTAATTAACTTTCTACTTGAGAGAGTAGAGAAATCTTAAGAGTGAACAACAACAGGACGCACTGGGAAACACCACAAACACACAACCCCACATCCACCCCCCAGGATATTAAAGATATTTTGCACATGGGAAGGGACTCCGCTGTTGATGTTCAGGTTATGTCGCTGGGTCAGTAACAACCTCGTGCTCCGTGGAGGGCAGGGACAACGGGCACTCACATCATTTAATCCTGTCTTGGACTACAAGTCCACCACTCCAGCACAAAGGGAATGGGATGGGCTGAGCTGCTTTTCAGGTAGAGTCAAAGCAAACTCAGGTACCCAATTTTGTTTGTCTTGGTCCGATCAAAGACTGGAGACGTCAAACCTGGGTGGTTCTGTAAAGCTCAATCAGAGCACCAACACCACTCATGCAGCAGAGCACGCTGCCCCTCGCTGTGAGGCCACTCCTGACCAGTGTAAATCCCTACCAACGGCCACGTCCGCTCCCTTACCAGACACCTGGAGCTCCACGCCGCTGTGGTCTATCAAAGTGGCATTGACTTTACTGGTGGCAGGGTCGAAGCTCGTGACAGACAGCATTGCAGGTTGCTTTTTCCCCATGTATTCGTAGGAGCCTTTCCAAAGGGAATTCCTTGCAAACACATCAGCAGGCACTAGAAACCACAGCAATTGGGGATGCAGACAAACAAGCGCGTTGCCATTTATTTCCATTTTTCAGAAATCAAAATAGAGCAAATTCCTTTCATTCTTTGAATTCACAAACACGTATTTAAATATCTCAAATCCCACCCACTCTCTGCGTTATCATCACTGAGTACAAAGCCAAAGAGAGGAGAACAAACAAGCTGATGACTTTAATTTTGTTGTTTTGACAAAAAATGCCACTAAAGTTTTAAAAATCTACCCACCCTCAAATTAATTGCTTAGGAAAAGCTAACAAAACCCATTTTTCTTAAAAAAGCACTAACGTAAAACATCCTCGAGGGTTTGAATCTCCAGAGTGCCCTGAGGAGGGCAGTGGATGTTGGTGCCCGGCTCCCTTCAGGCTCCTGTCCATTCTCCGGTGAAGCATGAACAGGATGGAGCACACGGGCCGCTTTCACCAGCCCACCACTTTCAAGACCTGCAAGGACAGCCAGGTTTCTGGCTGCCCTGAGGAGGGGATGGACCTGGTAAGGTCCAGGTCTAGCACCAATGCGTCCCACGGAAGAGCGAGCCCCGCTACGGTACCTGACACCTTGGCGAGCGGTGGGTCCCGCGCGGTGCCAACCGGCCTTCCGCTGGGGCGGACATCAGCTGCAAGAGAGGGGCAAACCACCGCCGGTGAATATTGCGGCATCTGGCACTGCTGAGACATGTCTACTGTGCTGGTGCTAATACAGGACAGCCTCCGGCTGGCATCGCTCACACACGTAACGTGGCTGCACGACCCTGTGTACAAGGGCTTTGGACGGCGTCCTGCCCATTGAAACAGCACGCAGCTTTCGTTTGCTGTCCTCCCCTCCCATCTGCCCCAAACCAGTGTCCAGAGAGAGCTACCGTGCTCCACGAGAGCCACACAGCTCTATTTCAAGAGTAGACCGCTACGTGTTCCTCATCTAAGACTCCGAGGTAGGTAAAAGGTGGGTGAAGTAAAGAACAATCTTTGTCTTGTGCAGGTGCTTCCAGATCCAAACCATCAGGCAGAAACCCCCCTCGCTGCCTCTCCCCCAGGACCCGCACGGGACGCTGTGAGAGCTGCGGTCCCTTCAGCAGCTCAACCACGCACGCACCCTTGTGTAGGTCTAAGAGAACAGCTCTTTGCTCTTGGGCTGCAATGCTCCCCCTCCGCAGAGGCGGAGGCACGCGCGAAACCAGCTCAGAGCTTTTACCGAGGCAAATGGGTGGCTTTCCTGTCCAGCTGCCATCTGCTTTGCAGGTTCGATGCTCGGATCCCCCGGTGAGATAGTACCCGCTCTGACAGGAATAGATCAAGGTGTAGCCCAGAGATGGCAAGTCCAGAGCACCGACGTTGGCGTGGGAGGGGGTCTCCGGCTGCTTGCAGTGGTGAGCTGAAAAGCACAAGGCAAACAGAGATGAGAGACACCATCCAGTCGCACACAGAAAAGCAGAAGAGTGACACCGTGACGTCAGCAGGGACAGACATCTCTTAAGAGAGCTTTTTTCAGCAAAAGCTTTCTCTGCTCACTGAGGGAAACAATGCCATGCCTGGATTTTTCCCATGCTTCGCTGCCTGGACTGCTCTCTTTGGCTAAAGCTCTCAGGGGATCCTTCACTCCTTTCCAGCTTCCATGAGCTGAAACTCAGGCTCTGCTATTCCCCACCTTTTAGTCCAAAACAAATAATGCTAAAGGCACCTTTCTTCTTCCTTTAACTCTGACCCCAGCACTGCGTCCAGGTCTATCCGCACACTGAAAACTGCCTTTACAGGGCATCAAGACCTGGTAAGTTAAGCCAGCGATTTCAGTGAGTCCATTACAGACCTGGTTTTGTACAACCTCACTTTGTGGGACCAGTGTGTAATAATTTGCACCTACCTCTCCTTATGATCAGACAGTAAGTCCTCAGAAGTGTGCAAGAGTCATAAATTCCTACAACTGCTCAATAACTTTTAGGATTTGGCCACAGAAATCAAAGCCGAGCTTGTCCAGCTCCCTGCCGCCAGAGCGAGCGTGTGCCCACACTGCTCTATCAGGTCCTGTTGTAAATGTGTCACCACTTTCCTTGAGAAGTTACGACACAAAGTGAATAAATCACGGAGCCGGGAAGCTCCCTCGCACCCACGCTGTAAATTTGCCCTTCCTGTAGCTCTCAAACTGCTCACGAATGAAAACAAATCCTTGGCAGCTTTCATGAGGTATTATCTTGGTATTATCTTCATCCTTGTTTTGCAGAAGACGAAATAGAAAACCCAGAAAGCTGAAAGACTAACCCCAACTCGCAGGGTCTGGGAGCCCCGGCTGCGAGCCCGCAGCCCAGCTCGGAGGCGTTCATTAGCAGCAACCGCATCCAACTCGGCGCGGCGGATGGAGAAGGCTTTCCACAAAACCTACGGGCAACAACTCCGTAGTCCTTGCTGGCATCAGCAAGCCAAAACCCTCTTCTATTTTTCAATGCACCTGACACCAGGAGCACACCCCCACGTACAGCCACAGCCGCCGCCGCGTCCCTGCAGTCTTCGATTCAGCAGGGAGACGCCTGTGACGGTGGGGACACGCTCCCACCGCCCAGGCGAGCAGTGGGGCAGGGCAGCTCCTTCCACAGCAAGCGCTCCCCTCTGCCCTGACGCTACGTCTAAGAGTTGTTAAAGGCGGGCGTCCCGGCTGGGCTGCTCGCAGGATGAGCTCCTACAGGGGTTGTTAGCGGAAAGAGAGCTCGTCAGTAACCCACCTCACAAGGGAGAGGAAAAAGCTTTTTAATACTTATGGATACAGAGGCCGTGATGGATATTACCACTTAAATACATTAAATTAAACTCCTTCTGGTATAGCAGGGAAAAGATGATGGACAGCTTAAAAGAAAGAGCAACACGTTATTAAAGACGAGGAGAAACCCTGCTCTGCCGGAGAGCCCTTCTGGCTAAATGTTAACCTGGGTCCCTGGAGTGCGCACTCACGTCTCGGCCGTCAAATACCGTTTCAGAAGCCCAAAACAAAGTCTCACCTGAAACCATGTCTCTGAGGAAGGGACAAGTAAAAAAAATCTCAACTGAAATCAGCAGCGGCTGCTGGTGTAGTCATGTCAGGAGAGAAGCGATTGTGTGATCCCCCTTTTTTTTCAAAAATATGTTTTCTCAGAGCTCTCCCCCAAGCTACCAACAATTTGCCAGCAATTTGCACGGTGAAGCACAGCAACCAAACAAGGCAACAGCATGGTCAAAGGCACCGGTTTCCTTTGCCAAAACCTCTCCCAAGACTTACGGACGCAGTCCGGCTGCACGCCGCTCCACGTCAGGTTGGGGAGGCAGGTCCTGGTGGTGGAGCCCTGCAGCAGGTATCCCTTCTGGCACTTGAAAAAGATGATGCTTCCCACCTGTTTCATAGGAGAAAAAACCCAAAACATTGAACTTCCCAGTGCAATGCAATTCACCTATGCTTATAATACAACAGGACTAGAATTTTCCACCGTCTAGATGCTGGAAAGCACATTCACCTGCCTTCTGCCCTCTCCGCCCTGCCAGAGGCTGGTGTCGAGAACGCTCTCGGAGCCCCTGGGAAGCTGCAGCCTTCAGCTGTGCTGGGAGCTGCCTCTTCCAGTGACAGAGGCAAGGCTGCTTGGACTCTTAAATACACCCAAAGCCAGCATCGACCACAAGCGCTTTCAGAAAGGGCTGAATTTTTTCCCAAAAGGGATATTCAATGTAAGTAGTATCAACAAACATCCTGTAGCTATACTATAAACACCAATTTGGATTGTGAAGAGCAAAAAGGATCACAAAACCTGAAAACTGACTCCTCAACATTTTTTGAGGTCTGCTTACTTTCTGCAGACTATCCGCTTTTTGGCATTTGGTTTCAACCATATTATTATTATTTCAGCTAAACCATTCTCGTATAGTGGAGCTCACTCCCTGCGTCAGCCGGGCTGGCAGTACGATGCTGTTCGGCTGTGAGCCCTGTTACTGCAACTGGATTTGCTTTAAAACCAGAATACGCTGGCATAAAATTGCCAAGCAGGGCTTTGAGTACCTCTCCCACCCTGCCTAGCAAGGCTGTACCACGTGGGCCATCTCCTCATGGACCCTGCGGCCGGGTTTCATCACGCAGCCGCTCCTGGACTCCCAGCTGGCTGCTGCGGTACCCTGGGTGCCGCAGCCAAAGGCTCCAAGCTCCAAGCCACCACCTCATCCCCTGCCCGAGCACCTGAGGTGGCTTCACGACGGTGTGCAGCTCTCCCCCGGCAGCTCTTACAAAAGTCAGGCTTACGGTGTCTCGGCATTAATTAAAAACTAGAATTAATTCATTAAATCCCAGGATTAAGATAACGCATTAGCAGCAAAACTGAAAGATCCAGGTGTAGCCGCATGGAATCAGCTATCCCGGCCTCGCGCCCGGCTCCGTCGCAGCAGGGAAGAGGCACCCTCAGGGACGGCAGCGGGGGCTGGAGATGGAGCACCCCGGGGAATTGCTTTGGGTTTCTCTCTCCGCTGATTTCATACCGTGCGGGAGCTGAGATTAAGAAAACCACCTACTGAATTTGGTCTGAAAATGAATGGAAATTACGTCTCCAATGTGAATACTAATTACACTAATAACTATTAATTAGCACTGTAATTAATATTATAAGTAATGCATTGCTAGTTAATCCCGCACAAATGCGCTCTGAGGTCTAACGGAGCACGCCGGGATGTCCGGCTCTCGGGAGGACGCGTTAATCCACGTAAGGACTCAGACACGGACTAACCCCAGCGAGTATCGGGGCGCAGCCGAGGGGACCCCGCCGGCGGGACCGTACCTGGTAGCCCTGGGAGTTGTTCTGCGTGCCAGAGAGAGGCACGCCGGGGTCTGCGCACGTGGTGAGGCTGGGGTCTGAAAAGAGCGGAGCAGAGGCGGTGTTTCAGCGGAGCGGCTGTGGAAGGCACGTCAGAGCTCTGCCTTCCCCTGCTCCCCACACAGAGACCGCGCTGCGCCTTTGCAACAAGACAGAAATATCTCGCTACAGAAGGAATACATAGCAACACGGAAAAAATACATGGATCTTTTCGTTTCGTAAATCCCCGACTGCTGCAACGCAAACTAACCAGAGGCACTCTATCAGCCAGCAGAAAACGTAAGAACATAAACCTTGTCTCAGGGACAACTCTCTTCCCTTCCCGTACTCTACACATGACGAGTGAAGCACCCGGCTCACCGGTGCTGTGCCCTCCGCTGCCACTGGCCACCCCCCGCACCGAGATGACCCTGTCCCCTCCTGCGCCCTGGGCCAGCATCTTCGTCCTTCTGGGCTCAGCTCAGCCCACACTCGCACCTCGCTGTTTCCCAGTGATAGACGGGGGCTGGAAACTTTACTGCATCTCAGATACATAATCTCTCTTTATGCCTCGTTTGTTCTCAGTCTATCAGAAGATGAATACACCCAATTCAGCAGGAATACCTGCTGCTACTCTTCTAGCATCTATCACTCTCTTTTTTCCCCACAGCAGCAGGGCGACAATGGAATTAAGGCAGAGATGCATGACATTAATATCAGCATCCCAAATCGAGCAAAGGAAACTGAAGTTTCTGTCCGAAAGGCAGCTCAGCAGCAGCGGGTTCCCTGCTCCTTAGTGTCACAGGACTGAGCTAAGCTGCAACGCTGGCCACAGGGATGCTCCGGTACCCAGCCGGGGGAGATAGGGTAGCAGGGAGCTGGAGCATCGCGGGATCTCAGTGCAATCAGACGAGAGTCTGCTCTGGGTTCCCAGCCTTCTTTCTCCGGCATGCTCAACATTGCTGTGAGAAGGACCATAAGCCCCGCAGCCAATCCCTCTCTACACTTACTTAAAATACTCCAATTTACAGGATTGTGGAAGACAAGAAATAAACTAAGAAAAGTCTCCACCATGCAACACAGTGGGACAGAAGTGGCCTGTCCCTATCGCCTGCGGCTACAGGACAACAGAGCACAACTTCTGCACCTAACGGCATGGTGGTTTATTTTTCTGCCTTTATTCCTTATGATCTGACTGATCGGCCTCTTCACACTGAAACATTACGTGCTTGTTGGTGTGGTCCTCAGGTCCTTGGAGCCGTGGTGACTAACTAAACAAGGGATACAAAATGCGGCCGATTTGGGGCTGCGGCACACAAACTAATTCATTTTCCGTCATTTGGCTCTGCTGAGCTTTTGTCATTTATCACCGATGCAGTTTCCATGGAAGCCCCCAGATAAATCAGTGTGTCTAAAATAAATAAAGAGCCCCATCGCCGGATGAGGCAGCCGGTGATGGATGGCAGAGGGTGGAGGGCAGAGCCCCGGTCTCCTGGCTGCGTCTGAGGGTCTGCAGAGCTGGCAATCTAACACGTCTCAAAAATGGGTGAGATCTGAATAAATACAACACTTTGGGTTCACCTGCCTGTGCCAGACACTGACGTTTTGGGTCAGGGTTTTATAGACACACACATCATCTCCCTTCCCACGGTTTGCTTTGGGGAGACAAACTCTCAGTAGGTTGCAGCAGCAGCATGAACAGCTGTATTTGCTGGGTTCAATCACAAACGGCTCTGGAGGGCTGGGTGCCATGTATGCACCATAGGATCCCCGAACAGGATTTGCAACAAAGCAATAAAGCATTTAAAACCAATATTTACACGAGTAGGCAGCTGCTCCCGACTCTTTGTACATGAGAAAGCTCCTGGTGAAATCAATAGGAAACTTGGAGGTTCAGGCTACAAGTATTTTCACATTATTGTAACTGGTGATGTATTTAAGATGTAGCTAGAACGACCGAAAATTGTGGAGAACAGCCTGAGACGTGTTTCTGCCCCAGCTGCCCACATGAGGTGATGATGGTGGCGTTGAGGCAGACGGGTAAGGTAACAGCACACAGCCCCTGCAGTTTATCACCGCAGGAGCCCGAGGGTTCAAAATGCGGCCCGAGTTTTAAGTAGGTGAAGAATGCTGTGACTAATTATGATTATACACCTCCCAGCGGTTTCAAAGGGTTCTGGAAGCCCCAGAAAATGGGCACCTAAAGAATGAGTGGAAATTTCAGCCTGAATCCCAACACCGCAGCTCGGCAACGCAATCTGGAGGATTTTGATCTCTGTATGCAGCACCTTCATACTTCTCGGAGTTGCTATTCTGCCATTCTGGATGTAACTCAAAGGCAGCAGGGAACGTAAGAGTTCTCACGTGTACCCTTTAGGCAGAACTTGGTTTTGCCGCAGCTTCTGTGAGCAGAAGAGCTCCCCTCCACAGCAGCCCGTGGCTGCTCTCTGCGGTCAAACCGCATTTCCAGTCCCATGGCTGACAATGACACCGTGCATCTCCACAGAGCAGCGCGCACGGCTGGAGGCGCCCGAGCACAAGCCTGGAAGCAGCACAAAGACCAGAGCCCACCACTGTACAAAGACAACAGATCCGATGTTGACCGAGGTTTGGCAGCGTTAGCACGGTACAGGGCACCGAGCGCAGGCGCAGCACCGCACCGGTGCACTGCCACTGTCCCCAGCCCCAGAGGTAGCTTGGGCAGCCTTTGGGACCTCTGCGTGGCGCCACCCTCCGCAGGCTCTCTCTCTCGCTGCCCTCAAACCTTACGGCCCAGGTTGCAAACGTTAACCTTGAAGTTCTGCAGAGGAAGGTCTCCCTCCTGCCCGCCGGCAGCCCAGCACAGTGCTGAGGAGCAGCAGCAGGGAGGAGATCGTCTGCCTCGGCCGCACTGTGTATTGACCACCATCAGGGGCAGGAACGATGGGGACAGGCGCTGAATCTAAGCAGCAAGCCTCAAAAGAAGGAGATGGCTTCTCTTCCACCACCTAGTTCGCACAGACCAAAAGCATCATCCCCGTAAGTTCTGATTTTCAGGGGAACAAAGTGCTAATTTCTACAAACCCAGAAAAGAAAACCAACTTTGCTACAAACGGAAAAGCAAGGTGACAACTCAAATCCTCCGCTTGCAGATGCGAGACAGAGGAGTCTCCCCTTACCTATGCAGCTGGGCTGGGTCCCGCTCCACGTCCCGTCGGACTGGCAGAACCTCCGGGCTGACCCCACCAGCACGAGTGGGGCTAAGCAGGAGAAGGAGACGGAAGAGCGGTACGTGAAGCCTCTGTCCTCCCTCCTGCCTTGAGCGGGTATCCCCGGATCTCCGCAGAACACAGCTGCAACAGGCAAAGAGACACGTGGATTGCGATGAGCCTCCTCAAGAGCAAGCGATGTTAATAAGCTAAAGATGGGTCTATTAATGGCCCAAACCTTACCACTCCCTGCCATCAAACTCCGTGATTGACTAGGGAATTAGTAGCGGTAGAAGGCGTTGCTGGCTACTTTTCCTGGTAATTCTCTCTTTTTGTCAATTGCTCTTAATTAACTTCCACCTTCTCGCCCATCTTTTCTTTTTTTTTTTTCTTCCCCCCCTAACAGCATGCTTAGCTTTAAAATGTATCTCTAATTGCACGATGTCAAATTGCTATATGGTTCCATGTCACACAGAAAGCCCGCTAATTATACAAGATCCAGGGAAAGGTGCAAGGAACACAGCGAGGGCTTTGTATGATTTAATACGAAAATGGCTATTGTGCAGCTGCCAGCCATTCAGCCAAGAAAAGAAACTCAAATCTGCCTTTATCATTATGAGACATTTAACTAATTTTTTCGCATTAGCTATTGTATCAAGCACACAGGTTTCCACCCAGCCAAAGCTCTGCCTTCACAAAACGTTCCTAACTTCTGCTGCAACAACACAGTGCCCTTTGCCAAAAGGTTTTTTTCCTACGGCCTTTGGCAGTTTCCAGAGCCCTGATTGCAGAAGACTCAGTCACTGGGGAGACACACGGACAAAGAGCCAGTTTTAAAGATGCCCGGTGGACAGGAACATGCAAGATCTTCAGACTTGTTGCAAACGTGACCTCACACGTCCGTTACAAGAGGTGGAGTGAGTGACTGACTGTGTCCCCACGGCCACTACCGCCTCCTCGGTACAGCGATGGCAAGCCAAGGCTCCCAGCAATGTGGCTGCTGTCAGAGGTGGGGAGAACATTCAGACTTTTGGCTACAGGCAACTCTAGGCATCATCATGCTTTTCTCCTGGCACGCAAAATTCCCGCTGACTTCAGTTAATGCAAGACTCCCCTTGGGCGTAGGGGTAGGAAACAACCAGATATTTAACTTCCCGCACCCTGGGAATGGTCAATCCGTAGCCTCTGTGATATTGCCAGGCGAGGCAGAGTTGACACTAAAATGGGCCACGTGGAGACCAGAGATGTTGGAGCGAGAGCACCAAACAACTGGGGTTTAATCCTAGTCCCGCACCCAATTCATGCGTGAACACGTAGACGGCTGCCTACTCACGGAAGCACTGGGGAATCTCCCCGCTCCAGGTCCCGTTGCCCTCGCAGGTGAGCACGGCGGGCAGGGAGAGCTGATAGCCCTCCAGGCAGGCGTAGCTCACGCTGGAGCCCCAGCTGAAATCCGAGCCCACGACTTTCCCGTTGGGAACGGCCTGGGGGGACTTACAGATGATAGCTGGATGAAAAACAAAAGCACACTCAGTTCTCTCCACAGTTATTTCCTTTAACAAGCAAATTCACGTAGGATCAAAGTTATACTCTCCTCTCACAGAGCACCTCCTGGGACTGGCCTAGCAGGGGGCTGTACAAACTTCTCCAGCTGCCCGTGCAGTTGTAAACCCCGGGATTTTACTCTGAAGTTTGGAGTTAACTGAATCCCAAATCTCCAAGTCAGATTTCTGAGTCGGTGTTCATTTCCAGCCGAGGGTAAGAATCCAGCCTGACTCAGTGCGAAAACTCATCTAAGATTCCCCAAAAGATTCATACGTTTCGGACAACCTGGCTGAGTTTCAGATTAGCGGTTGAATCAACAACCGGTCTGTATTTCATCTACTCCAGGGTATTTTAATATGACATTTTTGCAGCGCTTTGCTTTTCAGCTCAGGGGAGCACTGGGAAAGATGCTAAGCTCATGCAAATCAGCCTGGCCTCCAAATGAGACTGGCCACATTCTGTATTATTCCTGCAACATTAGCTCAGTGGAGAGAATGAAAGAGGAGTGTCAGAATTGCTCTTTACAGCCTCTAAAGGAACTAGAGTATATTTGGAAGGCTCTATGTGGTCTGCATTTATATCAGATTCATGACAGGTGAATTTTCCAGATTGCTAAAGAAGTACACAGATGCTGCCTCAAGCCTTATCTACGCTTGGTGGGTGAGTAAAACACTTGCAGAAGGGATCCAGCCTGTCCTGCTGCTGCTCCATTATTTCCCTTTCCTATCTCTGAACTACAGAGGCAATCTCAGAACTGAGAAATAATGAAAGGAGTTGGAAAAAACATTTTTCAGACATCTAGATGATGGCAAAAAGTGCGTGCTTGCAAAACACACTATTTCATTTAAGTTCGGAGTTTTTTGTGAAGAGTAAGTCACTTCACTCTCTGTGCTTCACTTTTCCTTCTCCACTACAGGGATAATAGCAATTGCCTCCCTCCCAGGCATACTGTGACGATTGACAGACCTAAAGATAGCAAGGTGTTCGTGCTATGTTGACAAAATTGCGTAAGTGCCATCAACCAGGGGACAGCTTGGATGACAGGACCGAGAAAGTCCCAGGTGGGCTCCCGGCACTACGCAGTAGCCGCTGCCTTGTCACAAGTTACAAAAAGTCTGTGGCCCATAAAACTTACATCCACCAATATTTACAGCAACCAGTCTTACCCTTGCAGGCAGGTTTGGTGCCGTTCCAGGTTCGGTCTTTCGTGCAGGTTAGAGAAGATGCCCTGTCTGACTCCATCATATACCCAGGCGTGCACTGGAACACCACCGTTTTATTGTAGGTAAAATCACTGCCCAGTCTAATGCCGTTGGCTGGCACACCGGGGTCGCCGCAGTTGATCACTGCCAAAGAAAAAGAAAGAAGCATTTCTGGCTGACCACCCCTTGCCTCACACTTCTGGAGCGGCGATACCTAGAAACCTGATGGTCCTGAGCGTTTGTCAATGCAGGACGTAACCCGTTAATCGTGGAGGAGGGAGCTTTTGTAGCACGGAGGACCTGGAGAGCGGTGCCAGCTATGGAGCACACTGGGCTACAGCCCGTGGAGAAAACTTTTGCTTCTCCTCAGCGGAGCGAGCAGTGATCTTAATGGCACATTAAGACCTTGCAAGAAGAAGTATTAACACACATTAAACATTAAATAAAACCTGGGTCAAACCCGGGCTAGGTGGAAGACAGTTTGCCCATGGCAGCCCCTCCTCTCTTTAGCCTAGTTATTGTCTCTTTATGTAAGACGGCGTTTGCCGTCATCCACGCTCCTGCTGCGGGTACCCTGGGTGGGAGCGGTGGGGAAACCCAACGCCTTCACCGAGGGCTTCGGAGCCGGGGCTGTGCCCACACACGTCCCAATGCCGGCACCCTGGCAGGCAGGAACGCTCACGTTCAGAAGCAGCCCCGGAGAACCCCTCCAGGTTGGCTGACATCTACTCATGAAAGTTATTACAGAGCTCCCTTCATCCAACCGGAAAAAAACAACCCCAAAGCAAGAGTTTTCCATTAGGTACGTGCAGGGGCTGCAGGCTGAGCGACCGCTGCTGCCACGAGACAGTTTAGCCGAGTTTCTCAGCACGGCACATGTGTGCATGTCCACAGCGAGCATCCAACGTGCCCTGACAACCCGTCCCCAGAGCCCGGCAGCATCGTTCACCTCATCTTCCAGGAATCCATCCCAGCGCTCACCTGTACACTCTGGACTGGTCCCAGTCCATGTCCCGTTCACCGTGCAGTGCCTGCTCAGCACTCCTGTGGAGTAGTAGCCTTCCCGGCACTGATATATAATGGAACTGGAGAAAATCAAGCCGTCGTTAAATATAACCCTCGCGTTGCTGGGGGTTCCGGGGTTTCCACAGGATATAACTAGAAAGCAAAATGGCAAAGTTAAAAAAACCCAAACAACAACAAAACACAAACAACCCCCCCTGCCCAACCCAAACTCCAAGGTTTTCATCCTGCAATCGACTGTTCTCACTAAAAATAAGATTAGCTGCAAAGCCCCTGGATCAGCTCAGACAGAACAGGCTATTCCGTGGAAAATCAGCTACATCGACCCAACAGGGTCCCAAACGCAACTCCCCAGCTCGGAACAAGGGCTCCCCCTTGCCAGGCAGCACATCCCAAGGCTGTGTGCAGCATCCCTGCCTGGGGATTGAAAAAAAGCTTCATCCCTGCAGCCAGCTGGTCCCAAAGCACCAGCCCCGCTCCTCTCCGGGGGGGATCCTGCAGTTCACCACCGCAGCCAAGCCTGGAGCAACCTCCTCCTGCCTGCTCCTCCAGGCCCATGGAAGAACTTGTGTCCGCTTGCTGCAGAGGCGTTATCCCGGCTCTGAATCTCACACCTGGTCCTACCGCTTAATAAAGCGGGTGGTGCCAAGCCTGGAGTCCCTCCATCTTCCAGGAATTTGGGAGCCTGGACCTAAGCGTGCCGCTTTGCCTCCGGCTTCTTCGGGAAGCCAATAACTTTGTCGACTTCAAAGGCATGAAAGCAGCAAGGGAGCCCGCGGCTCTCCCGCTGTGGCACTGCTCGCTGCCCCGCTATCTCCAATTATGATTTCAGAGAAGGGAGAACATTGTGGGAATACAATTATAGGTTTGTCACTGCCCAAGTTTTATGACTAAAGTACCTCAGCACCACAGCAACAAAAGGGCATCGGAGTGAACGGTGGTGCACGAAACCCTGTCATGACAAAATAAGCACCTGCAATAATTGCATCCAGCCCTCATTTACTCTGAAATTACAGGACACGAAAGAAAATCACATGAATCAAGGAAAGGCTTAAACCGCATGCTCCCAGCTCTTTGACAAGGAAATTCCTGGCTCCCACCCCTCCTCAGCAACGTGCCACACTCTTGGCAAGAGCATCAGTCTGTGCCTACACGAGGTGACCCGTGGCCCTGCCCTGGGACTGCTCCCCGGCACAACGCTGCCAGCCGTTCTCCATGGGGAAATGCAACTTCAGGCCCCAGCAGGAAAACAACGAGCACAGGCCACCAAGGCGAGGAGAGAAGTCTTCCTCTGCCGTGTTGCTTAGTTTGCTGACAGCCTGTTAACATATGAGCTTGTTGGAGGCATATCTGTTTGACAGGAGGAAACTAATAACCATTCTGGACTGTGCGCGCAGAAACTCTGCATGGCACTAAAAATCATCCGAGGTGCTCTCTCGTTACGGATTTCTCATGCAGCCAACATCTCTGTGATACACGGTGTCATTTCCAAGAGATGCTGGGATAAAAGTCAGATTCTATCAACTCAGAAAAAGCTCTAAATTACTATTTCACTGCCTGCCCATCCATCAGCTCTTCTCTCCTGCCCAACCTCCTCCACCTATGCATGTGGCCAAACACGCACTGATGACCCAAAAACGTTACTTTTGTGACTACAAGGAGACTCGTGGAAATGGTTTAATCGCAGCGTGCATCAGCTGTGACCTGTATAGGCTAGATATAAAAAAACAAGCCATAAATGTTAAGGATGAAAGGTTTGAACTTTTAAAATTGTAATTTAGATATAAATAGGAGCTAATCATGCAAGTGAGCAGCAAGCGGGTAAATAATTTCCTTTGGCTTCAGTGGGAGATGTAAAATAAATTAGGCCCCAAAGAAAACTGGTTTTGGCTCTGGTTTTTGAACAGGTTATAAATCCCAAAGACCCTGGAAGTCCCACAGTCATACCCACTCACGTCTCCTTAAGAATCTCAGACCCAACCCACCTTTAAACTGAAGTCAAAATTCAAGAAAATAACCCAAAAATCAGCTGCATCAGATGGACTTGCTGCTTCTCTACCAGGGAGGTACTTCAGGAGACGATGCTCCGTTGAACGACTGACGTGACGAGAAAAGTTTGACTCCGCTGCAGCCGGGAGCGCGAGGGGTGCTGAGAGCAGCTCGCCCCGCTCCTCTCCCCCGGGACCTGCTGTCTGCCATGGAGCAGAAGGCAGGACAGACAAGCGCAGGAGTCCAGACCCTTCATACCCGAAGAGCCCATGTCTCCCTGCCTGTGCCAAAGACCCAAGAGCCCTGACGCCCAGCCTGCTCCGGCCGGGCGGGCTGGCCGAACTGCGCTGCCAGGCTGAGGAGCCCCGCAGGGCACTCCTGCACCACCAAACCCCACTGCCGCTACTGAAACATTTCAAAGGTCCCCGGGACTTCCAGACTGTTATAGATCTCCCCACCTCGGGGTTTCTGGGTTTGCTTCTTTATCAAAGTAAATTTTGCTCCTACAGTTATCTTTACAAAGTCCTTTTTGAGCAAACGCCGCGGAGGAGCTTGCTAAATGCAGTCAACTCTGTCCCCACACCAAGTACTCGCACACCTCTGAAGCCCACCTGCAGCACAAGATTTGCCAACAGCTCCAGGCCAAGCAGTGGGAACCAAACACTTGAAAACGTGTTCGTAGAATCACAGAATGGTTTAGGGTTGGAAAGGACCTTTAAAGATCATCTCGTTCCAACCCCTTGCCATGGGCAGGGACACCTCCCACCAGACCAGATTGCTCAAAGCCCCGTCCAACCTGGCCTTGAACACCTCCAGGGATGGGGCAGCCACAGCTTCTCGGGGCAACCTGGGCCAGGGTCTCACCATCCTCACAGTCAACAATTTCTTCCTGAGATCTAATCTAAATCTCCCCTCTTCCAGTTTGAAGCCATCACCCCTCGTCCTACCACTACATGTCCTTGTAGAAAGTCCCTCTCCAGCTTTCTTGTAGGCCCCTTTCAGATGCTGGAAGGCTGCTATAAGGTGTCCCTGGAGCCTTCTCTTCTCCAGGCTGAACACCCCCAGCTCTCTCAGCCTGTCCTCCCAGCAGAGGGGCTCTGTTCACCTCATCATCTCCGTGGCCTTCGTGGTTCCTGAGCCCTCCTGAGAACTCAGCTACCTGCCCTAGCCTGGGAGCTCTAAGCTCCTTCCAGCACTTTTCTCCTTCCTCAGGTCTGCTGCGAAGTCAAGGGCACAGTGCCCCACTCCCCTTCTTCCTGGCTGACTCGTACACCTGCAGTTCTTGGACACGAAGGGATGCTGACCGGAGGGTTCTGGAGCCGGCGGCTGGCCATAATGAGCTGCCCGTGCTGGTACTGCCATACTCTGCCCCAACTCCTCCTCCTCGAGATGAACCAATTTGGATTTTTGAGGATGCGTGCTGTGCGCCTGCGCTGGGGGGGGCCGTGAGCAGCGACAGCAGGGACTTCAGTGCCTGCCTTGACTCCTGACAACAGCCGGAGCGGTTCCCTGCCATCCCCTCGCTGCTGGGGGGAGCCGGGAAGCTTCTGTACGCTACAGAGTGGCTTCTGCTATAGAAAACACCACAAAGCTCAGAGGTGCTCCAGAGCTCAGCAATAATTGATGTGATTCCGATTCATGCATCCTTCTTCTGAAAAGCTTATTAAGATTCCCCGCCTTGCCTGCCTTTGCTTTCTCCTACATGTTTTACAGCGAGAAGCTGCCGGGAGACGGGAATGTCTCTGGCTGCTGTTTGGGTGCTCAGCTCAGAGCCGGCGTAGCTGCGCGTGATGCTCAGGGCACGGTCCACGAGCTGCCCCCCAGGTACCACCACTGGCCAAAGCAGCATCGTCCGGAGCAGGGCAAGAGGCACGTGCCATTACTTATCATACACTTTGAGTTCCCCCAGCCCCTGCACATCAAATACCTCCCTGAAACCCGTAAGAGGGGCTCCTTTCAGCGCCTGCCCGTCAGCCGGTGCCAAGAGAAGGCACCTTTCTGCAAGGAGCAGCAAGCCCCGCTCTTCAGAAACCGCAGCAAGGAAAAGCTGAGGGCTGATGACGGTGCACGTCCGACTGCGCTCGAGCTGGTGTGTGAATACAGCGTCCTACGCATGTTCCCCCTCCTCTGACCTCATCTTTATGACCGCCGGTCCTTCTTTTGGGCTCTGCTGCCATCTGACCGCCCGGCTGAAACACTCTCCTAACGCCGGCTGACACATCAGGCAAAACCTCCTGCTGGAGTAAGACACAGCTGAGAGCCTTCCCAGTCTCAAAGCCTTTGCTTCAGGGCTGGTAACTTCCATGCTGTTTAATTTAACCGGCAACCCATAACCCACCTAACCATGTGGAGAGAGAAAGAAAAAAAAGCAGCCTAGACCCAAATCCCAGCCCTGCCACTTCCCATGTCCTCAGCAGTCAAACGGGCACGAGACCCAACTCGGTTTCTTTTCCCAGTGTTATCACTTCGAATAAACACATTTCTGTCTACTGAAACTGCCAGAGAGCAGCCAGAGCCCCATCTCATTTTGGATGCAGTTTCAATTCACTTGGAGAAACAAAAAAACATTATAAAAACAAATATTCTGCCCAGCTTCTAAGTGGAGGAGGAGGAGGAGGAGGGAGCGTCCAGCAGAGTACAACTGATGAGCCCCCTCCTGCACCACTCCTCGGTGAACGCAGACAGGGCATCAGGGAGAAGGAGAAAGAAGGAAAAAAGCATCTAAAATTTCATTTACACTTTAAAAACTTGCTGGAAATTAAAGCTAAATGAGGCCTGAAATCTGCAATTTTTAGAAAGCCAGGGAAGCTGCTCTTACTGGGGAGAACAAAACCAGAGCTACGTAAACCAGACTGAAGCAGGAGTCTCAGAAGGAGTCCCCACAATTAATTTAATTCCAAACCATTTGTACATTTCGGAAAAACCTGTTGTGATTTCTTTCTGCCTCCCTATTCCTTTGGTTTTCTTAAAAAAAAAAAAGTTATAGTGGGTAAACGGTATCAGGATGAAGAGCCAGGGAGTTTCAAGGTGCCCCTCTGGGAAGCCCAGTGCTCCCATGTGCCACACGCCTCCCCTCTGCGGACCGGAGCCGTACCGGTCCTGGCGCAGGAAGACACCGACGGTGGAACATCAGCCCCTTGACTTCAAAGTCAAGCAGATGCTTTGTAATTGAACCTATTACGGCAGATTGCTCGCTCTCTCTGAAATGGAGATGCCAGCTCCTCTCTCCTCCCTGTCGGTCTACGCTGAGGTTCTGCACGGTGTCCTCCGCATGGCCGCGCACCGACGTGTTCCTCTGCAGTGGGCCCTCACCTCCTGCTGAACGGACCAAGACCCTCCGCGCTCATCGAGCAGCTCATCCGGAGAGCAATTTGCATTGAATTCCCCAGGTAGGCGAGCACCGGTGACCTGCAAAGCCCCATCAGCCTCGATTTTGCTCAATTTTGGTGGCTGAGAGCGGCGAACAAGTGACTGAGTCAGAGAGCCGATGCATCGCGGAGGCGCCGGGCGGCTCTGCTGCCGCGCTGGAGCTTTTCCACATCAGCAGAGACGCCCGGTCCTTCCACGCGCTGCCGGGGCACTCAGCCCTCATCCTCACTTGCCCTGAATTCAATCCCAAAATTAATCCCTCTCCTATAAATACCTGCTCCAGAAAGTTGCGTGTAACACAGAAAGCGCAGTCAGGAGACACCTTGCAGGGCTTGCAGCTCGCCGTGAACACAAATGACAGAGACACACTGCTCGTCACTGTAAATTACCTTCCTGTATTGGCCAGTCAGCACTTAACATTAAATGACTACATTATAGGCATAATGTTATTATTATTCATAAAGTATTAAAAAAAAAAATCTGCCAGGGATCCGTATTCTGGTGCCTCTGGAACCTGATGGGTTATTTATCCTGAGATTAATGAACAGAGCCTTTCCACCGAACGAAAAAAAAAAACCAAGAGAATGAAAAAAAAAAACCCCGAGACACGAGTGTATTAATAACATGATTCAGTGTCTTTTCAATCAAGAGCTCCATCAATTTGGAATAAATTTCCAATTCATTTACAAACTCTGAGCTTTTGGCTTTCAAATCAGCTGGAGAGAAGCACTTGCCCAGGTCTCCTTGCGTTTGGTATCCTGCCTCGTTTTGGCTTTTGTCCTCTCCCCAATTGATTTTTAAACACTTTTATAAAACAGTAGCAGTGAGCAGCACAGCTCAGAGAATCCGGCTGAGGGTTTATTAGATTGGATTATAGAGCCTTACTTGATTCCTTCAAATGGAAAAATAAGGGGTTTGGGGTTTTCAAATGTGAAAATATGCTTACTGGATTATAATTAGCATTTTGCGTTTCTGCTTAATGTAAATGACTCTCGCATGTGCCAGTTCCAGCTTTAACGGAGGTTTGAAGCTATTGACATTCCTCATTCTGCTGAATTTCCTCAACAAAGCAACAATGGATTAGTCAGCGGTATCGCACCCACAGATCTTGCACGAACCGGGGCATTTCTGGTCATCTCCTTGGCTGTGTGACGCGGAGCAAGGCAGACTCGCCCCAGCGACGCCTGCAACGAGCCTTCCAGTCTCGGGGGAAGACTGGAAGTGAGGACCAGTTCCCCAAGGCTCTTCCTACTCTATACCCTCAGTCGTGATGTTGGCACAAACCTGAACAACCTGAACCCCTTTATACCGCCATCCCGGTGCACCCTGCACAGCGGAGCAGAGCTGGGCACGCAAATAGCTGATAATCATCCTCTAGCCCGGAAAAAGCCTCCTGTGAGATGTGACCTGCAGATGTCTGGGAAAGGGGAGAACTGAGGCTCCCTGGCATACACGCGGTATTTGTTGGAAATGCTGAACAAGAGCATTATTTCTCGCAGCACCAGACTGTCCCTGGCAATTAAGAGGGGACAGACTGGCTGGGCGGCTGTCCCTGCTGCGGTAATTCTGGGGACACCCCCAGCAGGCTCGGCGTGATGCAGGAGAGGATGCAGGGTCGGAAAAGTACCTTCACACTCCGGCTGTGTGCCGCTCCAGGAGCCGTTGGCTTGGCAGGTCCTCTCGGATGAACCCCGGAGCATGTAACCGGGCTCGCAGCTGAACCGGACCACGCTGCCTACATCGAAGTCATCTCCCAGCCCAATGCCATGAGAGGGGATCCCCGGGTCACCGCACACGCCCTGGCTGCCTCCTGTTAAGAAGAGAGCACAGTATCAGCAGAGTAAGCAAGTCATGGGGTTTGGCCCTTCTTCCCTCTCAGCTGCGCGCATTCAGAGGGCCGGCACACAGATTTGGAGCGTGCGGCTGACTCGATTTAAATCCGACTGGCTCTCAGCAGAGCGGGAAAATTCCAGATGAAATGTCCCCTGACTCCGGGAGCCCACTGGTTTTAAGCTGGTCGCAAAATACGGCCATAAATCCTGAATCTCAAGATGGAGCCCTCACCAGCTGCAGCTGCTTTCCATGGCAGCTGCTCCAGCAGACAGCAGCTCGGTTGCCAGCATCCCTCATGTGGATGGTTTCCCTCCAAGCAGAAATTACGGCATGCTCCAAGCCACCTCAGCACACCCTATTGTCTTTGCAGGAGGAGAAGCCGTTGGGTTTGGAGCGGAGAGGCGGGAAGGATCCAGCTGAGAAACATCCGCTCGTACAAGTTGCTGCCGGCTGTAAGTTCTGGGGACAGGAGGAAGGGAGCAGCTGTAGCAGACGCCTCGCGGGGGTTCTCTGGAGCAGGCTGGAGAAATGCCCACCTCCTCACTGCCTGACACAGGCTCACACCGTCTATGCCTGTTCTTGGCTTTCTCCGCTAATGATCTGTGTAAACACATCCAACCCCCAAGCCAGGAAAGACTCTCTCGCTCCTGCAGCTAGCAGTGAAGTTCCCGGTTCCTGGGCCTTCCGTGCTCTGCTGCAGGTACGGCCTTTGCAGCGTTAGGTGTAACACAAAACACAGTGAACATGTTCACCAGCTGGGGAACGTACTTGCTTGTAAAGAGAAGGGGGAGAATGCTCCAGGTTCAGCCTTTTCTTTCGCATAATGGCTTAGATCAAAGTCTTTTATTTCATCTTGCAAAAAACCGCTGTCACACCGTAGGGATCTTCTGCACGCAGCGGAGACCCTTTGGCAGGAGACGATCTGAGCTGTATTCCGCCCCTGGGAAAGGGGCCTTGGGGAACCTTCCCTGGGCAAGAGCCAGAGAAGACATGGACCTCTGCTGGTTCCTGCCCCAGGTTCCAGCGAGGGCATGTTCCGGGGAGGCACTGGGGGAATGAGGCTCTGGGCTAGATTTTTCTGTTCTTCCCACTGTTAAAGCAGAGGAATGTGATTAAAGGCTTCACTCAAGGCTTTTGTAACTATACCACCTGAATTTGGTGTAAAAGAAGAGCCTTTCCCCAAGCCCTCGGGTGGAAATCGTGGTTCTGAGGTACTGGGCATTCACCTGGCCCCAAATCAGAGAGGGTCTGTCAAATGTCACCAGCCCTGGTGTAAAGCTGCCTCCATGAAGTCTTTCAGAAAAACCACACGCACCAGATGTCAGTAGGAACTAGTCAGAGTAACGCTGAATGTTCCCAAAAATCCACCTGCAAAGATGACAGGAGAGACACCGAAAACCACATGGGAGGAAAAGGCACGAATTAGAGCAGAAAACCCTTCTGAGCAGCTACAGATCAGGAACTCTGCAGATTCAGCTTCTGAATATGAGGATGACTGCCTGATTTCTTTTTCCCTTCCAAAGCAGAGGTTAAACTTGGTCAAGTGGAGCTGCTAAACCTAAGTGGCATAATTAAAAATTAACACTTGTCCCAAATGCTTTGCTCCAAGTAAGTTCTTATTTTGTCTGCCTCTGTGCTCTGCAGGGAACGAGTGACGGGATGGCGTGGGGAGGGCTTTGCCAGCATCCTGCCAGGTATTCACCACCCTTCCTTCCACCGGAGGCCATCAGCTGAGGTCCCAGCACCCCGATTTCAGGAAGGCTTGGCAAGCACATCTCATTGCATCCCCCATGATTTTGACCCAGGTCCGTCTCGTCGGGGAGTTTTTTTGTTTATCAGGATGTTTTCAGTGCAAGACCTTTCTCACTCTGGCACGGGAGTGGGGATGGACTTCTGTTGCCAAACTGCTCTCGGTGGAGATGCTGATGATGTGGAAACTCATTTGTACCAGCTTCCACTCGCCTTGTGCAGACCTGCGATTGCTGCGGTGCCATAACAGCAGATGTTAGGCCCTGGAAAAGGGCCACACGGGCTTCTTTCATTGGAATGCAAGAGAAGGAGGGTCAGATGCTACAGACTGGATGCAAGGACCTGATTTTGCCTAAGACACGTTCATCCCGTACAGACTCTGCATGGAGAAAACTGTAAAGCAGCAGGCTGCAGCACACCTCCTACCACAAACATTTGCTGCAGTGATTTGTTTCTCGTCTTGCAAGCCGAGTGGTTTATTCCCTGCCAGAGCTTATCATCCAAGTTGCAGGAGACCGGATAGCTGAGAGGCAGGCTGAGAGGAGAGTCTTTCACAAGCTCCCTCTGTAGCACGCTTATTTCTCCAGCTCAAAGCACAGCACATCGGGGGGCCCCTTGCAGGATAAAAAAGGGTAGTGGAGGATGGGACTGCCCCATCCCCTCCTTCCCGAAGCCCACCTCACCTGAGCAGTGCGGCAGGGACCCGCTCCAGCGCCCGTCGAGCTGGCACATGCGCGTGGAATTGCCGATCAGAGTCCGCTTCCCGAGGCAGCTGTACCGGACCACGGAGCCAACGGTGTACTTGTCACCCGAGATCTGAGCGTGGGGCGGGGAGCCGGGGTGGCCACAAGAGACCACTGTAAGAGACAGATGCAACAGCTTCAACCACGAGGGAACTGCCCGTGATGCTCGTTCGAAGGCAGACGCAGCAGGTACACAGCAAAGTACTGCGTGTTTGAGGTCGCTGCACGGGACCTTGGCAGCTTAAAGCCACTCGTCTGCCCCAGAGCCCACCAAATGCCCGGTGGCTCGTGCCACGGTGCAGGAGTGGCACATCATTCTCCTTCCAGGGAACGTGAGCCGGTCCTGTAAGAACTGCCACAGGTTTGTGCATAAATGCCTAGTCCTGACGCTGACAGGCATTTCGCAGGTTCCTTGGAAAACTCATCCCTTCTTTAACCATGAATATTTCCATGCATGCCCTCACCCCCAGCCACCCCCGGCAGCACCAGGTCCTGCGACGCCGAGCTGCAATGGATGCCCTGTCACACCTGAGCAAATTATCCCGGCAGATTCGGAGCACTGCTCACTCGACCATTGCCAGTAAAAACCCACCACTAACAATAATTAATAGGTTTACTTTAGCTTAGCAATCAGAGAGGAGACAGGGAGGCTGCTGACAAATACACTGACAGATCGAGGGGCTACTAGACAGGTTTGGATGAGGATGCTCAGCCTCAAGACCATGCACCACTCGGTTTCTGAAGGAAGGCGTCCGTAACTGATATCTTCTCTCCCTCTGCTAGTCTAAAAATACCAATACTGGCATTAGGTAGAAAACATGATGTATGTTTCAATAAAAAGGAGAGCACGCGTATGTTTGGGCACGTGGGCGTTGAAATATACTGGTGCAGAGCTGTGACTAAAACCAAGGACGCTTTGCAAGGAAATGGGTTTGATAGCTAATACTTAAACTCACACTGTAACTAACAATTTAATAACAGATATTCCAGCAGACTCAGCTAAGCTTAAAACCTGTGGCAGTATTGAGGTTTTGAAAGGATTTATGCACACCGTGTGAAGGCTGACGCGTTAGGCTCTGCTCCCGTGTACTTCACTTCTTGGACCCGCTCTTCCACCCCTCCAAGGGGACCAGCTCTGTTCTACCCTCTCCTCAGAGACAGGCGTGAGACAACATCTGCAACCCAAGCTTGCTGCCATCAACCTCCTTCATTTATGTTTTAGGAAGTGCCTAGTAATTTGAGGTACCCAGCTTACACTTTAAAGAGGAATGGGTTTCAGCACTGGGCACATCTTCAGTTGAACACGCAGAAAACAAAGACATGCAAAAATCACTTTCTTCTTTCTTTTTATAAACTATTAAGCCCATGGATCCAGATAATCAGTTGTAAAACTGACCTGAGTTTCCAAAGTTTTGAGAATGCCCACAAATCCTCCAAGTCAGCGTATGCTCAACACTTTAAGGAAGGAGATCCCTTTTACTTAGCTGGAAAGCTGTGGACCAAGGGAGCCCGAGATAATAGGCTCCCAGGTTTTAAAAGGTAACTACTCTCCCAGAGCCCCTGCGGCTGCAGTAACACGCAGTTATCACTTGTCAATTCCCCATGGCCTGGGCAGGGTGCTGCAAATGCGAGAAGGTGGCATGCTGCTAACAAAAGGAAAGGAAAATGTGCCAAACACTACTTGGTACGACTAGGTGTCAAAGGATAATACAAGAAAAAAGAAACAATCATGGCTTTGGAACAGCTCAGCTGATTTGAACTTAGGGAGCTCCATTCCTGACTGCTCCAGCGACTCGTCACGCCAGGTAACTGCAGGACATGGCAGCTGCTTTAGTCTCCAAAAGGGCACACGAGCTGTGCCGGGGGTTGCTCTGCCAGGGGTCTGCTCCTGCCTCTGCCACGAGCCCTGCGTCACCTCCAAATACACTCTGGATCTTGGTTTCCCCCAGTGTAAGTCAGGGACACCACCACTGACATCTTTCACACAGTGCATGGAGATCTCCTGGACCAGGTATTACTACTACAGCATGAGACCACCACGAGCACCTTGTGTCGTTCTACACTGCTGGAAATACTCCGTAAGCCAAACCGTCGCCCAGAACCTCCCAATTCTCCCTGCAAACCACAATGGTAGAAAGGGCCAGGATACTGTAAGAAAGGGGGGAAAAACGTAGAGCACAGGTCAGGAAGCAAATCCTCATTAGCACCTGCGTCGCAGCAGAATAAAGGCTGCATTTATTTCAGCATCGCACTGTCGTCTCCCTCCCCCAGCGCCGCGGGGATGAGTGGGTGTGTGGAAACTCAGCCATGCCTGAGCGGGGCTAAATACGCTCTGTCCACAGTCAGGCTAATTGCACGCTCCTTCCTACGAGGATCTGTGTTGCAGAAGTTCTGCTGCCCTTCTCCACCTGCAATACTTTTGCTGGAGCTGCACGGAACCAGTAAAACTCAGCAGGAGCTGCCTTCCCCTGCAGGGGGAAACCATCTCTGTCTAACAGGATTTCTCTCCTCAGACAACATATTTTCCTTCTGTGGGCAGGATCCAGAGGCCAGTGAAGCTGAAGGAGTAATTCCCATGGATTACAAAGGGCTTTGGATCCAGAGACTTTTTACATGACCATTCAAGCTAAGCAACAGAGAACTACATGGGATGAAAACCTGTGGTGGATGGGTATTATTCTGAAGAACTTACAAAGACACTGTGGGAGGGCACGGTCCCAAGTGCCATCCCCCTGACAGGTAAGGACATGTGTACCCAATAAGTAATATCCATGGCTGCACTGATATGAGACAGTTGTTCCAAAGCTGAATCTGTGAGGACCACTTGGCTGCACTTGACGGATGCTGTTTTCCAGGTGCCCGGGGTCAGTACAGTTTACAACTGCAAACAAACAACAAAAAAAAATACAAAACAAAGGGTGTAACAAAGAACAAAGGATTCTCCAAAAATGAGCAGAAAAAGGGAGGAAAATAGCAAATCACATATTCCACAATTTAAGGCTTTTTCAAATTTTAATTTTTTTAAAGATTCTTTGGGGCAGAAATAGAAAAAAATCCTTATTAAAAGGAAAAAAGAGAGAGTAGAGGCAATCCTGCAGGCTCTCACCCTGCCATGCGAGGCTCCGCAGCAGAGCCTTGCTCTCCGGCCCCAAACCGGCACTTACATTAGCGTCCTGGTTTGAGGTAAGTAACTGACAATTAGCCAGTTGAGAATAACCAATTTCTTGACCAACACAACAACAGTTTCGACAGAGATACCGGATTAAGGGAGTACAGAGGAAGGGAGTGCGGGGAGGGGAGGGAATTTGATAAGTGAACTTGAGTGCTAACACCCATGGAAGCAGGGCAGCCTAGAAGGAGAAAGGGCTCTGCGCAACGACTGGAGTATTTGCTTTGAGTAAACTGGTCTAAAGGTTACCAGGATGACCTCTGCTAAGGGTCTGGCCTGATATTTTCTTGTGTCCTCCCCGCTTACAGCACATACTTCAATGTCTTGGAGGATGTAGGGCTGGGCAGGGTCCATTAACAGCTTTGAGTGAAGCCCAAGGGAAAAGCAGGTTTGTTGCACGAGATCTACACAGCCCTTGGTGTTCAAACATCACTTGTACATTCCTGAGGAACCGCAAGATTTGCTTTACGTGAATTTATGACAGCATCAAGCTGGATTTTAAGAACCCGGAGTAACCCAGCGCAGAAGGCGCAGACAAGGCTGATGTGCCCAGCCCAGGGTGGAGGTAGACGACTCACCGCGGCAGGCGGGCAGGGTGCTGCTCCACTGTCCGTTGGCCAAGCACTGGGACTGCGATGCTCCTTCCAGGCGGTACCCAGTGTTGCACACAAACTTGGCCACGTCGTTCAGATTGAACTGACTCCCTTGGGTCAAGCCATTGGCAGGGTTGCCAGGGTGGCCGCAAGTGATGGCTACAATTAGAAATTGGAGACGTTACTGTATTGCCTGGAAGAAAGGGGATTATCCACTGGAAAAAGTTCCCAAGGAAGGAGACCATAAAAAAAACCCCACATCAACCCTGAAACCCACACTGACTTCAAAGATTTGCGGCCAGCTCTGCTGAAATACTGAATCAAATTGAGAGCGTGGTACCTTTGTTCATTTTGCTGGCATAAGAAATTCTCTGAACCGCTCTCTAAGCAGCTGAGTGCCAGCATCCTACTGACTTATACCATAAATCCCAAGAGCTCCCTTCAAAAATCCCAGCTACTGCTATTAATCTATTGCCTTACATTACCCTGGGCATCACACACACAGTCAGGAAACCTGATGTTTTCCTGCCTCTCCCTGGTGCAAGTCAGATGTATGCTCACTGCAGTATAAAGTTACACCTGGAGGGATAGTTAAAAGAGAGGAAAAATATGAGAAAAAGCAGGTTTCTAGCATACGGCCTAGAAAGCTTCAATCTTCCTGCTTTAAGTTGGAAAAACTTCAGGGGAAAACCTTCATTTCTAAAACGCCGAAATGAGGATTTTTGTGTAGTTCTTGTTCCTGTGGCTGATGTTAGCTTGGGTCAGCGACGAGGTAAAGGGCTAAAGAAAGGGTCCCCGTCGGCGCCGCTCTGACGGCGCCCAGGGAAGGCGCCGAGGCAAAGGCTGGAGCAGCAGTAAGCGCACACCGTACTGGAAGTCAAAGTGCTTTTGCCTGGGCCGCTCTGCTGGCACCTCGGCAGGGGCGGGTGACATGGAGGACACAGCCCCCGCTGCGAGGGAAGCCTGGAGACCTTTGCTTTGAGAATAACAGCGAGTTCCACCGCGCAAAGGAAACGTCAGGATAGGCCATACAGCGATTTTCGGCTGCTTAAAGAATGCGACATCTTCCGACAGCCGAGGACAAAGCCATATTGATTATTGTCACGGTGAAACAGGGTAATGGTCCATCAGTAAAAGCCCAGCAGTTTCGCTGTACAGCTGCCAAAGCCAGAAGCTAGAGGGGAAGATGAAATTCCCACAAAAGATCCGTAACGCGTTTGACTGCCAGGGCTGGACTGTACCACAGGGATGGGAATTTATTCCTTATGCAAGCTGGTGACAGGTACAGGTCTAAAAAATACGAAGCACGATAGCCTTTCAGTGCTGCAGGAAGCAGATGTCAGACTCTCTGAGGTACTTCTGAATATGATTATACAGGTTTTGAAACAGGTGATGGATTCTGTCCCAGAAAAAAAGGCTCCCCGCAGTTGGCATGGATCAAAAAGACCCGTTCACGCAGAGGAAGCAACTGTAGCAGGTTTAAAGAGAAAATACCAGGACAATAAGAAATTACAATGCGCTAACACACATGGTGCCCTGAGCTTCTTCAGAAGCAATAAAGCCTTGAGGCATCTAATTTCAGAGCCCAACAGCGCTCTGCTTTAGCGACATTAAATTTATGTTATCCATAAGGACTAACGCAGTGTAATAACTTCAAGGCCAACTTCTGCACGTGAGACACCCCTACAGATCTCTGCACAAAAGCTCGGTGGGCTTTCAGGTGCCAGAGCCCGCAGCCGGCACAAAGCAGAGCCAAACAACGGCACCGCATAGGAACCAGCGCCGCGCCGCTTCAGCAGGCAGAAGACAGATACAGAGCAGTGACGTTCATCTGCTTTGTTCTAACGGGTTTGGTCCCTCCCGAAAGAAACAAGATGAACCACGAAAACGGATGTTCAGGAAATCCTGCATTTCCATAAATCTGCCTGACGGCAGGAGGACCTCTATCAATATGATTTCCTGATCCAAGGTTAGTATATATATACACTTGGCAGGTAAAAGTGAATTAGAACTTTTCAGCAGAGCATCCTCAGACACGAGAGGAATTCAAACCTACCTACAGACCCACAGACAGCCTTTCCAATAATTTTTTTCCTAAAAAGCTCATGCAGAATCCTAGACATCCTCCAAATTTTGGATTCTCTGCTAACCTTGACAACTTCAGTCTGTTTCTTATTTTTAGGCTGGAATCAGCATATTCATTGATTTACAGGCCACTCCTTACTTCCTATCTTCCTGTTATTATTGTGCCTCAGCACAGAAAGCTCTAAACCAGACAGGAGAGACTGGAAGCAAACAACTGGAGAATCATGATATGAAATACATCATCCATTGATAAGAAGATGCTTAAACTTATTAACACCTTAGAGCTCTAGAGAGTTACTTAATTAGCTTATTTACTGGAAAGATAAATGAGCAGGTTGTACAAGGTGACTCGTGAATGTGGATCAGAGGAGGAGAAAGACTGACTTTCCCCCGGCACAGAGGACGGGTCTCAAAGAGGGTGACCACCGCGGTGCGCTTGGTGGGACTATGTCCACCTTCAACCTCCCCGCACCCCCACAGAGGGCGGTCTCCTCCGAAACCACGCCTTCCACTGGGCTCGTCCATTGGAAATTCAGCAGATGAAAAACGCCAAAGGAAAGCGGAATTTGCAAAGCAGAGGGAAGAAGCAAAGCAGCCAAAACTGCAGCGCTGCCACTCCTGCCACACCTCCGCTCTCTCCTGCCCGGAGCCCGGGGCCGCTCGCGCAGCGCACGCAGCGTGCGCGTGCAACGCAGCCGTGCGCAGCTTGGGTGCGTGAACTCTGAACAACCGTCTTGACGTGTGCTCTTGTCCTCTGACCGTCACCAGGGCTAAAGGAATCTGACAACATACTTACGCACACAGACAGGCGTCTTCCCAGACCAGCGGTGATCCTGCTGGCAGATCCGCACCGACATCCCGATTAGGCGGAAGCCGGGGTTGCACTGATAAACCACGCTGCCGCGGTAGTTGTAGTTCTCCCCGTTGATCTGCCCGTTGACGATGGGGCTGGGAACACCGCAGTGCCCCGCTGCAGGAGGGAGACAAGGAGAATCACGGACAGCTTGTGCCTGCCCCTCCTGAAGGCATCGCACACCACCCTGACTCCCTGGTGGATCGGAATTCCAGACTCTGCAGTCACAAGTAAAAGCAGAGCAGCAGTAAAAACAACATATCATTTTTAAAGCTCTCCTCTCCGATCTCTGAACACCTCACCTCTCCAGAGCAGTGAGGAATCAAAGTCTGCTTCCTTCTTCTATCTACTTAAACCTCTACCCCTTCAGTCACACCGAGTCTTTGCTTGGGTTCCTTCTTGAATCAGTATCTAAAATTCCTACTCCCTCCCGAAACGCCATCAGGATCCCCACCCACATCCCAGATACTCCACACCTACCCAGACATCTCACTTCTGCTCCACTCCAGAGTCCGTTGGCCATGCACTCCCGCACGCGGGACCCTACCAGGGTGTAGCCAGTGTTGCAGGAGAAGATGGCTGTGGCCCCGTAGCTGGTCAGCGTGCCGATCTTGTTCCCGTTAGGCGGAGTTGGCAGGTCTCCGCATGAGATAACTAAAAGAGATCCCAAAGTACAGTAAGCAAAAACCGGCAGGGAGATGCGTTTTTTAAAGAAATGCACTCAGCGACGCTTACCACCGCAAGTTAGTATTGAAGTCAGAAATGAGTAGGAAAGATTATTAAACGGCTAATCACAGCGATTCAGAGTCATGTTACATGAGGTGACAAATATAAGTGCCATTAATGTTTATGCTTCAGGACGCGAGGGATGTACTAAAGACAAGATTGGCTAGGAAGAAACTATAGAAGTTTTTCACACTTCCTGTCTTTTCCTGCTTTTGACACAGGAATATTTCTATTATTAACCCTCTGCTAGATACAGCCACGAAGCCCGACTTCCAGAAAAGCCACAAAATGGCACAAGGTTTCCAATTAGAAAGTGACACCCAGCTGCTTCTCACACCGTGACTTCCAGGACAGAGCCGACGTGGGATCAGGCCCACGGAGGACACCCAGCTGAACGCTTGGTTTGCCGGGTGCAGCTGGAGCCTGGCCAGGAGCCCGGGCAAGCGCAGCTCCCAGCCACAAACTTCAGCTCTTTATTTTATCTACCTTAAAGATCTGCAAACCCTCCGGAGCTTTCGCACTCAGCAAGAAATCAAGAGGCTCACGCTGGGTGCTTCTGACCTTAGTGCATTGCCAAGATGCTGTCATTTGAATTTAGGTGGCAATAACGCTGAAGAAATAAAACGAGGTCAGGCTCACGCTCCCGGATCTGGCTGAAGAACTAGCAGGGGGAAAACTACATCTGTCACCGAAGTCGGCAGTTGCATCTCTAGAAACAGAGGGAGGCAGCAGGGAAGTGAAAGCTGCCATTCTGAAGGAGAAATTTTGCCCTCTCTATCTGCACTTAGAGAGAAAAAAACCTCCACCTTTGACAAAAGAAAAGATCCAAAGCACAGCAGTCATGTCAGAAAGACTGAGCGAGCCGCTTGTTTGCCAAGAGTTGTTTTTTTGATTTACAGGTGACACTGTCACCCTCGTAAACTTGGCGTTTGCATAAAATTGGAAGAGGTTAGGTTTTAAATCAGAATTTGTTATTTTCTTTCTTAAAAGCAAACTTCAGAGCATCTGGCACCAGTGACAGCCAAGCTGCCGGGACCCGACAGCAACAGATGAGCTAATGTGCTCGAGCTCGTGCAGAACTGTTTGGATTAAACCAAGAATCAGAGCCGCAGACGACCTCTCCCCGATTCCAAACTCTCTTATACCAGAGCAGTTCCGCAGCCGGGCTCTCAGACGCTGCCAAAGCGGCCAGGGCTGCGGCGTGTTTGCACGCCAACAGCCGAGCTCGCACACCCACCGGCCGGCAAATGGAAGCCCCGTCCCCTGCAGGACAGCCCGTGAGGCTGGCCCACCCCGGCGCGGCTCCTGAGCTCCGCTGCTCTTACTTTTACAGGTCGGCATGGGTTCGCCTATGCTCCACGTCCCGTTGGCTTGGCACCTGATGACCCGCTGGCCTGTGTAGTAGTACCCAGGGTCACAGATGAGCATTAGCTGGGCGTTGTAGTGGTACTGGATCTCGTAGGTCAGCCGCCACCGACCATGCTCAACCGCGATGCTGTTGATATCGGGACAGGTGACAGCTAAAAGCCAGACGTGGCGAGTCAGGGAAAAGAAACGAGACAGACAGACGTTAATAGGTGTTTAACTCCAGGGGCACTTCAGGGCACCTGAAGCGTGCTGGCTTTTTAACAAGGGGGCCAGGATCAGCATCTCCGCTTCGCAGGCGGGAAAGCAAGACACCAGGAGAGGGGGCACCGGACCCAATTTATGGAGGATGAGAAACCTGGTGTCCTAAATACCGCACCCGTGAGGCAAAGCTGTCCACGCTAGAGCTGGAAGACATTACTGAAGGGACTTCCAAAATTCCCCGTGGGACGGCCCTGGCTGCGAACACTCACCCAGGCACTGCGGGGGCTGGTTGCCGTTACTCCACTGCCCTGCCTGCAGGCACTCGGCACTGGGCTCCTCCCCGGGCGGCAGCTGGAAGCCCTGGTTGCAATGGTACACGGCTTTCGTTCCCACTGTGTACTCCTTGCCAAAGACAACACCGTTCTTCGGGGCTCTGGGAACTCCACAGGAGAGAGCTGGAAAAGGGGAGGGGGGGAAAAAAAACCACAGCGAGAAGTAAGGCAGCTTCCAATTTTATCACGGATTTGTGGTAAGTGAGCTGAAAGCCCAGATCCCAAGCTCTCCTGTTTACAAAAGCTCCAGCACCCCGTGGAACCCCAGAAGCCGCAGCGAATGCCCACTTTCACAGAGGATCAGATTTTCAGCTCCTGTCTACCAGTGGTAACAGCAAAGCCAACGCTGAATACCAGTTTCTACTGGGAGAAGACTCTGGCCCGTACTTCCTACAATATCTGTAACACAAAATGCATCGACACACTATACAAAAGTTTCCACGCAGAGACAAAGGATCAGATAGCAATAACGTTTTGTATTTACATCCCCCGCAGCAGCAACAACCCGAAACCCCTTTCCAACCGCACTTCTGGATTACATAAGGCAGCAAATTGCGTGATTATGTTGTGGCAGAAGGAAGGCTAAATTTAGCATTACAGCCGAGAAGGTAAGGGGAGGGAATTCAGGGGAAAAAAACCCGATAAACAGGCACAGCGCCAAACGGCTGCTCAAGATGGCAGCGCTTTGGAGAAGACGCTGGGCACCGCTGCTGCCGAGACCCTCGGCTCTGCCGCCAGGGAGCGGCCAAGCAGGGCAGGAAGGGGACAGGCAGGTCACGGAAACACGAGCAACAGCCAAATACAGACAGACCGGAATCACGTTCGTTTACGCTGCACGAGTTTCACAAGACGTGATGAGCCCCGTTACCCTCTTCCCTACCGCTGGCAGAACCAGCGCTGGGAGTCTGTCGCTCGGAGCTGTGTCAGCACTGGGAAGAGCTGGGAAACCAAACCCAGACCTGCCTCCAAACACACCATGCGGGTTCCCATCCCTCTCCGAGTCTTGGCTCGGGGGGAAAACTCACCTCGCTCGGGCTGGAGATGCACAGCCCACCCGTCTGTGCAGGCACGGGATGAGAAGGGGGAAGAGCAGCCTGGGACCCGCAAAGCTGCCATTGCGAGACCCCCAGCCAGCGGGGCTGCCAGCAGCCTCTGCGGAGCACCAATGAGCAGAGCCTGCCAGCAAGCACTGATTTAGAGGCCAACACCTAAGCCAAACAATTATCCGCATTTTAAAAATGCTCTAAAGGAAATCCATTCCTTCCTGGAGCAGCCCGAGCTGCTCCCACTCAGCCAATGCGGGAACTGGAGGCTGAGCCTACATCTCCTGAGCCACACGCTGATACTTCAACACACGTTCACCTCCCTGCTATTCCCTCTGCACGCAAACAAGGGCTGGAAAATCAGCAACCTTAGAAAAGTCACCTTTTGGTGACATGAACCCCACCGAGCACTAAAAAGGAGAGACCAAACTCATTGTGTACAGCATCAGCACAACCACTGGAACTTTCTACCACTCAAGGTCCAAGATGCTTTTATCCCACCACTGCCACATGAGTCGGCCAGAGCCCCAGCCTGGAGCACAATTACACAGCACCTTGCAGATGCTGGCATTGCTAATAGGTGTGAGTAATTCAGCAGGCTCGTATTTGCACGATCAGGCATATCCCTGGTTGAAACGATAATCACATGTATGTCACTTCATCGAGCTAAGGAGCTTGGCGAATCTCTCTACAAGGCTGGGTGTCTAGACAAGCAGCCACGCTGAATACCAATTTCCTTCTGAGGCAAAAGAAGAGGGGACCCGGCAAGTCCTACCCTTTCACTTCCACCTGGCACTTCTCTAATTAGTACTTTCCGATGCTGCATCCGACCAAAGCGGCTGGTGAGAAAGCCAACCCTCTTTCCCCTGCCGCTGCCCCCAGCAAAGCCTTCTCCTTTCTCTGGTCGATTCTCTCCCGCTTCGCCAAAACTCATCACCTCTATCTGCCACCAGGAAACTGAGGCGCAGAGACTGACGGGGAGGGACACCAGGAGCGCAGAGAGAGCAGGGCCAGCCGTGCTGCAGGCCAGCGAGGCTGAGCTGCCACTTGCCTTCGTCCCTCCGCACAAGGGAGGGATGACTTACCCCTGCCTGCTCCTGCCTCCCTGCAAGCTCCCTTCTTCTGCCCCTCAAGTCGTCTGTTTGATCATTTAGAGTCTTTCCATCGCATAAGCCTTGCCCTGAATACAAAAGTTAGCAATAACACTTCTGGGCCAGATGCAGGTAACTAAAAAGTTCATTAAGCCACCAAAAATAATAATATAAAAAAAAAATGTAACCCCCTTCACCTGCAGATGGTCGGGCTACAACATGAAGAAGAATCAGACAGGGAGAGCCAACCGGGGCTGCGACCTCTGCTGCCCTGCACCCGCGGCAGGATCCTTTCTTCCCTGCAAATCTGGCGTCCTTGAGCAGAACGTGGTATTAGTAAGGTTTTATTTACAGAACACTGCATGAAGCAGAGAAGCTTGATTTTTGGGGTGGCAATAAACTTGCCATCTGCTCCAAAGAGCATTTCTGAGGCTCAAATTGTGGGCACTGCAACCCACCAGAAGCAGAGGAGATGAAGGACAGTAGATGTTCCAGGGGAAAGCAAAGCAGCATTTGGCTAGGAGGGACCCAAGGAGGGCACGGCCCAGAGAAAAAGGAGAAGGAGCACACTAATGGGGGTTCAGAGGTACAAAAACTGTCTGCGGGAAGATGATGTGCTAGGAAAAGGGACAGTGGCTATGAAAGCAAATCTGCAGCTGGGATTCCAAAAACAAAGCAGCTTAAAAATAGGCAGCAGAGACAGAAAAGGCGTATTAGATCATCTTGTGTTCTCCCCCATTGTGCCAACGCAAGACTGTTCCCTGCAGAATATTCTCTGCTGTTTCCATAAATGTCAGCTAGGACAGAGCACGTAGTAAAGATTATTCAGAGGGGATCGGGAAGGGGAAGAGGATTATGCGCTGGCAGAAAGGAGCTATGGGAAATGTCATTTGTTAACTAGACCATGTGTTCACGGGCACCCCACTTCCCCTCCTCCGAACACAGCTGATTGCGTGAGCAATTTATGCAGCGTTATGGATCCAGTTCCCAAACCTCTGCCATGTGGTCCTGGCCACCAGAAAGGATGAGAAATTGAGTACAGCCCAAAGCAAAAGGTTGCCAGTTGGCTTTGAGAGCAATGTGAAAAAAAGGATGTTGGATTTTATGTAGCTGAGGTGGGCAAGAAGAGCCGAGCCAGCCCTGGCTACCGGCTGCTCGGGGCCAGGCGGGGGAGCTGCTCTGCCGTGAATTCCGCTACTGCTCCGGCTCGCTGCCGCTCACTCACCTCCCGCATCCATCTCAAGGCACTTCATCACCACGGGCCAGTATTAGGATTCCTGATGTCAACACGGGGAAATGGAGAGAGGAGGTGACCTTCCCAAAGGGGCTATTTCAGCCTCAGGATCTAACGTACCCAGCAAGCTCTCCTCCTCACGGGGCAGAGACAGGCTCTTCCAGAGGGACATCTAGCACCAAGATTCTGATCAAACTGCTCTCCGTGTGGTCACTGGGGACAGACGCACCTCTCCAAAGGGGAAATCGGATCAGAAGCCTACCTGAAATGCTATGAATTGGCCCCCCAATTCCTTCTCTGTTCACGACTGTCACGGAGTGGCACCATGGGTTGAGCCTATCAAGCTCCCGACATGTCACACGTGTTCAGCTGAACCACAATGGCACAGGGTGGGAGCTTGTCCAGACTCCCTCAGGAGATGGGGTTAGTGCTTCCCGTGTGGCTCCCACGGAAAGTCCTGCTCCCGCAGACCTGGGGTGCCCAGCAACACCGCAGGAGCCCCCGTTTCCAGGCCAGGTAGTGACAAGTCATGGATGGTCTGGCTTTGACGCCCTCCCTGGTGGCCTGGGCACCCGTGCTCAGGGACTGGTTTCTGCGCTGAATCATTGCTGTCAAGGAATACCTCATCCTCTCCCAACATCCCCACACATCCTCTCTCTATCTTCTCCCTGCCTCCAAGTCTAAAATCCACTCCCCACACACCATTACACCTCTCGGAAGCAAATATACATTTTGGAGCTGAACATGAGGCTCAGGTGCCAATCCAGCACACCAGCGTAGTAAAGACTTAGCAGCATTTGTACCTATTCTTGATTACATGTTTTTCCTTAAAAAAGATGCAGTACATCAGAGAGATTCCTTACGCTGGGCTAAGGATTCGGGAGGCACAGTTGCCATGACAGCCCCGCGCGCCTGCCGGTCTTGCTGCGCGGTTCATCTGCTCGTTCCAGCACTCGGCGTTTGCCCCCATCCGTGTTACCGCGGAGGCTAAATCACTCTCTGAGCTTGTGCTCAGCTTCCCAGCTCCCCCGTGCCAATGGCACCGGGTGACAGGGGCTTGCTTTACTGCTTTCCACTCACCTTTAAATAAATACAGCCTCGAGAGGGCTCCAAAATGGGTGTAAGCACCCACAGCACAAACCCACCCTTTAGAGGCAGGACTGCTTGCACCCTTGTGCAATTTCCAAAGAGACGTAAGTGATTCAGGAACACAGAAGGGAATTTTTCAAGGCTCTTTGGAACCTCCCACATTAAATAAACCTGCTTTTCCTTATGGCTTGGACTGGACAACAAATGCAGACACCGCAATGAGATTTTGCCTATGCTGCCTCTGTTCCCTGGCTAGTTTCCAGGGAAGTCAATGCAATATTAATCCCCAGTGCTCGGTCCCCTTGGAACATGGATGAATGTTCAAAGATGCCGAAAGGCTTCATCAGAATAAAGATGGGCATTTTATCAACACAAAGGAACAGGGATGATTGGCGGATTGAGAAAAAGGTGCAATCAGAAAGTGCACACAGTGAGGGAGACAAAATAGCGCAGAAGCACAGCCCCCTGGGGGACACTGCCCTGTCCTCCCCTCCCCTCCCACGCCTGGAAGGAGCCATGTGCTAAGTATGGTATGTCATAAAGACGACAGTTAATTAGGAGGACACGTGGAAAGACCAACTACATGCCTAAATCTTATATGAAGCCAACAGAAACTGGGCACCGTCTGAATCCTAAAAAATTCCTCATCCCTCACTGACACGCGCAGACCTGAGACAGCACTTCCAGAAATACCAAAGGAAATTCTGGTCACTAAAACCCAGCAGGACCCGTGCTCCTGTCAGCCTTTCCAGATTCTTCCAGGCAATAGCTTCTCCCATCCTTAACCGAGGCTTGGCTGTGCCTTTACTGAGAGTCCAAACACTTCTACAGCCGTAGCCTTTGCACAGATGCTTTTTTTCTCCCCCATCCCAAACACTCCCAAACAGTTACTCCCTTCCCTCCTTGTTCATCTATTCCCAAGGACCTGGATGTAACAGGAGCACCCCTCACTGCCTACCTGCAGCTCAAAGCCTGTTCTCAATAGGGATTGGGGGAATTACAATAGGGTTTTATGTTTACTGCATTTTCCTCAGTCCTTCCTAGGACTCCCACATCCTCATAAGGATGCCTTTGCCTGCTCTCACCTTGGCACAGAGGGATCGCCTCGTTCCAGTGGAAGTAGCCCTGAGGGTGCTGGGTGCAGGTGGCGGTGCTGTGGCCAACGAGACGGTAGCCCGTGTCACAGCCAAAGCGGACCATGCTGCCAGGGTGCAGACCCGTCTGGCTGAGGATCAGCCCGTGGGCTGGCGGTTGCGGGAGGCTACAGTAAGGAGCTGAAGGGCAGAAGCAAATAAATCAATCACTGGATGGGCAGTTTCAAGACAAATTCCCTTCCCGTTCTCAGGAATTACACCGTGCTTAGCGTGACCTAAGGCTGTACAAGAAATAGAGAACTTGTGATGGATAAATACGAAGTCAAAGGGGGGAAGTGCAGGGCTACTATCCAAGATTCACTCGGCTCTAGAAATAAAGACTAATTTCTGATAATTAAATATTACTTAATTTGTTTACTGAGTAAAGCCATTATTTCTTTATGACATACTGGCAAGTTCTCAACTCAGTTTTATAACTTCCACTAATTAAGATTTGCTAAGTTCCAAAACCCAGTAATTCATTTTAAGGAATTCTCAGCAAACATTCAGTATCCAGCAGCAGTTTTGTGCTGAATGAGAAACCGAGACTCCCCGGTCCTGCTCCTGCAAGAGCGGTGGCCGAACGCCTGAGCAGGAGCACGAGGTGTTTTCTACGATTCACAGCAAATGCCGTAGCACGGTCAGTCACACACAAGTTGCGCCTCATGCACCAAGCAGCTCCTAACACAAGTTCTTATGTTTTGTGATGCTAATCTTCAAAACAACTCAAAACGGCCTCATTTTGAGGCAAGGACGCAGTAATCTAGTAACACGGCAGTCTTTACTGTCAATTGCATGGGATGGGTTTCAGTCATCCAGAGCCACGATGTCTACTGTTCTGTATTCTGGTTTTGATTCTTAAGAGCGGTTGAGAAAGCAGCCAAGGCTTCGAGGTTTCTGCTGGAAAGAAGCCTGCCTTCCGCAGCCCCACCAGCTCAGACCGAGCCCAGCTTCGTGCGCCTTCCCAGGCCTTGGCAGCGTCTGCCGACACAGATGGCCTAACGCCCCTCTGCAGCAATTTCCCGGAGATCCTTAGCTGAAGGGATGGCCACGCTCTTGGCAGAGGCATCTGCTCTCTGCTGGGTGCTTACCGGAGTAGCGGATTTTGAAGCCTTTTCTGTTGTAGGCATGATCAGAGGACCAACGGAGATAGACTTTGTTCCCGCTGCTGGTGACGGTCAGGGGGGCAGAGTAGTTCCCGCTCAGCGACAGGAGCAGTGGACTCTGGCCAGAAGGACCTGTAAGGACGAAGGGAACGAGGAAAAGTCAGGGCTGGCACACAGAGTCACTCGCTGGCCTTACGTGCCAGGGTGTGTTTCTGCAGAAGGAACAGGCGTCTTGTGGAACTCCACCATGAGTCCAGGAACGGCCGCTCATGCTCAAGGGGTTTTGTGAACACGAGTTCCAGCACAGACACCTGGCTCCTGGGAAACCAACCGCAAACAAAGCCCGGTTGACTGCAGTAAGACCAGGACTTGGCTCCAGGCAGCGTGCTTTCGGCTCAAGTCCCCGTGGGAAACCCCGGGAGCATCAGCATGCCTTCGGCTCAAGTCCCCGTGGGAAACCCCGGGAGCATCAGCACAGCGCTTGTATTCTGCGTTTGGTTACAAAGCTGCACCATCGTGAATACTGACAGATCCCCTCTCAGTTCAGGAGAGCTCATGGGCCTAGAAAATCCAGTCTGCGTGGGCTTCAGGGATGAGGAGTCCCACCTTCTCAACTCATCCCTTCCCAGCAACCTCCGCTACAATTTCTCCTAGGAGCTTGCTAAATCCTGCCCCTTGGGAAAATACTTTAGAGTCATCCAAAAATAAAATCATTGATATTTTCTTATCCAGAGAATCAATGAGTCTTAGGAGGAGCTTTCTTTAAGCCCAGCAGAAATTACCAGCAGAGTGGTGGAAAGCTCCTTGCAGAGTGCTCTGGGAACAGAGATTAACAACTAATGAAACTCTGCCATTTCTTTCCTTCCCCCACAGTTGCTACGCAAGTCAAAGTGGCGAAGCTCTTACCGTCAAAGATTTCAAACTCATCATATTGCTTCTCGCTCAGGAAGTACTCGATGGTGAGGGAGACGTTATACCCCGGCTCTACCTTCACCACCCAAGAACAGGTCTGAAAGTGAGGGTAACTTCCCAGGAAGCTCTGGCTGAGGATCACACCGGTGGAGTCCGTCATAACCTCATTCATCGGACAGTGCACTGCCGGGAACACGAAGGAGAGACAATAGCAAATGAATTTTCCTCTTTTGCAGGGGAAGGAAGGAAGGAAACACAAGGTCCTATGGCCAAGAAGGTCTGTCTTGACGAGCTAGGTCAAGACAGAGCACAACTCCCACCCGTGTACATCCAACTGCACACCTCGACCCTTGGGGCTCACGGAGAATCCCCAGACCCTGACGCAGGCACCAAATGAAGCACGCTACGTTTCCATAAATCCGAGCAATGGCCACATTTAAAGGAAGGGGCAAAAAGCAACAATACAAACAAACAATTTCAACCGCCTTCGCACCATTTCACATCTCTTTCAAAATGAATGGCACTGCAACCAAGCAACTATTCTCCAGTTACAAAGCGGTCCCTGGGAATCCCTGGAAACTTTATTACCTGGGTTAGAACAAGGTGTGGAACTACAGGCTTATCCCAGGTCACCCGCAGAGTTGTTAAATAGCACACAAGAACTCCAATTCCCTTCTCTAATTGCTACACCCCATTCAGATTCTGGAAATATTAAATCCAGCTGAATATGCTAAATAAAAAGGCCAGCAAAAACACTCCGGAAGAGGAGGCAAACACAGAAAGTGAGCAAAAAGCATAAAAAGAAAGGGATCTTTATTTATCCATAATTGTCACTAAAGCCCAGTGCAAATGCTGTACTTGTATTAATAGAAAACAGCCAGAACTATCCAGAAAGAACAGTGTATTCTTTCCAAATCCTTAATCCCATCAGTGATTTTTTGACCTCTATAAATTGGTGGCCAGATGTAATTTAAGCAGTCCCTTTACCCCCAGGCTAACAACCATCAGTAAATAATTGAATGACCTCCCTTTCTCTCCTTCAGTTCATGCTATTTCAGAGAGAATAAAGCTATAGAAAAATATCCCATTATATGGTAAAAATGTTCAGATAGGAGGGAATGAAGGAGATGAAATAATCACGGCTGGAGTGAACAAAAGTACCAGCAGGAATCCAGAGGATAAATAAGGTAACATGGTAGCATGGAAACATCTTTGGGATCCCTCCTGAGCAGCAGCAAGGTGTACAAGGCAGCGTGCGTGGGGCTTTCATTTTTCTCCCATGTAATGCATTCTGTGGCACTAATAGAGAAGCTGTTCCTCGCAGGATTGCCTCGCCGGAGGAGCTCGCTTCGCTGCAGCCTGCTCTTCCTTTGGCTCTTCATGTATCACCGGCAAACTGTCAGTGCAGAATTCCACCCCCCTTCCCAGGGTAAGGACATTTGGGTGACTGTTTTCATGACTTTGCGCACGCAGTCAGGCACGCCGTGTGGCACACCTCTGCTCACTCCCTGTTCAGGAAAGTACAAGCTTAAAGCGCCTTCCCGAACCGGGGACTTGTGGCATAATCAGGGGTCCCTGACGTGAGGCAATCCTCCCTGGAGGCACGGAGACCCCGTAAAATGCCCGCAGCCAGCGAGGGGTGGAGCGACTCCCTGTCTTTTATCAGAGGGTGGCTGCAATAAGTCACCCAGCAAATCTCTCACCGTTACTTTGCTGGTTGCTGCTTGAGCCTAGACAAGGTGCGTGGCCACGGGACGGGCTGCGAGGCGGCTGGGGAGAACAGCCTTTCCCTGCACTGAGGTGTCTCACTGCCTTCCTCACAAGGTCCTGATGGGTGGTTTTGCGCTACTGGGACCCTGGAGATCTGAGAATCAGCCCCAAAGATGCAGTATGTGCTCCCTCCCTTAGCAAGGCTCCATGCTTTGCAGCAGTCTCCGGGCAGGGAAGCTTTGGCTGCCACGCCGGGCACCCCCAGCTTTACCTTCGCACGTGGGTGGAGGTCCTTCAAACTGGAGATGAGTGCCTAGTTTGCAGGTCAGGATTTCATTTCCAATCAGGGTAAAGCCAGGAAGGCATCTGTACCTCACTATGTCACCTACAGACAGAAACAGAAAACGCCTTGACTCAAGAGCAGGATCAATTCATTAAGGCTGAACGGTGCCCTGGGAAGAGGGTACCACGGGGCGCAGAGACCTCTCCACAGCGCCTCTGCCACCGAGCGCCGGTACAACCGTGCAGAAATAAAAGGCGCAGAGAAAGGCATGCTGGAGTCTCAGCTGGGATAAACCGCTGTCACGCCACTGAGACTATTATGATTTGTGCAAGCTATTTCAGGTGGAGACTTCCCTCAAAGAGAGCAGGCGGTGAGAAAAAGAGGCTTTAAAAAAAAATAAAAAATAAATAAAATCACAGCTACTTCACTGCTTGCAAACACACTCAAAACGTGGATGTAACCGTGAGCAACAGCTAAAAACACAAAAAGCACAGTCGATATGGGTGAAAGGTTCTCAAAAAAAGAATAGCGGCCTCTAAGCTTTCAACACGATGCTTTGTTTGAAACACCTGAAAACTATTATTGTGGCAAACATTTCTGAATGTTTCCAAACAAGCTCAGGGTTTTCACAAAAGCCAAACCACTTCTGTACTAACAGACAGGAAAAGCCTTGGGACAATCGGATCAATTTGACTCCGTGTGAATGTCAGGCGTGGAGCGAGGTCAGGCACGCCTCCCCACGCCACACACCACTACACACGCGAAGAGGTGTCCTGAAACCCCAGACACGGGGTGACAACACGCGTGTGTCTTCCTGTGGGCATTCCCAGCAGCTGGCGAGGGGGGAAGGAGGGCTAAGAGGACTGGGAGAGGCTACCTATGTTAAATTCTTCATTCTCGGTGATGATTTCTGCGTTGGGAACGATGGTCGGAGGTTGACATCTGAAGAGCTGGTAGGCTGTAAGAGAGCACAGGAAGAGTGGCAGACGTTGAGCTGGGGGTGAAGGCAGCCACGGCCACCTCGGAGCTAAGCACAGCAGACATCAGAGCAAATCCTCCGCAAGCAGAAGGAACTGGCAAAAGCGCAACCACCCCCTTCCCCGTCCAAACCCTACACAGAGATGGCTCCAGTTACTTGTGCCCCAAAACAGCTTTCTCCAGTTTCTTACACCTAATAGGAAACCGGTAAAAAAAAACTGACGTCAGACTGCATTACTCCATTTAGATGAAGACTGAACGATGACCGATGGGTGCTGATGTGAGGCAACATTACCAGCACCTTTTGGGATACTAAGAGAGAAGATCTGGGTGACCTCAGGGGCATTAGGTCAATCATAGCAGAGACAGAGTCTCAGACTGCCCCAGTACCAAGTAAATCAAAGTAATTATTCAGAGAACTTCGTCCTTACCGCCTATCCTTGAACAGAGGTCACAAAACTCCCTGATTTATTTTTAACTTGGAATTATTCATTAATTTCTTCTGCAAATAGTTCCAGGAGCGCTAATGTTTTCAACTGCAAATCCTATACGTAGCTTGCAGTTCACAAAGTAACCTGTGCAAGGTTGATGTCAGCACCTCGCGTAAGGCAAAACAGGGCAGACCTTGTACTTTTTACCCAATTAGGCATTTTTTCAGGGGTGCCATGTGGCTAAATGGGAAGAAGGTATCTGGTCAAGGAGCAGAAACAATTCCTTATGGCGCACGCACCTGATCAAATACATTGCAAATAGCAGATTTTCCACCAAAAATTAAAGATCTACTAACGCTGAGCAAAACAAATGCCCTGCTTACAAGCACGTGGGTGCACAAGGCTTGAGCACTGTGCTGCTTATGGAAATAAACACACAAGAGCTGTGAGCACGGTTAAATTGAAAATATGGTCCCGGGAACCAAATGAATATTAATGAAAGACATTTTCTGCTATTTGCTCAGCACTTCTCTGCATCTTTGCTCTCCCCACACCTGACCCTGGACAAGCGCAACTTCCTCTGAAATTTATATCAGCCCTTTAACTTAAGATACTGGAGCTCAAGATGCCACTGAATACTGATTCTTACTAACTCCACGATGTCGAAATCTTCACACGACGGCAAGGCTGGCAGTCCTGGCAGCAACTTTAATGAGGCTTATGATGATGCTTAAATACACATGTACAGAAGGAGACACCCCATCGTCTTGCCCTAATTTCCCTACGCCCTAACCTGGGGTAGGATAATACTTTCCCAAAAGGTGTGTGGACATTTGGCGGTCTGGGGAACGGGCTGGAGGGAAACGCAGGCGCTTCTGGTTAACGTGAGGGACGGGCTTACGTACCCCACGTGTGCAACGCGGAGGAAAAAACAAACATGTGCGACTACAGTGAGCTAAACCCAACCCGGGGAGTCCAAGGAAAGTGCCAGCTCTGTATTTCGGACAGTCAGCCCCTTCTTTGCAACCCACCACGGGAGCAGAGAAGGGATGAGGGAAGGGGCTGGGAGAGCCTGCACACGGGACGGGAGAGGGGCGGGAGACGGGAGACAGCGGGGCAGAATCCTCCTGCTTCCCAGTGAAGAGCCATCCCGGGAGGGAACACACTTACTTGCAATCTTTTAAGCAGATGTTTGACAGGGGGGGAAAGAAGGAAAGGAAACCGAAACAAAAATTTAAATTAAATGCTATTTCAGAAGTGCTTGACAGCATCTATTGAAGTGGAAAGATAACCCAGCATTTACAGCATTAATCTCCGCTCCTTAATGGGCCATATTTCAATCCAGAGGTGCGATTAAGATGGCTTCAGCATACGGGTGATACAGCACCGGTAAAGCTCCTTTCAACAGCACATCCATTTGTTCTCACCAGGACAAAACCGAGTCCCGTCCTTGAAACCACACCGGGACCCCCTTGAGTTACCGTGCCATAAAACCCTTTCCCATCGCGCTCACACATCAGCTGGCGCTGGCACCTGAACTAACCCCTTTAATAATAGGTGCAACATCATCATTTTTCAAGGGATGCTATTGAATCTTTAAGCTACGCGAATCATTCTTTTGTTCCCCTCCCTCCACCCTAAGGAAACCTTCCTTTGCAGGCATTTAAAAGGGCAATGGTGCTCCGACACGGCGCTCATCGGCACGGTACGGGAAAAGACAATTTAAAGCTGAAGGCGGACGTCTCCTATGTCCTAGATCTGCCAGCACGCCGACGACGCAGAAATGAGAATCTACATTGCTGTAGATCCCGAGGAAATTGCATTTCCTGCAGTTACACCCCAAAGGGCGATGCCAAAGATTTAACTGACTGCACTGCCTGAGCCTGGTGAGAAAATTCCCCCTCCTTTCTCCCGCACCTTTCTTGGTGTGCAAGGCACCACGTGCCGAACGAGAGCCTGGGAAAGAGAAGAATCTCACCCTGGAGGCAACCACCTCAATCACGTAAATCTTTGCAGTTAGGCTTTACACTAACGTCCCATGTATAAAGGGAGCAATAAGCCAGTAAATGACACTTCAATAAAAAGCCAGGCAGTTGCTGGAGTGCCCGGCTGGTTAACAGGTTATAAACGACCGCTGCCCTACGCCGATTCCTTTATATATTCCACATAAACCATAAGCTGAAGAAACCTCAGTATAAAGCGCTGTCAAGATGAGAGCACAGCAACATACGCTGATGGGCTCAACCATAGCGATGATAGTATCTAATTCATATTACAAAAGGAAGCACCCGCTGAACTGCAGCAGTGTTTACATATTGCTCATTTCTGAGCCAAACTGCCTAAACCATAATTTTTTGCATAACTGTTATATACGCACCATCATCTAGTAATATAAATCTTACAGTGTTTTGCAGCAGTAAACCAATTCCCTCCGAAGCCTAGCAAACATTCTTTAAATTCAGCCTATCCGTATAATACTTGCCTTTCAGAACTGAACATAAGCTAAGACATTCTGCACAGATTCATCGTGTAATTCACGTAAGGCTTTGTTGACGTCGGTGCCAGCAAATTACCGAAGCAAGGGGAGGTCTCCGTTTGCACTTTCCAAAATCCCAGTACTGCCGTAGGAACTTGTTAGCTAATCCAATTTCAAGTTGGGCTCTTGTTCAGTGGTGGAAAGCAAACGCTCTCATTTCAATGTAATACCCAACATGTCTCCAGCGTGAGCGGCACTCACACCAAAGCATCCCAAAGTAATTCAGGGATTTACAGGAACTCTTTTCCTCCCCAGAGCAATGAAGTCACCTCTCAAGCTGTAACACAGCTGCCATTTAAAACAGGCCACCAGGATGACCCAACTGGTTTAGCGTACCATTGGAAACACAATACCGCATCCAGCCAACGCTGCAGGGCAGGAGAGCTTTAGGTACACAAAGCGGAGCCATCCATAATGGGATCCGCCATGGAGAGGACAGTATTTACAGGCATCACCTTGAGAGAAGCGTAGGGCTGGCACGGCTGTTAGTTTGCAGGCCCCCGATCTGTGCTTGAATTATCACAACGTGGCAGATGGATTTCCACATCTGCACAGACGGTGTGACCACTTGCCAGCACTCGATTGCGTATGAGACCTTCAACCTCAAACCTATGAGAACTGGGCCCTTTGTGGAAGATTTCAGGTAAAAACGTGTTTTTTCGCATCTTCTCGTCCTCAGAACTAGTCCTCCCCACAACAAGCCACAACTGACCCATGCCCCTCCGCACCCCGTAGGCAGGTGTAAAGCACGTGTTGCTCAGTAAGCAATACAGACCGTAGAAATAAATGGCAAAAATCCCTCCGTTGGCCCCATCACTGTGGAATTTCATCAGGACCTGATTGGAAGAGCTTTGGGCTGATTTCTTAGCAGAGTTGCCAGTGAACACACCAAGCTGTGGGGCTGTTTGCTGTGGACCATCCCTAAAATCATATGTCAGAAATACAAGAAAAGAGCATTATTACATGTCTTTAATCCTAGGCAACAACCAGCCTCCTACACTGCATGCACAGGAACTCCTCCATGCTCTTCCCTCCTTGTCCTCCCTTTTCTACATCCATATTACATTCTCAGCAGCTCCCTGGGCAGCTGACCTGGACCCCCAGTCCCCCTCCCCACTCCATTACAACCAGGATAATCTCTTCCAGCAGTGCAGTGCTCACCCAGTAGACAATTACAAACATGAACTTCATTTTTAACCTCAGAACTTGAAGAATTAGGGCCAGTTTTCCAACGGAGATTCACTCCCCGTTTGCACAGCAGAGGCTGAGATATTTTGGAAGTCGGATACTGATTGAGTGCTACAAGCTCAAGAATTTGGCCACAAGCTCTTTAGCCAGCGCAGCTATGTGTGCTCCCTCGGCTGACTGAAGTTGATAATATGCCATTTCTCTTCCCTGCTCCAAACAGGAAAGGAAGATCCCAGCCTGTGAGGCTCCTGGGGTGAAGAAATCAGTGCCACCTCATTAACTGCAGCAGAGTTGTGCCCATTTTACATCAAAGGTCACAGTTCCCGGTTGCTGCTATTTAAAAGGCAGCTGGGGGTCACAGCCGGTGCCTAACGCCATCCCAGCATCGCCTCTGCAGTCCGGGAGCTCAGCTGGGACTGCAGGGCTGCGTGTCTCTGATTGGAAAACAAAAACCAAAAGAGGACACTGGTAAATGCAAACGATTTACCAGTGGCTTTTTCTCCATTCAGCCTCTATCCATAGACAGGTAGCCATAGATAAAGTGCAAAATGAATAAAAATGAGCCCCAGAAAATGTCTATCAGAGAAACCAGAAGCAAAAGGCAATTCCTATTATGCAAGTCCGAACAAGATTCATTTCAACTAAATTCAGCTTGAGATAAAAACCCTGTTTACCATTCATAAAGTCTCCTCTGTAAAGCCCCTTAGGCTTCCCAAGAGATGTTGCCTTATTCCATTCAGCAGAGCATTTCGGAGATGACGGGACAGGCTGACGAAAGCATCCACAGGACGAGCAGGGCTCTGCGGCCGAACGCCCTCCCGCTGCAGCTGGGGAGCCGCTCGGCATCCCCCGGCAGCTCAGCCCCTGCTCGTGGCAACTGTGGCAAACCAGTGGGACAGTGACTGCTAATCCCAGGCACTGCAGGGGTCTGATGGGCTTCATTTTTGACTGCTCATGATCACAGAAATTAATGGCAAAAAAGACCTATAAGGTCTTATATAGGTGCTGCTCTATGGCCAAGGGTGGGACCACTCCTTGTGAGCTGCTCATCACCAAGGCAGAAGCACCACAAAAGCTGTGGATTCCTGTACAGACTCCCCTCTAGTCCCAAAGGGTGACACTTCCACCACTTGGCAGGAGCAGCCTAGTCATCCAGCGAGCATTCCCTTCACTGACCTTGCAGTCCTTGCCTACGTTTTTCAGGAATGTAACATGAACTGTGTTTGGAGACAGTCACCTCGCCCATTTTGCTAGCCCCTTGCAGCGCATGGTCACTAATGTAAAGGCCCTACTATCAAGCACCCGGAGTTAAAAAAAATTCCGAATCCTCATCCCAGTGTCCCCAGAGGATGCTTCCTCACACTCTCAGACACAGCACTGCCCACGCACCGTGGCAATGGGTGCTCTATAATCAGCCAGAGCATCTTTCCGAAATGGAGCCTTAGCAGCAGCTCCCGTCTCTGCTGTACCCACCACACAGTGATGAAATCGTTGTAGGGCTCCGTTTGCAGCAGAGTGAAGTTGAGATGGATTCCGTATCCCACCGGCACTGTGAGAAGCCAAGTGCAGTCCTGGGAATTGGGGTACTGGTTGGGGAAGCCGGGAGAGTAAACTGTACCGTTCTGGGTGGTGACGTTCCCCCCACAAGGCACTGCAGGTAATCAGACAGAAACACAAACCTAATGCAGAAACATCCTCCAAAACAATAACTCTTAAAGATCCTCTATTCCCATTTTTCTTCCCTTTTTTTTTTTTTTCTTTTATTTTTGGGTAGAAGGATAGCAATTCTGGAGGATCCAGCCCCAAAACCTTGGCTTGCCTCAAGTAACTCCTATCTGTCACAACTACATCTAACATTTTCAACTTAATTCCTTTATAATAAATTTAAGTGCTTCAGAGCTGAAAGGAGGCTGTTGTCAGGGTGTTTTGTACAGATGTGATAGCCAGGTGCGCAAATAAACTCTATCTTATGCCCCAGTAAGAGTCTTTGGGCTCCACCAGCTGTCTGCACCCATGCATGGAAAACACAGCCCCTGACGAGATCACACCAGTGGGCAAATCCATCCGCTTGTTCATACAGCAGCGCTTGGACCAGACCCACCGAGCAGCTGGCTTTTCACAGAGTACATCTGAGCAGGGGGGAAATGATGATTTGTATGACAGCGCCATCCAATTCATTCATCAAGACGACAGTTCTATTGCACTAGGTATCTTCCAGGTCCAAACGAACATGCAGACTAAAGAGAGGCAATTAGAAACAGTCTGGGCAGCAAGAAAGCGGGAGAGGAAGATGACATCCTGCTGAAGGCAGTGCAGGAGAGCCACGGCAGGTCCCTCGGTCTGAAAGTCCCGTGTATAAGCATCAGCTTCTGGACCTCCCTGGCACGGAAGTTCAATGGAAACGCCGGTAACATCTGCAGCGTGTTACTGGCAACCCACAACCACCGAAGGCAGAGGGGTAAGCGCAGACGGTGTCACCTGCCTGAGCCAGCTCTGTTCTAGAAGCCACGTAGGTGTATTAACCCAGTCCCTGGCTTAGGCTAACACATTCTCCCTCCCAGCACACCTGATGAATTCAGGCTCAGTGCGGAACACTCACTCTTTTTCGTACAGGAGTAGCTCCACAGACTCCTACCACCCTGGCCCTGACTTGACATTCCAGATGCGAGGTTAGAGCCAGGCTCCGTAGATTCCCTGCCTGGTTCTGCTCTGCTTACTCACGCGGTCGGTCAAGCTGAGAAAAGCCCGTGTATTTATGTAACTCCACAGGCTCATTTTCTGAAACAAACACCCAAGGAACCGCGGGGGCCAAGTTCCTTTCTGCCCTGCGAAGCAGCAGGCAGCCTGCTGATGGCTGGGAAAAACTCCCTGGAGCGGTGCTGGAAACCTCGGTTTTTGTGCATTTATTTTAGAATTACGGTTTCTCTTTTAATTAAAAGGGCTTTCAGCTGTGACCCGTGTGGGAAAGGTGAGGTGGTTAGTCTAAGGCAGCGAGTCCTCACTGCTTGCTGCTACGCAAAAATGGACCGTTTAAGGAAACAGCTAGAAAAGGAAGTTCTGCATTGACTTTAACAGCACTAACAGCCCACCAGATGCGCACACAGAGAAAAAAAGCAAATAGTCCAAAACGTACCTAACCCCTCATCCCTCTGTGCTATCAGAAGTGCTGCGGAGCAAGAAAGCTACTTAAAAAAACACACTAAAGAAGGAAGAATTGGATGGTTGTAGCTGGCAGAGCTGATGCCTCAGGTAGATAAGGGCATAATGCTGCTGCCACCAGCCCCCCAGCCTACCAGCAGCACCCAGCTGAGCACGGGCCGGTTTCTCGGCTAACACACATCTGTGTTGCATTGCTGGGGTCAGTAAAGAGCAACTGAGGATTCAGTTCTTTATGGTTTGTGTTCTCCGGGGTTCAAGGACTTAGGGCTTAGAAGAGGAAAATATCACCTCTCCCTCTCGTTCCCCAGTGCGCAGCTCTTGCAGACCAAGTGCTGTAAAGAGGCTGGGATAAAGGTCAGTGCTCCTGGGAAATACGGTGGGAAATCTTCAATAAGCAGCCTTGAACTTCTTAAGGGTTCATACGAAAGCCTTCTAAAGTAAACCACACACAACTCAGTCCATTGGCCCTAAGGATGAAAGGCTGAAACAGCCCTATTGGGCGTTGAAAGGAGAATTTGGACATTTGAGCTTTGATGCCTAGAAGATAGATCCACTCCTCCAGCCTGCAGGGTCCTCCTAGCATACATGCTCCTCAGAAAAAAGACCGTGTTCAAGCTTACTGAAGAACTCCCATCTGGATCATTTTGGAGATGCCATCATTGCCACACTAAGCAGACTAGACTGGGACACAATCTTCCCAGACTAAGAGCGTCCAGAGCTGCAAGGGTCTTTTAGCGGGGGCTGTTTTTATTTACCAATGCTAAATCAATGGAAGCTGAACATTGCTGAAGAAATAAAGCAGACAAGAATGATTATTTCAATCACCCTGGCCTGCTTCCTTCTGAAAGCGCAGCTCCCACTGGCATGAGCAGGGAGACTGACAGGTAGAGACAGTCCTCACCCGTAGCATGAGACTCAAACACATCATCTCAAAAGACGCACCTTGGTTTTGAACTGTTCAAAATGTTCGCTTTGACTAGGCTGAAATACAAACATCAACTCACGGGGAACGTGCTTCAGGGGTTGAGGCTTTATTCAAAGTGCACGTTCCCAGCCCGCCTCCAGCCACACTTTTGTTTCCAGAGAAACTTTCAGCCCAATTACAAAAGAATAATTCAAAAGGAGGTCAAGAACAGCGAGCTGAAGCCTTTTCTCTCCCCAGAAATGCCTGTCGGGTGCTCCCAGGGTGACCCCAAAGCCGTACCTTCACACCTGGGCAATGGGTGGTCCCAGTTCCTGTTGGTGCCGTGCTGGCAGGTCAGGACGGGGTGGCCGATCAGCTGGTAGCCAGGCAGACACTCAAAAGAGATGGACTGGCCAACGTTGTAACCGGCTCCTCTTACAACACCATTAGCAAAAGGTTCAGGGTCAGGGCATTCCTGCAGCTCGTAGGCTGGGGAAGGAAAAAAAACCAAAAAAGAATAAGGAGGAATGTTTCATACTTTGTATTTTCTCACGAAAGCAGAACAGGACACTCTCCGTGCCGCTTGGCTACTTCCTCCTCATACAATGACTTAATTGAAGGAGATAAACTTTAATGAACCCCGCACACATCTGCATGGAGGCGGAGGGAAAATCCTGCTGCTGCTTTGCGGCAGCCTCAGCCATGAGCACCGGGGTCTGCCCCGGTCTGCCGGAGTCTCAGAGCCGGTATTCACCGCGTCACCCCACACTTCACTTCTAATTGGGAAATCTGCCTTGTTTTTCAACAAAACGTGGACAAGCCTGATGACGAATGCAAGTCAATTGGTTAACACGTTCCACCTGGCATTATGAATTATTGGTCAGCCTTGCTAGGGCTAATTTGCATAGCAATTTCCATGAGATTACCCAGAGTGCCTCAGAGAGCACATTCCTTCCTAAATTGTGCAGTAGCGCATGAATTATATGGTGCATGAACAGGACAGCCAAGACAAAATTAATGTTTTCAATTAAGTATGAGTAGCGGCTTTTATTGCTATTTCTGGGAGTCAGCCCTTTGTCAGTCCTTGGCTGTATCACATGGCTGGAGACACACGCTCCATCTTTCCCACTCCTCAGATCCCTCTCCCAGGCAGCGGCTGGACCGCTTGGCTTCCAGCTGCTGTGCAGCAAAGCCCATCCTAATTGTATTCAGTCTGAAGTACACGATCTGCCCTGGGCATCCTGTGCCCCTTCATACTCCCATATGCCGAGGACAGGTGGACAGTAGAAGACCAAAAGGTTTTGCAAAAACACTCATCGAGGTGGAGCTGTGGATCCGGCAGGGCTAAAAGTTCACGTTCTCTTTCAACAGGGCAAAGATTCACGTGGGCAGCCCCAATCCAGCACCTTCAAAGAGCAGCACACCCACCAAGAGAAGAACATTTCCAGGGCCTCGCTCTGCTGGCTCCGGAGACCGAGGCGGCTGCTGCTCAGAGGACATCACGTTCACAACTGGGGAGCCGCCGGAGGACTCAAGCTGGACAAGGGTAGGCACCTGCATTCCCCCATCATCTCCAAAAACCGCACTGAGGGCATCTTTTAATTTTATACGACTGATTTCTCTCCTTTCGCTCCAGGTATCCGTGCCAGCCCTGCTGTTACATTATTTGGCTATTTACTTATTTAGCCCGTTCCCTCCACCAGCCTGCCCTGCAGAAGGCTCGACTGCAGCTAAGGATGCGTTTGGACTTCAGCTGAGACTGAAAAAGCAGCCGCAGAATTCCAGAGCAAACTCGCGGCTGCCGAGGACTCTTCTCGTTGCACATGACAGTCCACAGAGCCAAGATCTAAGTGAAGCTGGCTGGAATTAATGCAAAGGCATTTCACTGTCACAAAGCACTCCAGGAACATTTGTTATTTGCCAGAGGCGTAAGCCTGGGTGAACAGATCCCAGTTATTAGGATTAAGCATGGCCGTCATGTAACACCTTTCCACTCATTTGGATTAAGTCCTCATGGAGTTATTTCGACAGAATAGTAACAACCGTGCTGTCTCGCCTCTCTCCCCCGCCCTCACCATTAGCACCCGGGGACAGGATTGTCCCACTGCTGCTCGTTCGGTGGCCTCCTCACCTTGGTATTCCAGCTTGAAGCCTGGCTTGTTCTGCGAGTGGTCGCTGTGGAAGTACACAGTGGTTTCATGGGATGTCGACAGGAGGGAGCCCGGGATTTCGGTGCCGCTGAACCGCCCAATGACGTTACTGGTGTCGTACGGCCCGTTGCGGATTTCGACAAAGTCGTGGTTTGGCTCAGTGGAGAAGTTTAGGAACTGGATGTGAGCACCTGGAGAGGAGGAATGAACGGTCTGCCTCTAAAGCTATTCCCAGGCCTTCGCACATCAGCACCGCTCACCCAGTGACGCCCAGTATAGGCTGGTCAATCAGCAGCAGGACATTTACCGGGCCGGGGACAGAGGGGGCCTGTAGGTATCTACTTTCAGACAAGCTCAGGCTATGAACGCTCGTCGTTTCACGCTGCTGGAGTTTCCGTGCACTGCTGCCCCTCTGCCTGACAGCAGAGCCATCAGGAAAACAAGCACAGAGCTACCCAGATCCCCTCCGCCAGACCGATGGCAGGACAGGCTGAGCCGGGCGGTTGGTTTTCCCCAGCAGCACATGGCAGCTACACCAGGAGGAGGAGAGTTAACTCAGGAAACCCGGAGCATCAGCAATACTTCCACCTCCTGGCAGTCAGGCACCCTGATGGGGCTGGCCTGGAGAAGAGCTGAGCTGGAGGTGTGCAAATCCCTCTCCTACTAAGGGCTGGGGAGATCCTAATTTTGAATGTGCCGATGCCTGCGTGAAGTCCAGCTGAGGTAGGACATAATCTGACTCAAGCTTCGATCACCTGTTACATTTACAAAGGGTGATGCAACCGGTGATGCTATCACAAACGAGCGGTTAAGACGGGGAAGTACCCAAGCACACTAAGGGAGGATGTTACAGCTGATTCCGAGGCGTACCCCCAAATCCGTATCAACCTGTTACACTCCATGGTGACCTGTAATCACCTTCTGAAAAAATATTTATCATTTCATAGCACCATATAAATACATCTTTAATGGAAAGCGAGATCAGGGGGTCAAACAACCCAGTTTCTGTAACTCATCTTGGCAGTCCAGCACTGACTGAACAGGGACGGTGTCTTCCTATCATCTCTTTTGCTGCACCATCAAACCAAAACCAGTTGTCTCACCAAACCCCACTGGCAGCAATATCCTCCACGTGCAGTCCAGGTTGCTTGGATAATTTCCTGGGAACCCTGGGCTCAGGAGCACTCCTTCCATCTCTTCTGCTGTTCCTCCACACTGGGCTGTAAAATGAACAGTGTTAATGGTCAGGATCTCTTACGGGTCTCTCTGGACGATGGCAGTGCCCGACCAGCTGTGTGGGAAATAAAGAAATTAAAAACTAAGAAGAGAAAAAGGAAAGCCTGCTACGGAACTAGCACAAAGTTTGGCAGGCACTGCATGGCCACATTACTAATGCATGTGCCCTTCTCCTGCCCTCGGGAGATAAAAGCCTGGGCCCAGAGATCCAGTTTTGGCAATAACAGTGGGAGAGACAGATCTGACCTGCGAGAGGAGAGACGGACGCTCTGTTCTGTCCACAGACGTTGTAACAGCGCGCATCACGCGCACAGAACTTACTTGAATTTTTAACCACCTAAAAAAATCACTGTGAAGAAACAGACTGATCCTATTTTGACTCCAGTTACTACCACCTCTTTTTCTAGTTAACGGATCTACCTTGCCTGCTATACTTGTCAATCTCCGGGCAATTACTGATAAATACGGAACAGAGTGTTTGCACACTGACTGAGGTAAACTCCCTACCAAGAAGCGATCCACAGATGACAGCACAAAATATGTTTACAAAAAACATCACATGAAATTTAAACACAGATAGCATCTTCTCACGCTTATCTGGGTGACCTCTACCTTGCTACGGTAATACCACCCGGCCAAATACACCCGGGTGTACTCCTGACACCTTCTCACAGTGAAGGTACAGACTCCCTTTGTCCAGTATCTCATCACGTGCACACTTGCTAATAACAAGGTTTCTCCCAGAAGATTTCTCTTTCTTTTCCCTCTTAATGGCTCTTTAATAGAACTACTTCTAAATTATTTAGAAGTCAAGCATCTGGATGAAGCAGACCAAAAGAAAATCGGCACGCTTTGCCAGGGAAGCAAGCTGTTCTCTGAGCAGGGGAAGAACCGAAGCCAGCGGTGCTCTGCACAGGGTTCAGGGCCGTGATTAGCACAGGACAACGAGCCTCAGGACTGTCAGCATGGGGAGCTGCGGCATCCCCGTAAAAGACAAAGGTCACTCACGGTGATCAGCACTTGGCTGCAGAGACGTGTTTATGCCTCTCTCGAGCGGGATGACCTTTTTCAGTTAAGTGTGATGGGAGCCGAGGAACGGGAACAGACAGGTGGATGGGTGTTTGTAGCATGGCACTCGGTCGTGACTGTCCAAAACCAGACAATCTGAACGAAATTACACTGGTGTTTACACTGTGACAGCGCCTAGCAGGCATAGCCCAACCACGCAGAGTCCTACTGAACTGGGTGACTGATGCAGATTAAAAGAAAACTTGAAACTTGGAGTGGCTCAGCTAGTCATCAGCTAGATGATAATGTTGGGATCCTCCTCCAGGCTGGGATCCCCCAAATCTAACGCTGAGCTGAAGGGCTTCGCCTTTCTTTCAGAGCAACTCCCACGGGTATGAGTCCTTTAGCTCAGTCATTCTGCTGTAAATGTCTCTGTATTTATTCCTGGCCTGCAGATCATCGGATAAAAGAACTGTTAGCTCTTATAATTACTTTAAAGCAAAATGATGTAAGCTAGAACAGCAGGAGCCTGAAATAACTGTTAACTAAAGCTATTAAATGCATAAATGTCTCTCTCAAAGCTGTAAAATGTGCAATATGAATATTAAACATCTAGATTTGCTAAAAGCAAAGTACTGAACATAATCCAAGAACTCCAGCAAGTTCCCTTCACCTCTGGGCCTCTTCTCCTAGAGCTCACTGCTTTCCCGGGGGAAACGGACTGCCCAGTCCTTTCCTCCGAAGGCCTGAAACCCAGGCCAGGCTCAGCCCTGCTCCGGCAAGGCTGCCTTGGCAAGGGACCTGGCTCTCGCTGGTCACGTAGGACCTGCTAGACACCAGCAGGGGGACAGCAAGGCGCAAGGGAGGCGCAGTTCAGAGTTCAGAGATACTGGGATGTAAACAGGCTCCAGTAAAAGACGCAGTTTTAGTGATATCAAGATGCATTTCATAAAAAACAAACCACAGTGTTAAGATGGAAAAAACCTTCAACCCATAAAACCAACCTGCTTTCAGTATAAAGAGGTTTTAGGTTTTCCCTTTGAATGAATTTTTGTTCCAGAAACCTTTTTTGTATTTTACGTTTTATACTACGGCTACATTTTAAACAATCAAAATAAAGCATTCTGGGCAGCCCATAGGGATTTTTTCGTTGAAATTTCCCCTGCAACAAATGAAGATTTTTCCACATTCTGTCTTACTTCCAGAAGAAACCTGTATTTCTCTAACCAGACCTTTGCCTTTTTTTCAGAAAAGCGTTATAAATATCTGCTAGGTAGGAAAGAACAAGAGTCCTACCGATGCAAAGCGGCGGTGGGTAATTCCAGCGGCGGACAGTGCCTGGCATGCAGGAAATGTGAGAGTGGCCCTGGAGGAGAGGAAAACAAGACACAGAGTTTGGAGGGTCTCCCTGTATCCCAGGCATTTGTTCTCGCCCTTTTTGTTGGAAAACGTTCAGTACCTGAAGCGCGTAGCCTGGCTCACACTGGAAGGAGACGACGTCGTTCACTAAATAGCGCTCGCCGATCTTCAGGCCGTTCCCAGGAACGGCGGGCTCCGGGCAGCTGGACAGACCGACAGCTGTGAAGGCAAGAGTGAGATGAGCGCTCCGGGGAGCGGGAATGGGGTCTGCGCTGAAGGCAAAAGGAATGGGAACGCACACCTTCATTTTCTCCCAGCCCCCTGTTTAGCAACAACCTCCACCACAGACACTGCTGGGAATGTCCCACGGCCTTTGGAGTCTCCACAAAGACACTCCCGATCACACAGTATTCCCCTGGGTTACAGGGTATGTCCAGGATCCAGAGGTATTCCCATCTAGTGCCTTCACTTCACCTGGCACGCACTTTTTTTAATGTACGAATGTATCACAAATCACTTTGTGATCCGCGGCCAAAAACGTTTTTTGACTGAACCCTACTGACTTGATGGAAGAGCTGCCGCTGCCCCAGCATGTCCGCTGCAAAGCAAAAACTGGCCCGTTCTCAACAGTTCTCCCACCAAACCACCCGCCCCGACCCCTTCCCAGCCGAGGTCCGTGTTCCGGTGACGCGCGTGCTCCTCTGCCAGCCAGGCAGCGCCCGGCAGAAGGACGGAGAGGATGCGGGAGGGCACTATCTGCTGTCCCTCCCTGTGATACCAAGGGCGTGCAGTGCGGGCTGGACGCGATTTGTCCCTTTCTGAGCAGGAGCAGCACGGTTTCATCCTCCAACCCTACTCTTCCTGCTTTCAATTAAAGATTGAATCGACGCTGAGATATAAGCAGCAGTCAGCGCGGCTGGTCCTTGACGGTGCCTGTAGAACAGCCTAGGAAAATCTCACTCAATCCCACTTCCATCTGAGCTACATTTACAGCTGGGAATATCCCGCTGCAAACCCAATTAACAATCCCCGAAGTCGCGTGTCGGGTGATGTGCTCTCCTTTACACCCCATGCCGCCCCCTCTTCCTTCCGCAACACCAAACGAGATAAACCGCAGGCCGGTGCCGGTGCCCCCACGGCGGCTCGGCTGCCTGCCAGCGCCCCCCTCGCTCTCAGCGCTGGCAGCTGCCACCGAAAGATAACCTTCTGCATCGCCGCAAGGGCTGACGCTCGGCTTAAACCCCCCAGTCTGCAGGCTGAGCCGAAAGCAGACGAAAAAAAAAAAAGAAACGAGAGAGGAGATGCTGACTCTCCTCCCGAACCCTGAGTCCCACTGCCCAGCAAGAAACCACGTAGTCCTTCCCCACACATGGCTGTATCGCTTGACCTTCAGAGAGACAAGAGAGAAAATAGCTTTAAATAACTTCCCATTCAAATCAGCGGGCACGGTTTCACTCAGACCTAAATCGTTTGTGCTCTGTTCTGGCTTTTGAGCATGCCGAGATAAGAGCTCTGCTTCAGGAATCCAGGGAGGGAGAAAGGGGAGGAAACAAACTCGGGTGTTTCGGCTCATCTCTCAAAATTTCCTTGCAGCACCTTTAACCGAACAAAGGCAAAACCTGGGTCTCAGAGCCATGAAATTCCAATTGCACAAGCAGAGCAAAAAATATATTATTTCCAGCTGCCCTGAAAATCAACACCTATTAATTTTCTCAGCAAAGAAACCAAACAAGCCTGATAATCCCAAGCCTCATGAAAAACCTGAACGTGATTGCTGCAATGGGCTAATACGATCCTCAAAGAACTTATTGATTGAAAGAGAAATGGAGAAGAAACAGAGTCGCAGCAAGACAATTTCTAAAACAACATCCATTTCCACAGCTCCCAGAGAGCAATCCGGGGCACGCTTTCCCTCCCCAGTCTTGGTGGTCGCTGTAGTCGTGCCGGAGCCATTAACATGCAAGGTTTCAACCTCCAAACCCAGTAAAACCCGGAACGTTTGGTACTAGTCGGCCCTCTAAAAGCACACAGTCTCTGCAGTCAGTCGTGCCGTTTCCGTGGAGGTTTCAGAAAATGAAATGCACTTTCAAATCTATTTGCTGCTTTGGAAAAAAGAAACAGAACATTGGTTGGCTTCGGAGACAAACACAAGATTGGCCATCAGAACCAATTCTCAGACACGGTGTCCGGCAAGAAACAATTACGTTCGCATTGCCCCAAGGAAGATTGCGCGAACAGAGACAGCAGCCCCAGCACATCTCTCATCAGCTCACCATCGCTGCCACCAAGGCAGGACCAGAGCCAGACCGTCACCACGCGTTAACCGGTCCCCCGAGAGCTGCACAAAGACCAGACTGGCTCCCGGCCCTGTGGCACCCGTATCTTTAGTACGCTGCAAGTGCACGAGCCTGCTTGCTTTCCTCGCTGCTAGCGAAAACAGTCCATTTAGACGGGCTGAATAGAGCCGAGAGCTGCCTTTCCGCACCTGCTTGCCTGCACGCTGCCGCCTGTGCTGCTGCGGGACTACGTGGGAATAATTCAAGCCCTCGGCACAGCACCATCGGCGAGGTAACGGCCGCCATCCCTGTGACCCACCGCAGCCTGGCTGTAGCGCACCTCTCCCGAATGGACATCTGCTCCAATAGCAGGAATCCAAACACAGACATGGGGGAAGAATGAATTTTTGGCATCCTTATGCAAACCTGACAGCCCTTTCCCAAGGGACGCTCTTCCCTGCCATGCCTTCCAGTTTTAAGCAGGTTTGTTCTCTTACCCCCCAGGGATTTCTTTTTTAAAATATAGTCTCTGTATATCAACGTATATAAAGATGTTCCCTGGTCTGTATACCCAAAAACTGAATGCAACCTTGCACAAGAGCTGCTGGAAGCCAAGTGCTGCCATTCTGCTAGGGTGCCGGAATAATCCATACCGGATAAACCCACACGCAATGGAGGGGAGAAAGGAGCGGGCGCCCGCACTTCAGGCAGTGCTTCCTTTGGAACATGATCTCAAAGCTTCCCATTTAGCTCATGCCAGTGGGCCTCCCTGAGCTGGAGACTGCAAAAGGAGGGTGGCCATGCGTTCCGATCAATCACGAGGGAAATTACGCCGTCCAGCGTCTGGACACGGCACCTCTGAACACAAAGCAGAGCGAGCCACCATGCCAGCAGGCAAGCTGAAGAGGACCTAGCCGTGTGCCCTGGCACCAAAAGCAGCTGACAGTGTCCTGGGCTGTACGGACAGCAGACGGGAGGGAGGCGATTACCCCCTCTACTCAACACCCATTAGACAGCACCTCAAATACTGTACGCAGTTTTGCGCCCTACGGCATAGGAAAAACATGGATAAAGTGGACCGAGTTCGGCAGAGGAGCACCAGGACAGCCGGGGGCTGCAGCACGCATCCTGTGATGGAAGGCTGCCCAGAGTGTTCGTGCACTCTCCATCCTTGGAGTTCTTCAAGCACAGACTGCATAAATATGTGTGAAGCCAGTAATCTAGTTTTACCTCGGATCTGACCCTGCTTTCAGCAGGAGGTTCGACGAGATGACCTCCGAGGTCCATTCCAACTGGAATTATCCTGTGAAGATCTGCCGAGCTGTTTCCAGCAATGACCGATACTGAACGCCTAGGAAAGACTGCAAAGAGCAGGCAGTCCCTCCCAACCCCTGGCAAGCATCATTTAGGCACTTCCCAAGCCAAGATGAGGATGTGTGGAACAGGCCAACTCTCCATGAATTTTTAATACTTTGGCCTCCACAACTCCTCCTGCCTGACAACACAGAAACCAAAGAGGTGCTACAAAGTGCATCAGCAGCAAGATGAGGGTCACCCCACGACCCCCCAATCTCCTCTGCTGCATCTGTTCTCCATTTAATGCTCACTCCCTCTCTGCAAGTCGAGAGCAGGGAACCACGTACACATGGCCCTTAAAGCTCACTGCCCCTTCCCCACCCAGCAGCTTCCACTTCTACAAGGCAACGGCTCCGTAACCATTTCCCCATCGCTCAGAACAACGGCAAGATCAAGGCTGAACTGCTCTTACTTTTGTATTCCAGGTGAAAGCCGGCAGCAGAGACGCTGATATCCGAATAGAAATGCAGATAGAGCTGGTTTGAAGTGCTGTTCAGCAGCGCAGGCACTGTAGTTCCTGGGAAAACAAGAGGCGCACAAAGATACTGAAGAGGATTCTTTTTTCCTCCTCCGTGTCCTCGGAGACTAGCTGCAGAAGAGGCTGAGAACAGAAAGTCCTTTAACTTAACAAGCTCTGTTGGTTTTGATCAGGTTCTAATGAGGCCAATTGAGAAATACCCAAGGCCTCTCCGCAATGGCATTTTCAGTCTAGTGATGATTTTCATCATGTGAAGTTTTACCACTTACAGACCAGACAGGCTAAAAGCATCGAGAAGGGAACCGGTGAGGAGAAACCGCATGGGTGGAGCGCGGGTCCCCCACAGGGTCTGGATTCCTTTCTCCTGCCTCATTCCCTGGAAGCTGCTGCAGCAGCAGATCAAGGCAGTTCCATCCCAAACGCAGCGCTGGGAGCAGGGTCTGCTGGTCTTTAGGCACGATCCTTCTTACCAACCTCAAAGCGCTTTGAACACATTTGCTCTTTAAATTAGCAAGAATTGGGGCCGTCGTTTCGCAAGCGGCTCTGCTATTTGAAAGCTTTACAGCGCTCTTGGGTTGCTTGCTACTCTGGGCTCTGCTAAAAGCCACCGTCCCCGCTGCCGAGGAAAAGAAAGGTTGTTTTGTAGCCCTTCATCCATTTTGGTGCAAATTGGCCAGGTTGGGTTAACCTGGCAAGTGCAGTGGTCTGAGCTACCCCCACAGGACCCAGCAGCGCTGCGGGAGCTCCCACTGCCGGGCCATGGAAGTGCTCATGGCTTTTTCCAAAAAAACCCCAAACCTAACCCACTGGTTTTTTGTTTGAGGCTCTCTATCAGCATTTTCTGCAGGAAGGCTGTAGTCAAATTCCCAGTTCAACAAAGCATATGATTCCCTTTAAGCACACGCTTAAATCTATTCTGAGTTTTTGAAGCACTTAAACATATGCTTAATTTTATGTCCGCGCTGAAGTCCGGCTGACGTGCACAGGAATTAAGCGCGCACCGACGGGCTTCACTGAATGTGACGCCGAACACGTACCAGAGAAACTCCCCAGCATGGTGGCTGTGTTATCTCCTCCATCGAACACTTCCAGGGAATCCCAGTTCTGCTCAGTAACAAAACTGATCACCTGGATCTGAAGAGAAAAAAGGAAAAAGTAACAGTACAACTCCTGCAATCATGCTAATACACCAAAGTAACACCAGTGGAAGGGCTGTTAATAAAGTCAGCAACCCACCCAGGGCATTAAGTCAGCACTACCATTTATCCGTGCTAATGCACCAGCAAAAATTGGAGACCTCTTGCCTTCGACTACCACCGTTTGGGTTATACAGCTATTTTCCAGCAAACTCCAGACTCCAAACGTCCGTACCAAGGGCGCTGCCTCCTGCTGCTACAACGGGAGAGTGCCTGTCACCTCATAGCTAATTCACAGGCGCTGAGAATCTGAGCCTTTTGTGCTGTTCTCGGAAATCCCTGAAGACTTTTGCAACACTTTCATACGGAAGCAACCACTAGCAAGCCAAGAGCTAAAACACAAGGAAAGAAACCTGCATTAAACCACGAGACTTTTTTAATCCAACGAAGTTTCTGCAACCGCCTTGTTTCTCAGCTTTTAGTCAAATCGCTCAAGTTGCATTTTCAGGTTTCCCCCCTTTCTCTGCCACGTCGCATGAGGTTTGGAAGCTTAAGGAAGTCACCTGATGCCATTAGTGAGAACATCAACACAATCCTCAGACGAGTAACATCGTGAGCTCTGATAAAGCTGCATTTATACCAAAAAGCAGCTCTTACATTTCAGCAAAGATCTACGTGTAATCGCACGGGTTTGTTTTCCTTGATTACCATTAGAATGGATTCTGCCTTTATTCCTTTGGGAGTTCAAAGTATTCGGTGTCCCATTAACAAAAGTAAGTTGTGCTGGAGACCAAGTTTGGTGAACAGCCTGAGAGTCAGACCGCAAACCTGAGGGAAAGCCAGCACTATTTGGAAAAAAACAGCTTTAATTTATAAGCTCCAGATGAAATTTTCAGTCACTGGGTACCTCACTTCTAGGCCAACAATCTAAAAAAGGACCTTTAAGGACAAATTGGGAGCGTAAATGACTTGTACAGCTTGGCCCCAAACAAAAGGCTTCACTTCTTGGCACGGGGCAGAAGGGGCAGTTGTTCGGCACCGCTGCCGGGGATTTTGGGGAGAATGCCGAACTCTGGCAGTTGGGGCAGGCAGATCTGCCTTTACTTCCAGCCTCCCCACAGCCGCTCACCGCAGAGCCTCCAGTCTTTGAGGCCGCTTTGCACAAAGCTTTCCTACTAAAAGCCTAAAGCTCCTGACCTCCAGCTGTCCTCTGGAATTCAACGGAACCGCTGCCTCACGCGCAGAGCTCAGCAGGACGCGTTACCTGGGCTGAACACCGAGAAGGGACGTCAATGCCCTGCGAGCCTTGACTGCACGCACGCACGTGCGCACGCATGCACACGCAGCCCCCCACCCTTCCCTCCGCTAATTCGGTGAACCCCCCCTCTCCCTCCCTTTTGTCCTGCAGCGCTCTCATTCTGTATTTACTCATCCACTCCAAATACCTCGCTTGCCTGTGCCCTGCTGAACGCAAAATAAAACACACGCGCACTTTAAAAAAATAATAAAAAAATCAAATCCCATTATTTCTGCCATTTTAACCTTTTTCCTCCTTGATTTATTCTGAATAATAAAGCAGGCTATAAAGTTCCTGCAAAGTTGGTTTTGGTTTTTTTTTCCAAAAAAATAAGTGGAGTTCCTCTAGCAGAAATTGCAGTGACCCCTGCAGAGCCATTACTGATCACACTGACCAAGTCAATACCTTTCAGCCCGCATAATTACACCCCTATTGTGATTTACGTTATTGAAAGAGAACACGGACTGAGAACATGCGCTTTGTTTGCTCTTACATTTTCTAAATTATTTATTCCCCCACCCCCAACTCAACGGAATAAACATTTTTAAGGCCCTAATTCTAGTCTGACACGTAGATTCACAAGGGATCTGCATCTATTTACTGCCACGTATATAAATTAATTCACTCAGGAAGGTTTGCTACAGGAATGAATAATTCATGGCAGAAGTGGCAGCTCGTACACTGATTACATAAAAATCCTGCTAGTGACTCGCCGCTACCAAGAAAGCTTTAATTTCACCTCCTCCTCTGATTTACAGTTGTTTAACCTTTAATTGTTGTACAAAATGAGGGTAAACCGATGCTTAAATTAGTATCTAATAACCGAGAACATCTCGCCCACAGAAGCGGGTGACCGGGGAAGCGGGGCAGGTTACGCAGCCGCTGTGCAGGAGCAGGGCAGGTCCCGCTCCGTGGCCATCACCCTGCCTCTGGGCTGCGCCCCAGCCCACCGCTCCCACACGGGGCTCCACTGGGGCTGTGTTACTTCCTGGGGGCCAATGCCTTCCACCAGGCATTTTCCCTCCCCAAGAAGGCTGCCAGTGGAAGTCCCAGTGTCACAAGCTGATGTGACGTGGTTTGATGCCGAGGGAAGACGTCATCCCGCAACTGGCCCGTGGCCGAGGGCAGGGCCGACGGGCGGCGGGTTCCCCGGCACACCCACGGCACCGCGTCCCCCGCACAGCCCGGCACAGCTGGAAGTGGGACCCCAGCACCGCTGCGGCTCCGCAGGGAGTCTCACCAAGCACCTGAGGAATGACCTTCTTCTGAAGGACCACGGTCCTGCCCTTCACCAAAACCTTCCCGCTCCAGACCCAGAAACTGAACTTACGGCTCTGCAGTGTTAAAGCTCAGCCACGGGATACGCTTTTTGTTCACGTGCATTTATGTTAGACCCCAAAATATCTATTTCCCTTGCAAGAGATGACATGCAGCAGGAAAAGGGTAAAAAAAATCAAACCAAAACAAATCAAAAAACCCCAAACCAAAAAAACTCAGCCGTTAAAACAACACTTTGGCACGACATTTTCCAGTTTTACATGGGAGCTGCATTTGCACAAGCAAAGAGGTGAGAAACAAGTACTTATGAATAAAGACATGCTTTTAACAGCGCGCTCTAATACCCGCCTTCCTCTAAGCTGAGCAGACACGTGCAAAAACAGCTCCACGGGCTGAGAGGCGGCAGCGAGGGTTTGCATTCAGAACACGGCAGCGCAGAATACAGACATCCATTTACATCGCTTTAAAAATTAAGTGAATTATCACCTCCCGATCCCAGGAGTTCCCAGCAACTTGCAAACCAGCTCAAGTGTTCAGAAGTTTGGCTGAGCTAAATGGATCCTCCCGTCACTGGGGGGGTTTGAGGATGGCTAAAATTTCAGGTGAACAGGAACGTATCGATAGCGAGCTCTGAGGCTTTCAAAAATGCTATTTTAAATGGCTTCAAAAACAAAGAGGGGAGCAAAATCTGCTGGACCGGACACCATGAAAGCCTGGCAGAGGGCACAAAACGTTGCTCCGGGCTCACGCTGTTTCGCTGTGAAGCCCCCAGTGCGGCTCCCACCAGCTCTGCCACCCCAGACCCAGGTTCAGGTTTCCCTTGGAGGTACGGTGGTGGCACCAGGTAAGAATCCCCGTCTGGGAGAACAGAACCGTGATCCAGCCAGGCAGAGCTGGTGTTTCAATAAAACCGCAGAGAGAAACACAACTGCTGCGTGCCGATGGCTGGGAGTGCTGCCGAGAGGGAGGAACCCACCTACAAGTCTATTAGCCAAATAACACCACAGAGAAATAAAAGCACTTAACGAACAAAACCCTCGCAGACAAAATGGTGTAAAGAAGAAGAAAGAAACCTTCTGATAATGAGGCCTGCGGAATGAATGAACCAGTTAAAGAACCCGTGCATCAGCCAATGCCCGGAGCGCGGGGCGAGACGCCTTCTGCGAGGACGAGGAGCACGTGCTGAATGGGAACTTTATCTAAGGTTTGGTCTCTGATGTTGGGCTTAATCCTCAATGTTGTCTAGCCTGCAGGACTATTTCTGCAGAGGAACGATAAGGACCACAAAAAGACCTGAAGAGCGAGCTCATTTACCTGGAGACAATGAAGAGCAGAGCTGTAATTGTACAGTCATACTGCTGCAGCTCTGCTGGCATAACAAATCCACACGGGCACTCCGAGCAAGCAACTCTTCCTCGGTGTACCTTACAGCGCTTTCAACATTGCATAATTAAGCAGTATAAAGATATATGCCCAAAATACCACAATTATTTTGTTACACCAGAACAGCCATATGGCTCCGAGTTGGCCTCCCACGGAGCGTGCCTCCAGGAGGCAAAAATCCATTGAAATACTACCCGCTTCTGGCAGGCATAGTGTAAATGAATGCCCGATTCCAGAGAATCACACATTCAGCTGATCTCTTCCTCGTGAGGGGCAGCAACTTCGTAACACGGGGCCTCTGTAAGCGCACCAGATCCTGTGCGTTCTCCTCTCCGGCTCCCGCTGCAGCGACAGCGCTAACACGGTACCTGTATCCCTGCTCCTTCGGGGACTGTTATCTTCCAGACGCAGTTGAGGCTATTCAGGTACGGCTCAGGGAAGCCAGGGGACAGGATGGTTCCTTTGCGTTCAGTCAAATTTCCACCACATGGCACTGAAATAAGCAAAGTAATGCTTGAACGTGGAACGACTTGGCTTTATACTAAAACACTCTCTTTAAAACATCTGTCCGTGGACAAAAAAGCAAGCAGAACTGGCTCATGACTTAAGGATAAGATTTGTATGAATAATCCTCTTTTCAGTAAATCTCTCATATAACTTCTAACGCAAGCAGCGCGCAGCCCTTAGGTGTGAGGAACACTGGGCACATCAGCCCACGAGACTGGTTCTTCAGGAACCGCTCTCCTCCAAAGAAGGTGAAAGCAGTTTTCGGACAGATCTGATTTATTCTAGACGCTGTCCCAGACCCCAGAAGCGTGTATTGGACCAAAGGGTCCCTTCCCTGACATTTGGGGTTGAAAGCACTTGCTCATCGGCACAGCCTGACTTTTCTACCTAACAGGTATGAAATGGGTTGGTTTTTTCGTTTTGTTGGTGTTTTGGTTTTTTGGTGGTGGTGGCTGGGTTTTTTTTTTTTTTAGCCATCCCTACAGGATGTAATTTATTTTTTTCTAGCACAAACTGCGGAACCGTTTTGTCTTGTCTTCCCCCAAACCCAAAGATACCTACCCGCACAGGTGGGTACCGAAACGTTCCACTGAGCCAGCGCGCCGGGCATGGTGAGGCACTCGATGCTGCGGGAGCCCTGGAGCGCGTAGCCAGCGCTGCACTCGAACCGCACCACCGCCCCCACCGCGAAATCGCTGCCCAGCCGCCGGCCGTAGCGAGGCTCCGGCACCGAGCTGCACTGGGTGGCACTGGTCCGAGGAACCGCTTGCATTGCGGACAGCAGAAACCAGCCGATTGCAAAGAAAAAAAAAAAAAAAAGGAAGAAAGAAAGAAAAAAAGTGATTAGAGCAAACATTTTGGAAATATGAAGTGCCAGATTAAAGATTCATTAAAAAACAACACAGGAATCTGATTACACCTAAAGCCCAAAGAGTGGCGGAAACCAAACGTGACCATTGAGAAGAAAAAAAAAAAAAGAACGAACATTTCATTCAAACTTCTGTCAATTCAAGTGACACTTGAAATAAAAGCAGCTAGGACATTACAGAACGACGCACACTTTCCAAGATGAGACTGTTTGCCTTCAGAAAACTTATCATCACATCAGAAAGGTCATTTCTAAGTAGAGAAACGAAGGCACTCAGCAATGACCTTCCAAAAAGTTCGTTTGCTGTATAACGCTAGAGCCTCAGCAGAAAACCCTTTATTGTTTCTCAGCTCACTCGGCCTCGTTACTATAAAGGACAGCAATTTTAAACAATCTTCTTCGTGATGGGCAGAGTAAGAGAAAGAAAAGGGGAATTTAAGTTGTGTTGCTGCAACGTCAACTGTTGAAATTGCCTGCATTCCTGTTCAATTCTGCAAACAGCAGTCAAAGAAAGAAACGGAGAGTCTGACAGACAAGTGAGGGCAAAAGCGAGTCAAAGAAACGTCTATTGCTGAAGAAGAAATCAGTTCATATTTTGTTCTGAGTTGCTTTAAAATTTATTAGCATTTAATGCCTGAGTTGCTGGGAAGGGAAAAATGTGGAGACAATGCGCACATTAGCTATATTGCTTGATTTTAATTTGATTCAGAGAGATGAATGTCAAACCCACTGTCAAAGGCATCACGCAAGATGATCAGCGAGAAGCTGAAGTGTGGCAGCGGTCTGGGGAGGGGAGCGGAGAGGCAGAAAGGATCCAGTTACGATGATGCCCTACTTCGGGCAAATCCAAGATATCCAGAACACTGCTGGATCTGTACCCCTGCCCAGGTAAACCCAGCTCAGCCATTTGTGACCGAGGAGCGCGTGCGTGGCCTCTCTCCAAACCATGGAAAGCATCGTGCCTGTGTGTCTGACCCTGCAGCTCCGCTCTCCAGCTCCGGCTGCTTGCAACACGCTGCTTCAGGCTCCCGACTCCATCCCCTCCGGGAACCTGCCAGGCACCTGCATCACTGGATGGGGAGGCTTTGGGAGAGAGAACTCCTCGTTTGGGTGAAAAATGAGAGTAAACGCCATTAGATCCTTGCCAAGCAGATCAAAACCGGGGCTGGCTCCTTCTCTCACTCTTGCTTTCCATGCGGCAACCGCTGCAGAGCGTGCGGCTCACAACTAGCGTGCGGCAGGGAGGAGGTAATCTTTACCCGTTTCAGCAAAACCTTTGCTTTGCTGAAGTCTTTGACGATTACTATCAGAACTACAGTTGTTTTGCAATAATTAGGCAGAAATTCAAGAGAACGGATCTCTGGATACTATAAAACCCAAACCATGCTTCACTTCGCCCCCAGAGAAGGCACGGGCTGCCCTTGCTGTCTGTCCCCACTTTACAGCAACGTGCACGTAAAAGCTTGGCTGAACCCCGGGTAACCATACAAAGCGCGTGGGTGAGAAAGCCCTTCTGTTCTCCCACTAGTCTGCGCATCACTTTCTATTTACTACTTTAAAATCTCTAAGCGGGACTTGCCCAATGCGATGCAAGCTGTTACTGAAAGGATCAAGGGGCAAAAGTTTGACAGCAGGAGACCTAAGCCTATGACACGCAGAGAGGAAGGATTTTACAGAGCTGCCAGACAAGCGTTCAGCTGCTTACGCTGAGAAATGTGCTAAAACGCCAGTGGGAAAAATTGCTTGGGTATAAATCTCAAGAATTCGCTGTGTACTCAGGGCATGATTCAATGAGATACTTCTGATACTAATCCTGGGACGTGCGAGGGTTGAGGCTGAGGGAAGATGGAAGCTCTGAATACGAAGTACCTACAGGAGCCAGACAGCCCAGCAAGTCCACTGTTACCGGAATAAACTTAATCTCCTGTGATATTTCCTGTTCGGAGAGAAGGTGTGCAATGACCCATGGACGCCAGAAGCAGTTCAGGACACTTCAAGACATGGCTATATTTTTGACCGTTATCCCAGGACCAACCTGAGGACATCTTCAGAACACAACTCTACTCACCTTGGTAGACAAAATGAAAACCTTTGGCTGTAGATTGACCTTTGGAACTAAATTTGAGGAGAATCTGGTTGGTGGTAGCTAATGGTAACGATTCACCTGGATGAGGAGAAAAGAGATGACACAGGAGAGACCGAGATTACAGCATTAGCTACACAGATGGGTTGCACAGAGCAACATGTTAAATGGCAGGCTCTATTTCCAGCTTGTGTTTCCCTGCAGCAACAGGGACACATTCCCTACCTGTATGAGAGCCCGAGAGGGAGCTGAGGAGCCGGGAGTGCTGGTTGGGGCCATCGTGGACTTCGATGATGTCGTTGAGCGCGGTCTGGAAGAAGGCGAACTGCCCAAAGACCACTGTGAAGAGAGGGAGCCCGGTCAGGGCAGGCACCGGGACCAGCCGCGCTGCCGTCCCCGCAGGGCCAGGGCCTGGAGCCCAGGCGTTTCAGCTTCTTTTATTTCAGGAGCTTGGCAAAGATAAAAAGGGCCTGACTGACAGCCCTGGAAGATGGGAGCCCTTTATTTATCCACAAAGTAGGCATAACAGAAGCAGCAACCAGCCTCCCCCGTGTTCACTTGCCAGTACGCTTAACACTGATTCATAGGCCAAAAGGGATCCTTTTATGAATCATCCCATTTGCCTGCCTACATAACACAAGGTATATAATTTCACCAACTGATAATTATTATTTATTATTTGTACTGAACCTCTGTCATGAAGCAGGCTCCCGTCGGGTTAGGCATTGTACAAAACCTGAGCAAAATAACAATCCTTGTCCCAAAGAACTTAATTTCTAGATTGAATCTCTCTGGTCAGGGAGGACGACTGCCAGGGAGAGAGGACGCTCACCATCTTATTAACACTCAGTCCTAAGCCTGCCTACAGAGACTGCTAACGAGGGAGCCCTGCAGTGCTCTGGCTCTTACTGCATACGTTGTAAATGCACCTAGGAGCAGGCAGAGCTTATAAAAGGGAGAAAATAACAATGAGAGGATCAGAGCATTTTTTTTTAGCTACGGCAAAGAGACTTCAGTTATTTATCTCTATTTTTCAGAACATAACAACAGGTTTTTTAAGCCCAAATCTGTACTTAGAAGATTTTTTCCTCCCCTTTGTCTCCTCTTCTAGCTTTGCATTTTCAACTTGTAAGCGCCCAGTTGCAGATTCCCAAGCCGAGAGGTCTCTCGCTGTGAAATTCATCATCCACCAAGCTACGACATTTGTTTCCTGCACATTCAGGTTTCCAGCACAGCTTTGATGCTGGGAACGCTGAAAAAGTGACAACAGCACACCCCGATGCCTGCTGTACACAGAACCCGGGAAGTAAAGGAGACGGGAAACGCGTAACATTCACTACTAATGGTTTTCCTGCTTGTTTTTAATGAAGCTATTGGAAGGTAGCTGGTGGAGAAGAGAAACTAATGTAGCTGTCATCCTACCGTAGGCAAACGTCAGACTTGCCGATCAAGACTGCCTAGCCCTCTCGTTAGTGTGTTTCTTAGGACAGTATCAAGATCAGCTACAGTAAAACAGGGGAAGAGGTGTAAGAGCGCAGTGCACGTTTCATCCGTTAGATGCCGGAGCTCGGCTGTAACCTACGCGCACCCAGGCAGAGGAGCAACGCGAGTGAAAGGAGCTTACAGCTGAGGTCTGAACACCGTACCCTTATTCCACATCTGCCTCTCTTAGCCAAGGGAATCACAAACAACCGAGAAGACCACGGGGACTGACTAGATCAATACAATGCACTGAGAAGCAGTACCGAATAACAGAATTTAGAGACCTGCGCCTGCCAGAGCTGTCAGTGCAAGTGCTCTTCAAGAACTTTAAAATCCCTTCAAACAAGAAAATATGTTAACCACTACTAACACCCAGCTAGCTGCCTCAAAGGTTTCTAGAACCTCCATCATTCTTGTATTCAAGGTCTGACCAAAATTAAGCAGCAGTGGAGTCTGTAAGAACGACGATCCCTTTAAATGGATCTGGCTTTTGTTTGGATCTCGTTTTAAAATTTAATTTACATGTTATTTAAAAAATAAAAATCAGTCATAAGTACCGTAGCCGCACATCCACAAAACTATACGTTTATGTGCTTCTCTGCGCAGACAGATTATTTAGCACCACACTTAGCGTGTGTTTATGGTAAATACATTTTGTACTCTCAGAGGTCCTCCGAGTCTGCTGCTAGCATTAATCAGCATGAATTATTGTTTGCTGATTTTTCAACTCTCTATGACTGGATACAGCGCAGGAACCGGAAGGGGAATCACAAGGTGGTGGTTTTTGTCAGGCTTTTTTTTGTCCCCTCATTTTTGATAGCTTTTGAAATTCAGAAAATTCCCATCATCCTTACTGCCTACAACAAATTATAAACAGCATTCAACAGCGCCATTTATTAGTGTCAAATCTCCCTTATTGTCATTTATATATGCACTTATTCTACTGCTTTGTTAAAAAACAAACAAACAAACAAACCCACCCCCCAAAAAACAAACCCCAAATGATAGAGTTGCACAGACAATAGGACAGATTTTCAAAAACTGCCCCAAAACGGTACCATAGTCCTTCGGCACAACGATGAAGTACAAGCAGACTTGTCCACTGGTGTAGTTCTGGGGGTAGTTTGGAGAGAGGACGACGCCGTCCGAGCCGGTGTACTGACCGCCACAGGGTGCTGTAAGAGAACGCCCAGAGCAGCTCACCCAGCGCACCCGTACCAACGCCTTCTTCAACCGCCAGCCCTTCTCCTGCCGCTCCGAGATCCGCCCCGGCCCCGCGCTGCAACGCCGAGCGATGCCGGCCGCCCCCCGCCACGATCGATTCCCCGCTTGAGGCCGTGCAGCTCTCGCCGCAAGTTCTGATTAAGAAAAATAAGGCTGATCCTAACCCGAGTTCATGCCTGCTTCACATTTAATTAGCAAGACCACGCCAAGGCTACGGGACGCCGTGGATGATGGCGGTGTAGCGTGGTTTGCACTGCTCTCCACCCGACCGTAAAGCTCAGGACCTGTCAGAATGAGCTCCGACTCTTTTCGCCCTTTCTCAGCGGCAGGAGCCTGGCTCCAGCGGGAACGGCGTCCTCCCCGCCAGCGCCTTTCCCAGTCACAGGTTTCATTCTCCCAGTCACCGCAGGCTGACAGCTATCTCTTGACTCACTTGGCAGATTAAGGAGGTCTGACTGCAAACCCATCACTTAAACCATTTTCTCATTAAGCCGGGAAACAAAACAAAAAAACCCAGAAAACGCGTAAGAAAAAACTGCCTTCTGTTTTCTCAGCAAACTCTGACCCTGCTCAGGAAAGCACACCCGTAAGGGCTCCGATTAGCGGGTATGAGGTTAAACAAATCTGTAAGTGGCTTCCTGAATCCTGCCCTGCACTAGGGACACAGGATTTGTCACGCAGATACTCCGTTGTGTCCAGTTTTCTGTCCCTCTCAAAAGAAGCTTCAAGAAACCTCACACAGGTCAGCTCTTCCTGACCTCCGGATGCTAAAAAAATTAAAAAATTATGAAACACTGAGAAAACTCCTCTCTGTCCGCCCCCAAGCAGCTCTGTGCAAAAGTAACATCAAGCTTTTCATTAGGACAAACCGCTGAAGTATTTGGCAACAGGCAGATCGTTCTCGGCTCACCTCTCCCCCTTGGGCCTCACCTGTACAGGTAGGTCGAGGTTTGTTCCACGTGGGTTTTCCATCCCCTCCCATTACGCACGTCAGCGTGGAGACCCCTTCAATGTCATACCCTCCATCACAGTAGTAGGTAATCGTAGATCCCAGCTTCAGATCCGTACCCACTCGTGTGCCGTTCTTAACTGATCCAGGATCGAAGCAAGACTCCCGGGGATTTTCTGCAAGAGAGAATTACCAAGATCTTTATTGGTCTGACACAGCTACTTCTAAAATTGTGGTCGATGGCATGTTTTTTGGCTTTTCTCATCCGCGAATCTCACTTAAGCATATCATAAAGACTCGCACCATTTGCAGAGTTCAGATTTCAAGCGCTCTCTCGTGCTGCTGAATCTGGGGAATTACATGGGTGAGATACTGGTCCGGACCACGCTCTGATGCCCAGCTCCAGCACAAGCATACTGGGAGGCGGCAGGCTTCAGTTCCCACAAGTCTTTACTGGTACCCAACCCAATCGACGAGGCAAAGCTTTGATTTAACTGTCTGTGCTCGCTCTCCTTTCTCGCACAGGGGACAGGCTGCAAGGGACTTTGCAAACCAGGGCACACGAACACAGACTGAACACGCGACGTATTTCAGATGTGCTGCATCTGCTCACTCTACCTCCTTGGCACCTACCGTTCCCCTACCTCAGAGCCGCCTGCTCTCACCATGGAAATACATACGTAGCGCCACGTGCCGGCTGGTTGACTCTCCAGATGTGCAGCATGGCTGCAATTATGGCAAAATGATTACAAGCAGTTAGACAAAATGAAGACATTTTTCTCTCTGTTCGCTATGCCCTGCAGAGTTAAAAACCCCATTTACATATGAAAATTCCAGTAAAGACTACAGAGCTGTCAGGACTTGGATATTTCTTTCCTTCTTCTTCTGAGGGCTTGTCTTTTTTTTTTTTTCCCCTCTTTTTTTTTTTCCCCCTGCATGAAATATAATTAGAGGCTTTGATTAATCCTGCTCTTTTGTCATCTGGAAATTGCTCATTAAAGATGAGGGCTTTTCTGAGAGCAGTGGGTCTGTGAACAATTATAATGTGTTTAAGCATTAAATCATGGGCTTTTAGTATTTGGGGAAGGGGTGGGGGGAGAAGCAGAAAACAGTAAAGCCCCCAGATCTTGCTTTTGTTTCTTTGTTTGCGGTGAGAAAGAGGATTAGCTCTATGGTCTCCTTTACAAACAGCTGTACCACTAGCTAGTGATCCAGGTAAACACGGCACAAGAGGATGTGAAATGTCTCCGTCGGGAAGAGCTGCCCTGAAGCACCAAAGTCCCTTGGTTTGTCCTAGAACACCGGTTCCCTATTCCGGGAGTCGCAGACTCGCGAACCCTCAGTGCTGCTCACAGCCCATCACACACTTGTATCGTCAGACGTTCAAGCACAGAGTCCTGGGTTCTCCTTTGTGTTCCTGGTGTCTTCCCGCACAAACTTGGGACGAGCCCCTTCTCCTTTGAGCAACGCTGCTCCCCAACCAAACAAGACGTTCCAGTTTATCCGATCCTGGGAAGAGACACACGTGTGCCCAGCAGCATCGTTCCTGCAGCACTCCAGAGAGCTTTGAGACGCAGAACGTGAGGGAGAAGATCAGGGTTCTAAGACAAAAGAAGTCAACAAATATTTTTATCCCATTCTTTCCTGTGTGTGATCTGACAGTCCTGCTGGGAGACCAGCTAGACACAGTAGAGAAGTCTCCATTATGACGAGTGAGATACCAGGACCAAAAAGCTCGTTTCAGTCACAGCACTGGAAAGCAAAGCCCTGAGCATCCCCTCCTCATTTATCCTCACGGTTGCGAGAAATCAGCTGCAGGTGGAGAAGCGAGCAGGCAGCCTTCCCCGTCCCCGCGGGTCAGTGACTATTCCTGTGCAGACCGGCCACAGCCCACACAAGTGACTCTTTGCTTCTGGGCATCAGTCAACCGGGGCACGGAAGACCAGCACTGCAGCCATTTGGCACGAGCCATTTGGCAAGCCTAAATTCTTCATCTGTTTTTCCAAACTATTTTTTCACTCCGCAAGCCTTTATTTCTCTCAATTGCTAATATTCGCTTTTAGCCCCTTTCGCACAAAAGCTGCGCCCGACGGCTTCCTTCTGACCACTTTGTGCCTCTCTTGTTGTTTTGAACACTCTCGCTGCCTTTCATCTAACAAGTTGATGTGGCTTCGGGCTGTCAGTCAGCCTCCCACCCGGCTGTCAGATGTCCTCGCCATGAGCTTGATCTCAGCCTCTGCTCTCGCTTTGAAAAATCATGACATTCAGCGCTCAAGTCACCCTGTCGGCTGCTGAAAAAAAGGGCGGTGGCCGATTGCCCAGCGACAACCCCGCTGCTTTTGTTGTGTTTTCCTCATTCTTGACCGGTTCTCTGTCCCCTCGAGGGTCTGCGCCTGCGGGGACACCACTCACCTTCGAGGACGACGCATCCTGACACGCGTATGTCCAGCCGAACACTCCTCTGCAGATGAACTGCCCCGATGAGCCTCGGCAGGAGGCTACTAAGGGAGGCAGGAGCTCAACTTTAAGGAAGCATTTGGTTGTGCGGTGACAGCAAAAGACTCGTAGAGGGATGTGGGAAGGCCACAGCTTTCCCAGCCTTTGATTTATTTGGCTATGAAGTGAGTACAGCACGGCTTGCCCATTTAGAATTAATGTTTTATTTTCACTCAGACACTTCAGAACGCCAGGACTTTACCCCCATGTCCCAACTAACATGGATTCAGGCTGCCAAATGTTTCGAAAAGAATCAAGACAAAAATGCCATGAGAACTGGCTCATCAGTCCACAGAAAGCAGAAGTTTTCTGTGCTTCCCCTCTCCTTTCCCAAGGAAAACTCAAAGCCCGCATGAGCTCCTAGACCAGGAGGTCAGGCTTTCATCCGCATGTTCGAGAACACCTTCACGGGAGGGTGGGTGTCCACCCAGTGCATCGGAACTCCCCACCTGTGAACACCTGCAAGCCTTTAATAGGAGCTAAGCCTTAAAGCCACCCCAGGAGAAATTGTCTAGAAGACGGGTTTTTTCACAATGGTCGTCATATACTGAAGACAGGACAAATTATATTGGGATTTTAAAGACCGGGTGCAGCCTGGGCATCCCGAGCCGCCTGGCTGCTGCCACATCAGCTCGCCAGGAGCCCAGCATCCTCCAACTCATCCCAGCTAAACGGACTACCTTTTCCGAAGGACTGACCTATTTTTCACATGCAAGTTGTTTTAGGGTCAAGTGTCATCTCCCATTTCTGACTGTTTTAACAGCAAACGGTGCTGGATGTTTTTAAACAGCTTGCTCTGCAAGGGATTTTACAGAACAGTCTTTCTGTGGGGAATTTTCACTTTAAATAACCCGTAAGTAACGCTGAATGTATGTTTATAAGCTCAGGATGGGCAAAATAGTTTTGGCGAAATAATAACGGATTTGAAATAAGGCTTGGGGTTTGGTGTGGGGTTTGGGGTTTTTTTTTTTTCTTCATTCCTTTGGAAGGTTGAAAAGTAATCAGTTTTGCTTCATTTGCTTTCAATTTCATGCCTCTTCGCTTCAGAAACAGGAAGTACTACAAAGCGTGAGAAACCCTCCGGCTTTGGAGTATCCAGCCTGGAAACCCGCTCCGACCCTCCGCCCCAAGCCTGAGGAGCCAAACCTGAACCCGCACCTTGGTCCCACTCAGCACCAACCCAGCAGGGTGACTCGCTCGGACGGAGGCGGTGACTGATGGAGCTGGACCCACTTCTGCGTCCGTGACAACAGGTCCCAACACTCTCAAAATAGGGGAAATAATTTGGGAAAAGCTCTCCAAGCAAGTAGCCTGTCCTTTACATTACTAACAAAGCATGGTCTCAATTTAAAAACATCAGTCTACGAATGCATAAAATGTATCTTAATAAAACCGGTGGTTTGCAAGATGCTGCAATGCGAACTGATTATTGGAACTCAGCTGATTTCCAATGAGAAAAGATAATCTTTACTTTAGAGATTCATCCCCAGCCAACTTTAAGAGAGTCTCTGGTAGCATTTTCTGGCAATGAAAGCTTAATGGAAGGCCCTCATACCAGGTTGTATTTAAATCGATTGGAAACAGTTTTTGAAGCTTATCCAGTGCTGCTCTATAACCAGAAACCTCCCAGGTATAACTCAGAGACTCAACGTTATCTTGGTTCACGTCTTCCTTTTCACAAACCAGCCTGAACCCAAAATCGACTCGCTACTGCTAAGTCATCCCAAAGAATAAATTAAGTTTCACCTGACCCTCCGAACCAACGTCAGACTTTCTGCAGACGGTAAACCAAACCTCTGTAAATTTAAGCGTGCGCGGGGAAAGCACACTTAGGGTTTCTCTGCTGGTGACCTGAGTTTGATTTGTCATTCTGCTGCACAGCTGACAGTGCATCATGGGTGCAAAGCAAAAGATAGGCGTTCATCTATCGGAAAGCCTGCTGGTGTACTATATCACTGTAGCTAAACTGGGAAATTGCCTGGCTGAAGATCTGCCCTCAAACACCTTTCCATGGCATTGCTGCATTCCCACTCCGCTCGCGCTGTCATGCTCTATGCAAAAACTGGCATAACAAAAGCCAAATTCATTCTCCTCCCTCTGTTTTCTCCGTTCCTCCTGGCCCCAGAGGACAGCTTTCTCTTGAAGAGCCGTTGCCCCTGAAACAATTTCAAATGAAGTGCTGAGGCTGTTTGAAATTCACCCGACACACCGTCGCTGCAGGCTAGCGATGCAGTCCCAGTCCCAGAGAAGACGGGGGATTTCAAGCAGGGACTGACAGATGGCTGCTCTGCTTCCCCCCCCCACCAAACGTTACCAAAAGAAGGCTACAAAGCCCCTGGTAATTAACAGGATTTCGCAGGCAGCTGACAGAGGTGATGTATGGCATTTCGGGAGCTATAGGGGCAGGAGCTACGTGGGCGGCGGCACTGACCAAACACTGAGATGGCTCAGAGAAGACGGTGTCTTTGAACTGTACTTGGGGTTCCACGCTGGCGAGGAGCCGGGCTCGCTATTTGATTTTCTTTCACACGTGCTCCCTCCTGCATTTCTTTTCTTCTTCCTTCAACTCCCCAAAGTTCTATTTTCTGCTGCTTCTCCGACTTGAATCCCAGGTTCCTTTTAAAGTGTGGGGAAATTAATGAGCAACCTTAAAGCCTCATTCTTTTCTCCCAGCAGTTTGGCTTTGTGGGAAGCACGTAGGTGCGATTAACACTGTAGGAGTATTTAGGAGAAAAACACATTGCACAAGCACCCTAATTTAATGAGATTTTGTTTGTTAACTACTTTCTGGCTGCTCAAAAAGAAAGTGGAAAAGAAGAAAGAACCAAGACTTAATTTTTAGTAAAATTAATTCTAGGAAGAGCAGAAAACTTAATCTCTTGAATCTTAAGCAGTGCTAATTGTCTTTATCTTATTATTTCATAACTTCACTAGAGGGAAGTTCATCTGTTCAGCATAACCAATAGGAATTGCCATTTCACTATCATTTAAAGGTAAATTCAAAAGCAGGAACCACAGACCGGAGACAGGGTATAGGAAGAGAGAACTGCCCAAGCACACGGAGAAAGCAGCAGCAGCCCATCGGCTTTCCGGCACGAGCTATTCCTGCTCCCCCAGCACACAGTTGGGCCAACAAGACTCAACAGCCTGTTTCACAGTGCACACCACGGATGCGAAGCCATGTTTCACAGTGGCACGCATCCAGTACATCTGAAGCCACCAAGGCTTTTTTCCCCCCATCCTGCGTACTAGTCCATGTAGGCCAGAGCAGGCTTGAAGAATTGTTTCTTTCTATGCCTGGGTTTGGTTTTTTTCCCCCAGTTTTTAATCCTTTTCTGCATAATCCCAGCTCATCAGATCCAGCATTTCAGAGCGTATTTTTTACTACAGTTTGTAACAACTCCATTCTTCCACCTACCCTATGCACAAACAAGGAACACACTCTACCAAAGCCTTCCTTTTTTCCGCCATCTCCCAGGACAGTAGTGCCAGGTCCGTCACTTCTCAGCTTCCTCCATGCACACAGCGCTAAAAGCGCCCAGGGAAAACCCTAACCACTGCCCCTGTCTCTCTCCGTGGCTGAAGCCACCAAAACATTTTACTTCCTCTTTGAGCAAGCAAGAAAAAAAAGCCACTGCTCTAATAACACAGACACCTGCCTATTCTGTTCATTTTACTAATTATCAGCCAATTTGTAAGTAGATGCTTTGGGATCCTTAAGTGAAGTGAAACACACAGGTTTTTCAGGAGAGCTCCACTGACTCAAGAGAGCTGAGCATCCACCTCCACGATCCTCGCCTCCAGATACAGCCACCCAATCCTTCGGTACACTCTTGAGTGACAGTATCCAGAATTCAGACCAAGATCCCATATTGGATACGTATGTCTGCACCTCCTTTTCTTGGACAACGCTGCTCTTGCCGCTAAGAATAAATCTTAAATCCATGGCAATGTGGAGCATTCCTAATAACGAGTTAGCAGTTCAACACTAGTACTCTGAAAGCTCAAATCTGCAACGAAGCAGCACGTTCTGCTCACTAAGGAGAAGACAGAACTATTTAAATTCAGTGCGGAGCACGGAAGATTATACAGAACACAGCCTGTACATAAATATATACTTTCTGGGAATCGCTCTCCTGTTTTCATTAAAGAGGAAAAAAAAAAAAAGTAAAAATTTTCTTCTCTGTTAATGAAAGCCCCACACAGAAGCAGCCACATGTGACTGATCCTCAACCACATAACAGTCCTTTTTTGCTGCTCTTATCTACCTTATGTACCCTGCCTCTTCTGCCAGCCTACAGAATCCCCTCTCTTCAACTCCCAATTTTCTCTCCCGCACCTCTTAATCAGCTTTGGTGGTAGCAAAACAGACAGCAGGATTACTGCCCGAAGAGGGGTTTCCACAGTTTCTAGAGCTTCTCCCGTTTGGTTCTGCTAGGTGGTTTAACTCGAGAATAAGCGCAGGTAAAATCCCACCCATTCGCTGGGCCAGCGGGGCCAGGCAGCGCCCGGCCAGCTCTTACCTGTGTAGTCAATGACAAATCCGGTGTTGCTGACTGATGCGTCGCTTCGGAAAGCCAGGAAGAGGCTGTTACTGCTGCTCTCTATCCGCTCGGGCAGCTGGGAGCCGTAAAAGCTTCCGATCAGGGGGCTGAGTGAATCGGGTCCATCGTAGATATGAAGGAAATCATAGCCAGGCTCCAGACTGAAGCTGCAAAGCCAAAGGAAGAGCGCTTGAAGTACGAGCACGCTGCAGCGGCCCCGGCAGAACAACACAGACTGTGGTCTTGACAGGCTCTAGGACCACATAGCTGAGAGACTGCTTCTGCCCCAAAACAGCTCCTCGGGTAAGTAGAGGATGTTTGTGTCTCTGGTCCATACGTAAGGAATCGAGGACTGGTCATACAACCACGAGCACAAGAGCATAAGCCAGAGCTGCTGCAGGGGCTTCCCAGGCTGCACCGGTTACATGGGCATGTTCTGCAAAACCATGGGTGTATCAAAGAGGAGCTGCAGTTGAAATACGTGTATCTTCTCCCAGATTAAGGTAATGCCTGAGAACAGGTTACTCCGGACTATGGGACAGTCCTACCAGGTTTGGTTTGGCTCCTTCAGAGAGCAAGAGACCCCCCGTGCAGACCCAGTTCACCCAGGCAGTTCACCACTGGTATCCCCTCCCCGTCCCCACCGGCAGCCACAGGAGTGGAACCAAAGAGCCGTCAGGTACGTACGTATTAAACACCAGGGCAATGACATAATCAGGAGAGACGGTCAACTTCCAGTCACACTCCTTCCCCGGCGGGTAGGGCTCTGGGTACTGCGGGGACAAGATCACTCCTGCCGGTCCCGTCAAGACACCTCCGCAGGGAGCTGAAGGCAAACAAGCAAAGGGATGAGGCTTTGTCTTAGAGAAACTTAAAAAATAGTAGATGAAATACAGGAAGGGACAAAGAGAGAGAGGTGGATAGAGAAGGGGGCAGAGAGGCAGTTTGCGAGGTTGTCTGACATTAAGATACGTATTATGGCTTCAAAATGGAAGAGGGGAGATTTAGATCAGGTATTAGGAAGAAATTTTTCACTGTGAGGGTGGTGAGACCCTGGCCCAGGTTGCCCAGAGAAGCTGTGGCTGCCCCATCCCTGGAGGTGTTCAAGGCCAGGTTGGATGGGGCTTGGAGCAACCTGGTCTGGTGGGAGGTGTCCCTGCCCATGGCAGGGGGTTGGAACTAGATAAGCTTTAAGGTCCCTTCCAACCCAAACCATTCTCTGATATGATTCTATGATTACAAGAGCTTGTAGTGGCCTAACGGAGATGAGGGCTCTGTTACTCCAGACAGGGCACACACAAACAGCAAGAGAGCTGTGGATGCTGTTCCAGTCTTCATAAGAGATGCATGTGAGTAGCCAGGACAGAGAGATGCTTTATGCTTTTCTGTTGCATTTATTTAGGCAACTCCTGGTCAAAGTCTGGATGGTTGCTAAATAAGTGAAAACACCTTGTCTGAGGCTAAAGTCTCATTTGTGTTTATTACAGTCATCAATACATTAAATGCCAAGCTGATTGAAAAATCAATTATTACTTTTTTAAAGCTAAAAGTGCCTGCAAATGTTTCCACTGTGGGAAATAGTCGTGATTGATTTATTACTGTCAGCCTTTCTGCAGTCTCCTCATGAGGCTCGATGCCCTGAGATTCTCCCCGTCGCTCACATGGACCCTCCCAGGTTTGGGATGGGGTGAGAGAGAGGGGAGCACAGTCTGGGTTCAACTCGGGTGTCTGACACCAACCAGCCTACAGCAATGCAAACACCGTGCGGGAAACGAACTAGCACGGGACAGAATCATAGAATCGTCTAGGTTGGAAGGGACCTTTAAGACCATCGAGTCCAACCATTAACCTAATGCTGCCAAAACCACCATAAGAGAACAAACCTTGGAAGGATCGTCCATGAAGGAAAGAGCATCTGTGTTTATCTTGTGGGCTTTTATAAAGCCCTGCAAATACACAAGAATCTCCAGATATAAGGTAAAACGTAGTGGGGCTGTTCTATGAAGGTCACAGTAGAGATTTAACTAGAGACCTTCTCCAAGGCCCAAAGGCAACTTCTTCAGCCAAGTCCAGTTGCAGGCTACTGCAGGCACTGAGAAGTGGCGTCCCCCTCGAATAGACAAGGAAATTGCAGGACAGACAGCGAAGTTTAGCTGAAGGTCATGCACAAATAACCTGGAAGAACCACAAGCATCTATTCTGTGCCCATTTACCTTAACCTTTAGGGTGCGTTCCTCTTCCAGACTGTGAAGTCAGGGGAAGATTCAGAAGATGCTAAAGTATACGGACTCATTTTTGAAAAGCCTAAGGGAGATGACTGTTCAACACCCTCTGATTTCTTTGAAAATCCCACCCATAGTCTCCAAAGGATTTAAACTAGAAACTGGTCCAAGCCATAGCTGTTTGGAGTTGGGTCAGGATGCAGACTTCAAACACCCCAAACCTCTGGGGGTTGTTTCAGCTGAGGTTCCAGTTCAGCCCACATTGTTTAGGGACTGCAGAAGTTGTACAATAAAGATGTGAAAATGTATTTGAAATGCTAAATACAAACATAAAATCCAAGCCCTAAATTAAAGCCCGTTATCCGATTCAGCTCTAACTAGGCAGCCGGTTACACAGTTACTATAAGACTGCTATTAACTGGCCAACGATTATTCCTCCAAATCCTTTGTCACTGAATAGAGGGAAGGAGAAAGACATTTCTTTCAGCTTTTTCACAGAGCTTATGACTCCAGTAACAAGATTGCCAGACTTCTGTTCAAAAAGGACCCAACACAGTATCTCCAAGCCAAACCGGAGATGACCCACAGGAATTCATCTCACACCCAGATTAAGGCACCAGCTACATTTCTCTGAAAAGGACCGAGAGCCCAGCTTCTGGTGTGAAAGAAAACTCAACAGAATGACGAGATGGGCATGACACGCAACAATATGATTTAGTTACAGCTCCAGGAAGACTAAAGGACTGTCTCTATCAGGCTGAAAGGGTGCCACACTAGATCATCAAGATAGTCATTCAGAAACCAAGTCATCCTGCAGGGAGCGTAAATCCTGCGCATGCTGTAGAAGTTTCCTAGCTGGCTTTAAATCAGATGTTAGAAACAGAATTAACTGATTCTTCTTGCTTGGGATAACAGTACATAAACAGGAATGAAGGTTACAGGTAAGTAATTTGTGGCTAGCATTTAACTGGCCAGCAAATTTGATGTTTATTGCTCTAAAAATAGCATGCATATTTTTATGTGTTCTGGACATATTACAAAGAATCACTTTTATGAGCTTCTTTTATTACTTTATGAGCTCAAACAAAATGTCAGATAGTTCTTTCTTGTGACAGAATTTGCTGCATCCTCATGCAGAAATTATTCACCCATGACCCCAATCCTCTCTACCAACCTGAGTTTTAAAGAAGCCTTTAATTTTGACTTGTCAGGTTAAATATTGTCACTTACAGTGCAGTACTGCCTATGAGCTTCCAGCATGAACTAGATTCTCAATGTCCCATTGTCCCACTCCGGGGATAAACCTAAAAAGCAGTTCTACGAGACAGCTCCTGAGACAGAAATACCTTGTCATACCCCTCTTCAAGCCAGGTGGGACTCATCCCCTTCAGACACACAAGTCTTGCAACGGAACAGGGCAGGGAAGCCAGTGCAACGGGCGGATGGACGCGTGTTCATACCTGTGCAGGAGGGAGGGTCTGGCTGCCAGAAAAATCTGTTCTCAATCTGCACACAAGTGATTTTGGCCTCTCCTTGCAGAGCGTATCCTGGATTACACTGGAAGACGATGGAGTCACCTGCTTCTCTGCTGTCACCGCTCCGGCTCCCGTTCTGGGGAATTCCCGGGTCATTGCAGGAAGTGGCAGTCGAAACTGAAGAGTATTAAAAACGTATTTTTTAATATATATATTTATATTTAATACAGGCTTACAGCACCGACTGTACTTGGACTCTGTCCTTAAACAGATACCCAACCAATGACTTAATTCTCCATCTCTCCTCCTTCAGTATCCCTTAAAAGTTGCCACACACACAAAAACTGGCTTTTACTTTGCATTGAGCATCTGCCACTCCAGCTGGTAAAGGCTCTGGGGAACAGCAAGTTCAAGTGCACTACACAGAGTGCAAGTTTGATGTATAATTGTGCACATGCATGTTTACTTAATAAGTCCAGACATCCACTGATCTTACATGGCATTTTTATAGAATTCTGTGTCAGACACATGCTGAAAAATAAACTAATCCACTAGCACTTTTCACTTCCCCTGAGTGGCAGAGCAATTCAGCCTTTAGCCCTGCGAAGCATCGAGCCTGACCTTTCAGAAATGCACGCGTTTCCCTCCCAGTCTCGCTGCTGCGTCCCTTTGAGGAATGCGATGACCCCCGCAGCTCGTCCCCAGCTGGGGGCAGGCAGCGCAGCTTCAACCGCTGGCTGAGCTCAAGGTCTGTCAACACTACAGCTACCTAACACTATGGAAAGTCCTGGAGTAATAGAAGTTTCGCAAGCTTATATAGACCATTAAAGTTCACAAGATCCAAAACTGTACACTTCTGAGCTTAGGTCTGACTACTTAGTCACACCTTGTGAACAAAGGCTTTGAGCAGAAGCATTCAGTAAAGATCAGCTCCGTATCAGGTGGCGGAGCAGAGCTTATTTCCTGCTAAGTTGATGAGAGTCTATTACACCTGGCCAGTTTAGAGAAAGCTCTTCTTAAAAGAGCCAGAGGAAATCCCTCTCTCTCTTTCTGTGCAACTGAAGATAAGCAAGTTAGTCTGGTCCTTCCTGGCAGGCTGAGACACAAGCCTGGCAACAAAAGAGGACGGCAGAGCTGTGCTGGGTGACACAAAGCTCTCCCTCTGTCTCGGTCAACCCAGAGGGTCTTGTACCCAGCACAAACTCTCCCCGAAGACCTGGCCTGCTCTCCCAGCCGTGCAAGGCACCCTGAACAGAACGCTATGGGCAAAAGCTTGGGAGAGACAGAATGAGCTCCGATGGTTAGATCTGTTTGAGTCACGGGAAGGTCGTGTCATCACCCACCCAACAGCCTCCCTGCTTACTACCGATCTCCAAAAGAGGCACCTGCTGGTTGGTTACCGGAGATGTCAGGGAAGGTCTGCATCCTGGGAACCTCTGTGTGAATGCTGAAATACATTACCCTAATATAACTGAAATTAATGTGTTTGCAAGGCTGAGTCTTAGGTAACGGCCGCCAGGACTTAGGCAATGACAGACTGCAGTTGCATTCCACATAGTGCTGCTGCTAGCAGTGACATCCCTGCAGCCGATAGAGGTTTTTGTGATCTGCATCTCAGGGGATCCAATTTGAGGGATTTTAAATAGAGCTGGTTTTCAGAGACACTGACCAACTGCTCTCAGAACGCCTGGGGGAAGTTGCCTGCATACTGGTGTCTCTAAGGGACCTGTTGGGAACGTGGTGGAAAATATCTGTAATTCCTTCTTGTGTATTCCACAATGTACTGCTCTACATCTTGCTGCCAAGTTCACCACTGTGAAGGTGACTGTAGCAGAGGGGAGCACAGAATTCACCTGCATCGCGAGGACAAAATACCAAAGTTTTCTCTATTTGCAGAGACTGCACCCAAACGTGGTAGAGCACAAACGGCTGGAAGTTCCTGCTATCGTGTTCAATACAACGTCATTTGCTGACCATCAGCGGTTTGTAGATACACCTGGAATCACTTTATCAGCAAAGCCAGGTTTGGACAATGCTGAGGAAACAACGTAAAGCCTACCTGAAAACTGAACAGCAAAGCCCTGCTTGCTTGTGAAGAAGTCAGTGTTGAACTGGAGGATGACAGAGTTGAAAGTACTGTGGACATCGCCAGGTAAGCCAGATCCGCTCATCTCCTTTAGAAGGATGCCATTCTCCACCGGACCGTCCCAGATCCTCAGCACATCGTGGAACTCCTCGGTGTGGAAAACCATGAAATGGAGCCTGTGTGGCAAAATGAAACTGGAAGTCAGACCAAAAACTGACCTCTGCCTTTTTTCCTGAAAGGATTAGAAATGTTATTGGTAACAACCTAAGGCAGCTGGGCCCACAAGGAACGCGTTCTCTCCCGTTATCTGCAACTCAGCTTGGACAAAGTACTTTAGCCCTCTACCAAACTTCATCTGTCTATAAAACCCAAGCTCTCTTAGTTGCATGCCTCCCTAATAAAACACGCCCATAACCAAAAAACAACTGAGTCATGCATACTAATGTTTTCTGAAAGGTTGGGTCCTTTTTGGTCTTCTCTCCTGAGTGAACAAAATTACTAATCTCTCCTAAAAATCTTAAGGAACAAGGTAAAGGTCCAAAAGCCCATCACGGGCAGCGGAAATGTCCCTAGCCAGAAGACCACAGTTGGTTTTACACCGACATTGCAAGGAGTAGCCAAGACAAAAGGCTCCATCAAGGACATGTAGGAAACCTGCAGCACAGAGGTACAGGGGCTGTGAAGGAGAGGATGGGGGTTTGTCCATGATTTCACTGAGCTCTGTAACAGATAAACAGAAGTATGGAGAAGCTTATTCTAAAAAGAGAATTAGCAGAAAATGTGCTGGGGTCCCTTCAGACAACTTACATATATTCATCCAATTCACATATATTCACCCAGTTCACACATTACCCCTATGCTGCACCCAGCCACAACCTTGGCTGTCCTTTTGCTTTTTTTGGTGTCCTGCAAGGAACAGTTTATTGTCAAGAGCCAGCATCCACTGATAAAATGCATTGATTTTTGTTACCTGCACTCAGATCAAAGCATTTGCTCCTGGCACCAAGCTAATCTTGTGTATCGGGGGGGAAAAGGAAAGGAAACAACCAACACCACTCTTAATTAAAACAGCACCACTCTGGAAAAGAAACCCTTACCAGGGTGTTAACTGCCCTGGAGGCCAATAAAAGGGGGCAGAAAAGGGTGTGCGGGAGGGTGGCAAATGGGCGGGTGCAAATTCTGAATGCTGGATTGCAGCACCTCTGAGGATTGACACGTTTTACAAAGTTCTGGATATTGCAAAACTGTATCTAGATCAGCTAACAGAATAACTTCAGCAAGAAATAAAGAAAAAGTGAGGCTCCGTGGGCCAGCTCTCCAAAATCCACAGTCGGAAGGGAAGGGAGAGAAAACAGAAATTAAGAAACTAGTGGCTGGCACCATTTCCACTAACACGCTTGTGTTACACAAATTACACTGTGCTCTCAATGAGGTATTTATGACGATGCTCTGAATGCAGATTTCGTTTCCTCGCTCTGTGTATTTTATAGTTTTGTCCGCCCTGGGGAGAGGGCTGCCAGGCTTTCGGCGTATGCAGCAAACGCTCCCCAGTCCTGAACCGCCCGCAGCAGCGCTCCTCGGAGCTCTGCTCTTCTGCTTTTAAACTACAACAGGGCTCTACGCCTGTTTGGCACTTCCACAGAAAATTCCCCAGGCAAAGCGCCCAAGATGCTGGCAGGAGTCACGGTGAGGAAATCCACTCCAGAGCCTGTACCAGCGATGGACCTAAGGGGATGGGAGAAGGCCAGGAGCTCCATCCATGGGGCCTGGTGGCACTCTGGGACAGGACAAACTTGGTCCCGACATCAACCCCTGGTGGGATGCTCCTCTCTTCCCACCCCAGGCGGGGGGATATCACAGTGTGCCTCTCCCCACCAAACCAACCTCTGCGGTGGAAGGATGCGAAGCAGACGAATCCAGGCTTTGTGAAGAGCTTTGGGATCTTCCAAGATCAGAAGTACCATCCAAGCACAAGACACTGCCGTTATTATTGTTAGACCCAAGGGAGTTATCAACTGAAGGCTGCCGTACATCAGGGTTCAGTCCCTTCCGCTCCGGCACTTAAAATGCCAACTGAAGAGAAAGCATTTAATTGCCTCAGTTTTTCATTGCCGCATTATCACTGGGGGAAATACCATCTGACACAATGAAATCAGGCCAACACGGGGCAAACTTGAGGCACACCAGTTTGAAACGGGGACAGAAACCTATAAACCGTACCGAGAAAAATCTGCAAAAAATAAAACAATCGGGTACTGCGCTTAAAACCCTGACAGCCCACGGAGGAAAACAAGGAAGCATTCGCTTGGCTGCGTTCCCATTTATCCGGGGCAAACATAAATAAATCAGGTAGAACCATAAAAGGAAAAAAAAACCCAAACCCCACCACACTGCAATGTACTCAGCAACAAAATGATGTCCACAGAATCCGACAGAAACCAAAAGAGCTGAATCATAAATCTACCTAGCAGAGACCTTGAGCAAAGAGAAAAAAAAGCCAGACTCGAGGAAAATAAGAACGGATCATAGCAGAGCTGTTCTCCACAGGTGCGCTGGCCTGATTACGTTTGCTCTCAGGCTAACTGGTTCTAGTTAGCCAAAACTGCCAGAGAAAACTCATTGCTGAGGACCTCGGAAGCAGGGAGACGCTGGCAGAGACTAACCTGGGGCGCGGGGACACCCTGGAACTGCCACCGCCTGGAGAGCGCGGGACCAAGGCTGCCTACAGCAACTCACTCCCGTCGTCTGTTTTTCAGCAGCACTTGCAGGCAGGGCTTCACCCCGCCGAGCGACCCGAGCGTGGTGACCGGGTGACACGGTGGCGAGGGTTGTCCATTGCCAGTTGGTTCAGGAGTCTACTGGGATAAGCTGATTTTATGAACAAAACTAGTATGCTCTGGGGCAAATCAATCTCTTCAATAGGCACATCTGTAACCAAACAGCAGGATTTTATTTTTATTTTATCAGCCTGATTCTATTCCCAGCAGGGCTTAATTCAAGACAAAACTGAGACACTGGGTTAGTGGACAACAGAGAGGAAGAGAGATTTATTCTTGCACTCTGACAATCCCAATTACATGCATGAAAATGCAGCAAGAGGCAAATTAGGAATTGTGGCACTATATATACACACACATATATATATATGTGATAGAGGGTAAGCTCTCCCAGCTTAGCAAGGAGCAGAGCGGAGGAGAGCACAGCTCTGCGCTGACAGTCGGCATAATCTTTGGTGAGCCATTTAGCCCCAGAAAGCAGCCCCGCGTGGCGACTGACCAACCTGGGGCTCTTTCTGGTGACCTTTCCCATCCCAGCCCCGGTGGCCCCAACCTGGCTCTGCTGCGCGAGAGGCCGGGCTCCCACCCGGAGCCGGCTTCAGCAGCCGCCCGCAGCTTCACGCACTGGTCGTGCCCACGCAGCTCGCACCGAAGCCGCAGCTCTGCCACACCGACAGCAGCTCGCAGGGCTGCCCGCTGCCTCCCTCGGGCCCCGAGAGGGCTCCCAAACTTCAAAGCTGTTAAACGTTACGTCCCTAGAAATCTCCACGGGAGCCAAGTGGAATATCCCGATATTCTCACTCATATTTCTAGATGAGACTGTGAAAAATGGGATGTGTCAATACAGCACCATCCCTTGAAGCAGGACTAGCAGTATCAACAGACTCTTGTCACGCCGAGATCACCCCTATACAATAAAACACCACCGCCACCTCTAACGGGGTACCCACGGCGCTCAGCGATGCACGCGGTACCCAAAGACAAATTTCATTCATTTTCCGGTACACCCTCCCACTTCTGCTTCTTCTTTCTCTCTCCAGAGTCTCACGGGTAAGCCAAGTCATTTCAGTTGTAATTTCATGTGCGTGTGCACGCGTGTGTTTGCCCATGCCCAAAATCAATCCTCTGTTAAAGCGCAACCCTTCAACTTTCCTAGCAATGATGTACAGACGAATTTTTCTATCTTTCTCTCCTTCCCCTCATTCTGTGCGGATACAGCTTTATTCAAAAAGCTTTGGTGATTAATTTTAATGTAAGTTATAAATGAGAGCTTTATACAATTGTATCATGCGTGAAGAGGATTATTTTTCCAATGGATTACCATAAAAATGAAGTTGCTGAAAATGTGCTCTCTCAACTACCCAGAGATCATCTGTTCTGTTTGAGCTGCCAAATAAAGGAACAGAAGAAGGGAGCTTTCATCTCTGATGAAAGGAAGGGTCACAAGGTGTATTACCGTACTACTGCCTGCCATCATTTCGTTTCAGTCTCGGCCCCTTCCAAGCCTCCGGCTGACGCTGCAGACACAAGCCTGGAGCTCTGCTCCTTTGAGCACTCTCACGGAAGCAGACGGGGATTACATGGGAGTCAAGTTCACTCGCTGCCGCCGTCTCTGGATGAGGCAGTCTCTTACGCTTTGGGGGGGGTGTGGGAAGATAAGAGGGGAGGGTCTCATGTCTACTTTGGCCTACAAAAATCTTTAGATTCTTCCGAGTATTCTAAAGGAGAACTGAAAAAGAGGAGACTTCAACTGGAAGTTGCCGGTGCAGGAATTAAGCTGCATTCGCTATGCCCTTTTTCCTGTGTTCATACCAGAAACCATCCATTATTGAACACACCGAAGAGCAGAGCTAATGGAGGCAATTTCTGCATTAAGTAAAAATGAAAATACTGGGCCAAATCTATCGCCAGCATAAATCCATCGACTAAAAGCACCATAGAGCTCAACATGATTAACAGTCTCCGCTGAAGAGGTGATGAGTGCTGATGCAGCAGGGAAGCTACGGTGAAGATAAAAGGGCACCGACAACGACGGAGCGCAGGACTGGAACAGCAACAGCTCTCAGGTCAGCACGAAAACGGGGCGGACGCACCAGCTAACAAGCACTAGAAATTACGATGGGAGATCACGGGAAAAGAGGATTACTGTTGAACAGACTTTATAATCTATTTCTCCCCTTTGAGTCCCATCACTCAGCAAAAAATTCACTTGCCAATACACTTCAGCTTTCTGTTGAAGACGGCTTGAGCTGGACTGAAGTATGTAGGTACGCACAGAGCAGTACCGAAGTGGCTTGGCAGGGCTTGGGCAAACTCCAGCGTGGGAACAGTGGTTAAGCAGCAGGGATCACAGATGAAGCATCACCGAGCAGGAAACGGCCTGGATTCTACTGGTGACTGCACTAACTTTATGAGCCAAATGTTCTCAATACCGTGCTTACCTAACTGCCAAATTCACGTAACTTACAAACAAATCACATTTCAAACTGCCATCTTCCAACAGGAAAATGGCAACAGAAGAGTAAGAGAAGTCAGGGGAGCAGGAGGAGAAAACAAGTCTTGGGTCTCTGTACAGACCAGATGTTGAGAAACCACCTTGAGCCTTTCCTTCAGGAGCGTAATTACATTGTATGTGTTCTATTTATTATTAGAACAATAAAACAATGCAATTAGAAGATGAAGGCTAAGTGCTGTGGTCTCAGTTTTCCAGCTGTCCATTCACATCTGGGGACCTGACCGTTCACTCTCACAAACGTAATGTGATAGAGCTCACCCCTTTCAGCGTTAATTTACTCGGGCAACACAACTGGGAGATAAACCAAACCCGCAACTGCCTTCCCTTTATCCTTTCCCAAGATGTGATCTTCCAAGGAATTTTATATATATGTCCTCATTTTAGGATTGGACACATTAAATATCTAGGACTTGGACCCATGTTAAATATTGTTGGGAAATGCAACACTAATCTGGTGGAAAAGGTTTGTTTTTGAATACACCCCATTAAGGAAAGGGGCGAAAAGCACTTACACTGCACATGCACGGAAAAGCTCTGGCATGTTATTTTAATAGTGTGACACCAGAGGCAGCATATAACCTGGCATCACCACAACAGCTGTTACTGGCCCAGCCCAGACAGGGCTAAAACGCTTCAGAGAAAGGAGAAGCGATGCTGCTTCTGTCCGACCTGGCAAGGAGATAAACCAGCGTTTGTTCCTTCCTTTGGGACTCTCAAAGCGACAGGGCATTCTCTCTACTTGCCTTACGTAATTATTGATCTACTTCTGGAAAAATAAGCTGCACATGGAAAGAAAACCAAGCTACAATAACCTGGCCCAACTCACCCTATCGTGCAACCAGCCTCTGCCTCTATTGTCCAAATACAATTCAGGTTATGATCGTAGGGTGTTGGGTAGCCGGGAGACAGTATCCGTCCTGACGTCTCTCCTCTGATAGTACCCCCACACTCAGCTGAAAGAAACATATGGGTTAGTGAGAAGATTCATGACATATTATGGTTCTTGCTTGGCAACAATGCAAATCTCATCCTCTGAATACAACAGGGAGTATTTCTTGCCATTTAAAGAGATTCTTAAAGCCTACTAAAACAAAGATAAAGAGAGTCACTTAATTCAGCTAAAAGACTTGAGTTATCAGAGTAACTCTGCACTTCTGTTCACATTCCTAACATCCGACGTGCTGTCAAAGCTTCCCTCCACCTTTTTGACTTTGTAGTGAGTAAAGGCATAGCCTGCCAGCATCCTGCTTTCCCAATTCACACGTGGGGTGAAAGAGCTCCGTTCTTCTGCTTGTATCTGCGGAACATCTTAATGAGTCAGCAGTCTGATAAAATGAAGAAGCCAATGTATGTATGTATCTGCTAAATGAACCTCAAAAGAACATGAGGATTTTGAACACATTTTCATAATGTATCCATTAAAATTCTTAAAGTTTCCATGTGTTCACGCAGACACAACCATTCATATATAGTATATGAGAGCAAATAGGGTAAAGGTTAAGAAAATGGATAAATCACAGAAATTTCTCTTTTTACCTCAATGACTAAGGCTAAAATTCAGCAGAGAGTTACTGCATACAGAAAGGTCCTGACCCACGGGAGAAAACAGAGTGCCAGCATCTGGGCACAGCACTTAGAACCATGAAAGCAGCCTGTCGGTTGTTGAGATCTCTCAGAGGAGTTAGAATGTAAGAACTTCATCGTGTCCAGGACACACGAGCTAATTACGAGGCTGTCAAGTAACAGACCAACAGCACTTCATTTAGATACACAAAACTTAACACCAGAGGTTTGCAAGCAAGAAGATGTCCTTCTGGAGAGTTACAGGTAAAAGGGGACTCAGGACTTAGCAAAGAGAAGACTAACTGAGGGAATTAAACTGTCTGAGAATCTGGGATTAGATGTCATGTAGCTCTCAAATAAACATGACTTTGAACTGTCAAAACACCTGGACACACGCTGATGTCTGCCGTTATCAGACAGTGCCGCTCTTTAACACATTCAAGTGAAAGGACAAGGGCTGGAAGAGCAGTAGTCTCCTTGCAGTGAGGCAAGAAACCTTGTCAAACCTCTGCTCAGAGCAGAGCGCTTCACGCTAAGACTGCCTGTACACGTTCTGCAGAGATCAGCGCTCTCCGTCTGAAGAAGCCTTACACAGCATCCTTAGCATGGCCTTTACCAACGCAGATGGCTGCAATCACTACCAGAGTTCATGTCATACGTATTAGCAAAGGAGGAAGAAAGGGTGTTCAGAGCGATGCCCGCAAGCGAAGCACTTGTTAGAGGATGTTTTAAAAGCCAGAGTTGTCTCACCTACGCAGGTCGGCAGGGGTTGATCCCAAGCTCTCCGCTCCCCGGTCAGGCAGACCAGCACCCTGCTGCCTCGCAGGGTATAGCCAGGGTCACAGCTAAAGGACACGGAGCTGCCAGCAAAGTGTCCCTCATCATGGACCTTGTAGCCGAACTGCGGGATGCCAGGGTCCTCGCATTTAATGAGTTCAAAACCTGGAGCGGGAGGAAACAGCATCTGTTTTCATAGATATTTAAGAGCCAGAAGATATTAACACAAGATCATATTAATATTTTCTCCTTAAAATCTTTTGCTGGAGAGAAGAAACACCATATTGAAAATTAATATTTTTTTTAATTAATATTTGACCAAGATCCCAGAAATCTGGTATCTTAGCTTCGAGCCAAAGTTTCTGTATCACCACTGCCTCATTCCCAGCAGAAGAGGTTTGCCGACATAATTGTCTCCCCCACTCCAATTCCACTTTGGACTACAAGACCTTTATGGAAAGGACCGTTTCCTCTGGTCACGCAACGGTAACACAAAACCACACCACTACGCCTCGGCTTCCCCCCTCACAAGCACACGGGCCTAAGACTTACTAGAAAACTGCAGCTCAAAGCCTTTACTCGTGTTCTCACTGTTGGTGATGAACTCAAGCCACATGCTGCTGGAAGTGCTGTTTATGCTGGTGCCGAGCATTTCAGAGCGGCTAAAGGAGCCCAGCAGGCGAGCAGAGCTATTGCTGCCATCGTAGACCTGGGAGGAACAAGAAACACATATAGAAAAATATATTTTATTTGCTACTTCGGGGACCAAATCACCCGTGAGCGCGAACAGGGGCAGTTCCTTCCAAGCCAGGGAAATTATCCCAACCAAGAGTCTGACTTGACGCGACTGCATGCTGCTGCTCATCTGAGGAGCAGGATTCACGCCCTGGAGGATCCGCGTCCTTCTCCTCACACCTGAGCTTATGCTGTGCTCAGGGCTGGGTTTTCTGAACTAAGCTCTCTTTCCACAGGTGCAGCACAGCTACTGGGAAAAACATTTTCTCCCTACAGTGACTCATAGATGTGCCTTGACCCCGCAATTATTTAGGAAAAACACAATTTGGTGGGTTGTTTTTTTTTCTTTCTTTTAGATAGCGTGATTCTCTATGAGGATAAAGAGCAACTTCTCACTAGTGGAGATTGATAGTAACTTTCCTCAGGAGCAGATGAGTAGCTGATGACAAACCTGTTGAGAGAACATCATTTCTTTCACACCGAGTATATTCTTTGCATTAGCTGGAAATCTCTCTTTCCAGTCATTTGTGAGCTGAAAATATGTGGATTACACCTATCTCGCAGTGCAGAAGTATGGCACTTAAATAAGGACAGAGGCGTTCTCTGGGAAGATGGCTTAGCACAGCAGCACACATCTTGTAATATTAATGCCTCCTACAAAACCATTTCTTTGTGGTTAATAGAAACTCAGCCTGGATTTGTCTCCTCCTATATAGAGTCCTGGAACTTGTAACTGCAGATTAATCTAAGACTGAGTATGGGAATGCTGAAAGAGCTTGAGCCTGGAGTTCTGCATTTAAATAAACCTCTTTTTAGGACACAGCATTATTTTGTGTTTTTAAGGATCAAGGCTGATAAGAACCTCACACTTCCTCATGCGTTAACCGTTTCCCCTGTACAACTCTGCAGATAAGACCTGAAATTTAACTACAAAGGAAGAACCCCTGGCATTCCAACAAATCTCTCAATCTCAGGGAAGACTTCACAGCAGAAGGTGCAGTGATACAGCAAAGACATCTACGTTTTTAATGGATACAGAATTTGTGAACGCATCCATCTGCAGACTGAAGCCTCAAATAACCTCAAATAATGTTCCCTGTTGCCTTAGTGCTGCTGCCAGAGACGGCCATGGGCTGGTGACGTTCAGAGGTGCCGATTCCCTAAAATTACACAGTATGTTTTTAAGCACAGCCGGGACACACGCTGATCAGAGAGCGTCCCTGGGCTAGAAGACATTGTTTCACAGATGTACCACGTCTTGTGCCTTGCTCTAACCTCACAGCGGATACACGCAGACGATATTCTAGCCCAGCTGCCCTGCCTGAAGTTCAGTCCGGTCCAGGGGAATTTTGCTGCTGTCTTCAAAACGGCCGGGGCAGTCACTTAACAGCACAGCGGTGACTACGGGTCACCAGTAACCCCAGTACACGTCTCTTCCAGAGACTACCACTGCACTGTCAGCACTGTGTGGGCCTGAGTGGCATCTTCCAGAGGTTAGCGTCAGCCAACTCCATTAAAATTTTAGAACATCACTTCCCTTTCAGATCTTGCTCTCATTAGCAGCACGGTAGTGCTTCACTGCTAGAGACAGAAGAATTACCTTGAGGACATCTCCTGCCTCCAGTTCAAAAGTCCTGGCTTTCAGCTGGATCCCCTTTCCTGGCTGGGTCTGGATGGAGTAGATGCACTCATGGTTGTTGTTATAGTTTATTGGATAGTTGGGGGACAGCAGAACACCTTGGGTTCCCGTTACAGATGAACCACATTCAGCTATATAAAGACACAAAACCACATTTTAATAACCACGTATATATTCTAGCCGTACAACACATGCAGGTGATTCCTCCAAACGGCCACAGATGCTCGCTCCTTCCTGTACCCATCTGCTAACACACCCGTGGACTCTAGTTCCAAGTGCAGTCAGTAAAACCAGGACTTAATAGCACTTCTATCATTATCAAACCTCAGGCACCTCACAAGAGAGATTCATACCCCCTTCTAATATGGACAGGGAAACTGAGTCACAGAAAGTTGGCGTGCTCAAATGCTATCTTGGGACCCAATTCAGAAAAACATTCCAAAATCCCTGGAAAGCCACCACCCTGCTCGAAATAGTGCCTGTGTTTATGTTCCTTCCCGATTCGTGAACCAGAAAGAAAATTAAAAAATACTATTAGATTGAAATATTTAAAGCCTTTTCCATATTTACACAAAGCTCATCCTATACCTAAATATAGTACATAAAAATCACGGTCTTTATTCAACAGTGGACACAGCACACCGCTGATCGCTGGCACCAACGTGTTGCAAGTGCCAGAGCTCTCTGTGCTTAGTGAAACTTCCAAATAAGTACAAGTGATAAAGCTGAGTCTGAATTTCAAAGTCTTCCCCAAAATAATTTCCTGAAAGCTAAGAGGACAAAATTTGACCTTATTTGGTGTTAATGCTGCCCTCAGGTCTCCAGTTCAACATTTGACAGTATTTTAAAGGCCCTCTCATCCCTTGCTCCCTGCATTTTATTCTTCCCAGCTTTGCAGCTAACAATTACATCTGTTCCCATTAGAAAAAGAGCAAAAACCCGAGATCCCTCTGCCCTCCCATTTTGGAAATCAGCTCAAATTTACCTATCTTCATTCCCTCCCAAAACGTCACTCGAAGAAGCACAGTGGGCTCAGGTTTTCCTGCGGCATAGACAAAACTGACCTTTCTTGTTCGAAAGGGAAGGGGCTGGGGACAGAGGAGGAGATGCTGGTGTGGGCATCCCTCTTGCTCACGGAACTGGAAGGGCAGGGGTAGCTAACGTTACTGCAATCGTTCCTCCCTTCCCTGAGATGAATTTACGTCCTATGACAGTTATTAACTGCCACGATTTAAGAAAGAAGGAAATAGGGAAGGAAGGAAAGGAGGAAGGGAAGAAAGAAAGAGTCCTTTCCCTGTTGTTATTCACTACAACCTGCAGCCTGGCCCTGTTCCATTACGTTCTTCTCATATGGCTTCTCTGCTCCCTCACCAGATCTGCTTCCTTTTCTACTCTGCGTAGTGTGAACGCTGTTAGATTTTGAGCCAGATTTGAAGTTAGAAGATTTGTGCGACTCAAAACTTGGCAGAATGATCCTCTTTAGAGAAGGAAGAGGATGGCAGCTTTGGAGGTTTGACCTAGCTTGGATGTCAGGAGATCTGGGTTTAACGTGTCCAGAAAATAGCAGCAATCATCCTTCACCCCTATATTTTGTTTTTTAATCGCAAGGTTTTAAGGACACAACCTCTCTCATACAAACACGGACTGCTACGGGCACGTCTTCACGACATGAAGTGGTGAACAGACACTCGAGTGTACCCGAGCGCAAGACGCCGTACTACTGGGATAGCGCTGAGCTCCGCGAGAGCTCACGGGACGGCGTGAAAACGAGCTCTTACCTGCTGCCGTCACAGCGCGGACACAAAAGTCTGCAAGGCTCACGTACAGCTTGAGGGCCCACTTGCAGAATGGCATCCAAAGGATGTCCTCCTTAGAGGATGCCTGCTGCCTGCAGGCGCTGTCTTGTCCGAGCGCCCCGTTTCAGCTGGGACTATTGCAGCGTATTTGCTACATATACACACAATCCCCCAAGACATGTAAATCTGCCTTGCAAACACCACGTGTTTAGGATTTTCCGTTACTCCCTGATTAGCTCCCACATGAGCAAACGATGAGTCGTTGTTTTCTCGGCCTATTTACCCTGAAAGATTTTCAGCTGTAAAACACTGGCTCCCTGCTCCTTTGAGCCCTGGCGTTCTGCATGCACGGCTGGGGAGAGTCACTCCGACTTGCCCTGAAAACAGCTTTTCTGATTAGCTAGCTCTGCCTCATCTCCTCGACTCCTTCGCGGCATACAAAGTTGCTGGAGCTGAGGGAAACCGTCACGGTGCACGTGCAGCCTTCTGCACTGACTCTGCCACCTCTCCTGGTCCCCCAGTAAAGCACGGGGGTTAAGTAAGGCAGCAGCAGATACGCCGAGAGGAGGTCCTTTGGAGGTGGCTTTCTCCTCCCCTCTCGCCAGGCACGCAAAGCAGGACATTCGCTTGAGCACAGATTACCCAGGGATGATGCTGGAGACATCACCGCTTGGGGTCTGGTCTGAAGGAGAAGTCGGTGGGGACCGTTCCCAGCCTGGAGAGAGGGGCTGGCCAAAGGAACAAACCCCTCTCGTTTCCCTCCAGACCCACCTCTAGAACAGGAATTGAATATGAAGTGTCTGGGTTGCCTGGCAAAAACAATTAAGTCTCCTGTGATCTTAACAGGTAGGTCTCCAATATCCATCTATATCCAGGGCGAGCACACAAATCTGAGTGTGCAGCGGGGACACTGGGGACAAAGCTGTCACCCTGCCACCAGAGCTCTGTGCACACCACCAGGCACTGAATTTGACCCGTTGTTATAAAACCAACATGCGAATTCCAAGCCAGCTGCAGTGGGGAATTGGCAAACGGAAGCCAGCGTGTCCACTCGGTGATGATGTCCGAGGATGAAGTTTAAGAGCTTTGTTCTGGTTCTTTTTGATCCCTATTCCCCTGATTGGCTTCCTCTGCAACCTGGTTATTGCTCATGCCCTGAAGAGGCTGCTTGTCACAGCAGGATGGCGCAGCCCTGCGACCTCAGCGTTAAGCAGTGCTGGGAAACACATTCCACACGACGCGACGTGACAGACTGGGGAAGCAGAGGGGCTCTTGCTGGGATGCTCTCGTTGCAACGGCCCTCAAAGGTCACCGACACAGACCAGGAAAACCGACCTCGCCGGCTTTGCCAGGCAAGACATCTGGCCTGCCTGGTTTGATCGAATCCTTCATGGCTCTGGGTGAGCCAGGCAGCAGCGGAGCCCTCAATAGTTTCCTACTTACTAAACTGTACAACAAAAAAACATGTTAAAGCTTTTTGCAAAGGCCCGAAGCATCCTTCTCCCATTCTGCCTCCTTGCCGTAGCACATTGCTACTTCTGTTCTTCTACGCTACCCGTCACACTGGGAGGACTGGGCAGGGGGTGCTCGGCAGACCCAGCCAGACAAGAACCTCTGTAGCCCCTCTGCATCAGGGACGACAGCCAGAAACCAGCTCAGCATTGCAAATGAATTCTTCCTCTCCTCCGCCCTTAGATTTATTTATTAGTATAAAGAGCGGCTGGAAGGGTTGCAAAAAGGACTTGCAATGGTTAGGAGGAGAAGACGGGAAAGGTGCAAGAAACCTCTGGAGGACAAGGGAAAGGTAAAAGCCAGAGGGGGTTTCCCCCAGACATCCATGCCCGTGTGGAATTTGCATTGCTTAAGATCACCCACCCAGAAGCAGCTTTCACCTCTGGACTATTAAGCTTTACAGCGCTCTGATTCAAAGGGAGGATGGCCTTAAAACCATGCTGTTTTATAGAAACTATCCCAAAAGGGATGATAGCTCTCCCACGGCTTACGATTAATTCACTTGCACAATCACTGGGGCTCGACCGCAGCACCGTGGATGAGACATGGGGCTTCTGCCGACGTCTGTGACCCAGTCTGCTATGCACTTGGTGTGCTCCCACTTAGGAGAGGACTGCGACCCCTCCGCCTGTCCCTCCCGTCCCCACACACAGTCGCAGGGCTGAAAAAGCTCATTCCAGCTCCCTCTCTCCCCCATCCCTGCACCAACCACCCTGCGAGCTGGAAGATGCCATCCTGGGGGATGCCGCCCATCCCTGCCCACCGAAACAATCCAGCACAGTGTAACCAACCAAGCAAAATGAAAGCACGTGACCACCTACCAACACACCTTGGCAGAGGCGAACTCCACACACGCCGTCTCCCCCCGAGGCAGGTGATGCGGGATGCGCCCTCCAGCCGGTAGCCGGGGAAGCAGGAGAAGGTGAGGACATCCCCCACGCCGAACTGCAGGCCCTTTCTGATGCTGTAGGCTGGGACCTCCGGCTCGTCACAGGGCTCCAGATCATACTCTACAAGGGACAAAGGGACATTCATGGAATGGCAGGGTGACACCTCATACTCCATTCTCCCCAGTGAAGATACCCCAGTCCCTGAACATAAGGATGAGGAGGGAGCTCCGAGTTTTGGTCCAGCTGCAGTGAAGTTTTGCAAATGAATCACAGAATAGTGTGGGTTGGAAGGGGCCTTTAAAAGCCATCTAGTCCAACCCCTCTGCCATGGGCAGGGACACCTCCCACTAGACCAGGTTGCTCAAAGCCCCATCCAACCTCACCTGGAATGGTTCCAGGGATGGGGCATCAGCCACCCCTCTGGGCAACCTGGGCCAGTGTCTCAACATCCTCAGCGTAAAACATTTCTTCCTTATATCCAGTCTAAATCTTCCCTCTTTTAGTTTAAAGCCATTCCCCCTTGTCCTATTGCAACAGGCCCTGCTAAGAAGTCCCTCCCCAGCTTTCCTGTAGGCCCCCTTTAAGCACTGGAAAGCTGCTATAAGGTCTCCCCGGAGCCTTCTCTTCTCCCGGCTGAACACCCCCAACTCTCTCAGCCTGTCCTCCCAGCAGAGGGGCTCCAGCCCTCTGATCACCTTGGTGGTCTCCTCTGGACCCCCTCCAAGAGGTCCATGTCCTTCTTATGTTGGTGTCCCCAGCGCTGCAGGGGGGGTCACCCCAGAGCGGAGCAGAGGGACAGAATCCCCTCCCTGGCCCTGCTGCCCACGCTGCTGGGGATGCAGCCCAGGATGCGGTTGATTTTCTGGGCTGTGAGTGCACGTTGCCGGCTCATGGCCAGCTCTTCACCCACCAGTACCCCCAGGTCCTTCTCGGCAGGGCTGCGCTCCATCCCTTCATCCCCCAGCCTGTATGGACACCAGGGAAGCATCCATGCAAGACCTATGTCCTGTCTGAGCCGTGAAGATCAGCTTGGGTTTCACCCTCACTACGCAGCTCCCAGGGTGTCGCCAAGATCTTGATTTAAACCAACTCAAAGCACAACATGTCTCATTTTCTGTCACTGTTGTCAGACAAACAAGAAAGTGACATCAGTGGTGACAAAACACGATGGAAATTTGTCATTCTCCCTCTGGTTTAGTCAAATAAAGATGAATTGATCCGGATGGGATTTCTGCTGGCTCTACATTACTAATCCCGAAAATGAATGAACACAGCGTCTTGCCTGGGGAATGCAAGAGAACATTTAAGCTGCTGCTAAATGAAAGGTCACGTAGCATTATGGCTAATAGCCAAATGTATATCTTTGGCCACAAGACATTTTGAAGGAAAGCTGTTTTGAGGGTTATTTTTTGAAAAATAACAGACCTGCACAGTGCAAAGTATGTACATATGTATCTAAAGGAAGCTAAAAACATAACTGACTCAGATTTTCCTTTTCCAAGAAAGGAAAGAAGTCCCCAAACACATTAAAAATAATAGTTATAATCAGATAATTTGAGACAATTTTTTAAGGCAAAAAGTCATTTTCCCCCCATCAAAATGAAAGTTAATTGGAAACTTTCCGACTAGTTTCCACGGGGTATTGTACGCAAATCCCTGACTTCAGAGGCCAGAACAAAGGTATCGGAAACCAGTTCTCTCGGTGCAGCGGGTTTTATCTGCCTCTATGGCAACAGCTCTGTCCGTCAGCCTCAGCGAGCACATCCGCACCGAGCTCCACAGTAAAACCGGGCATTTCTCTTCCCCACCAGCAGGCTGAACCTGCCGCTCTGGCCCTCAGGACTACACGGGATGCTGAGGTACAGGAAAGAACGGCACCGAGATGATAAGCTTTTGTCCGTCAACTGATTGTTTTACGGAACGGCTTGTCGGGGCGCTCAGGCAGTAAATATTACATTTTCTGAAACGTGTGCGCAGGCAAGCGCTTTGGCAGTCATTTGTAGGACTTTGGCTTAAAGGGACACAGTTTAACACCTTGTGCACTTCAACCAGACGTTACCCACACAAAGCGGATACTCCCAAGTGTGGTGAGCTGCTCTGCACAGGCAAACGTGCCTTTAGCGGAGCCTCTCCCCACGAGCACCGTGCACGCGCTGCTCTTCCCTGACAACTTCCGAAAATGCAGAATTCCCTTTGAAGAAACCAGCGTTCTGTATAATCACGAAACAGAAGTTTGTGCAACAGAAGTGGCTGGGTTCAGCAAGCGCAGGACTGGCCTGGCTTACTGGAAACGCTCAGGGCAGAAGCGGCCAGATCTTCCCTTGACGCCCTGCTACGTACCCCAGGAGGTCTGCTTCCGTCTGCTGTTGCAGCAGGTCAATCAGAGGAAGCCCAGCAAGAGAAAACGCTGCCTCCAGTTCCCAGCAATGCCAGTGGGCTCATGGAAAGCTGGCCCAGGCTGCACGTGCTACATCTAGGACAGGCTGAAGCCAGCTGCAGAGGCTGGGTCATGGGACGAGCATCCAAGGGGAGCAATGAACCAAAGGAAAAAAAAAAAAAAAAAAAAAGAGACCAGACGGACAATGGGAGTGACCAGCTCTGCCTTGCTCCTTATCCAAGAAGTCCAGATTGCTCAGCATTGCTTTCCGAAAGATCCCATCTGTCCCAGCTTCCCATGCTGGAAATGGAAATGTAACTACTGCAGTGATTTTCCCCTGATAAACAGAGAAGGCAGGCATCTGGAGGAAAGAGGGACGGTACGCCCCAAGAAAATGCGACCTGAAACTCTGTCCACAAACAAAGCAGAAAAGATGATCGGATGAGGAGGGAGAAGGCAACAAACACGTCTGTAGTGGGATTTAATTCCAGCGGGGTTCAATCAAGTCACCTACTGGGGCTCAAGGCAGACAAAATGGCTACATCTGGCAATAAGGGGACTGTAAGGAGAGTATTTCATGGGACGTACTGTGGTTTAACGCTAGAATAATTTACTGGGATAACAAGAGGAGCGACCGTCAGTGACTCAAATCACGTGCACTGCATCAACAGAAAATTATTCCCAAGATTTGCAGAAAAGCGGGAAGGAAAAGGAAAGAACTAAGTCTTTGTCCACCCCTGTTCTTACCTGAGAAGGTGATGTTGAAACCCTCGTAGGACATGGAGAAGTCTGAGATGAAGCGAATTTGAGCAGAGAAGTTTCCAAAGAGCCCTGCGCTAAGCGGGGCAGGGAGCCGAGAGCCCGTCAGCTGCTTCAGGGGCTGAGCAAAGCTGGTATTTTCGGTGATGAGGAGGTAGTCGTGGCCGTTCTCCAAGTGGAAGGTATGAAAGGTGAAGAACACACCTGCAGGGGAGGAAGAACAGAGGTGGCTTCAGCCAGCAGTGTTGGTATGGCACCCCTTCGCCCCAGAGCCAAAGCCCCTCTCCCTGAGGCGATACCAGTATGGACTCCCTGTTTCCCAGTAACCGCGGCCCAACTGGGAAGGAAAAGCACGCTGATGAGCATGGGCACATTTATGTTAGAAATGAAACAGATGAAAAAAGTAAAACAAGGGTACAGTACAAGGCCCAGAACAGAGAAAGCAGTTGAGATCTTCGATTCCTCTGCCTTTGTAACGCAGGAACAGAGACAAGACAGGCTCGCTCGAGGGACAGATCAGCAGCAGAAAGGACCGAGCCCAGCAGCTTAGAGGAGTATTTTATTTTAGAAGTGTTGACCTTTAGATGGGTAGCAAGAGCAGCAAAAGCTGTAGTTATAAGGACTTGAAAACAACAAAAACAAGTTATGTTCTGGAAGGAATTCATACCTAGAAAAATAGGACTTAAGCCAAGTATCAAGGTCAGAGAGGCTTTTCCAGAACATAAAAGTGCGCCAGCAGTGTGACTGCAGGAACTTCCTACACCTTCCTGTGACGGGACTGAATGCTGGTCCCCAGAGCCTGGAGGACAACAGGATTGATCACGCACGGACAGACCCGTGTTTCCTCAGCCATATACGGCTCACAAGCCGGTCAACAGGCATCTCCCAAGCAAGGGCTACGTCGTGCAGCCACGCTCCCCCCCCAACATCACCCCAGCATCTTGCTACAGGGCCCAGCACGGCCCTGTCCTGCCGCTGTCCCTTCCCTGCTTGTGACCCACTCCCAGGACCCGCCGTCCCCTCCCAGGCACGTGGTGGGAAGCGCGTGTGCAGCCATCGCAGGTTTTGGCACGGCACGCAGAGTCAGGGCGGTTGGCCCAGGTCTTGCCAGCCGTAACAGACCTTAGAGGCGAGGAGAATCCTACACTTTCATCCACATTATACTGACAAAAATAAACCCCACAACAGATGCAGCTACGGAAAGAACAGACAAACACAGGGAAACTATTTTGTCTCTTCTTCCAAATTCAATTTCAACAATTTGAAACACTGCGGTGAGAAGGCTGTGACCTTGCTGCATTTGTAAATGAACAAGAAAGGAGTAATGGATTACTTAAAGTATCCTTCACACCTACAGACACCAAACATAAGTACTTCAGGCTTCTGCAAAAGCCTCCAGCTAGTTGATTTTTCATGCTGGAATGCAAACGCAATTAGAAACACTTATTCTCTGGAAAACAGTTCCATCTTTGACAAAAAATGGCAGCGACAGCTTTCAGAGAGCAAAGCAAGGCAGGATCTTGTATCAGAAACCCTGTCACATTACCGTCACACGAAGTTAGCAAGCTAAAGCGATGCCTGGCAATAAAAAAAAAGCCTCTTTGCATTTATATGGCTTCCTTCATCCGAAGTCCTCCGCACACCTTCTGAGCACCAAGGGGCAGGCTCCCGAGCCCCCGCTCCCGCTGAACCGGGCTTTGCACTCCCTCATAACCCCGCCGAACTCACAGGGCTGTCTGCAGAGAAACAGCCTCCTCCGCGCAAACGCAGGGGCTGTAATCTGGTCTTCGTCAGTCACAGCGAGATCCCGACCTCCTCGCAGGCATCAGGAGCGCCCAGTGGCACGAACCAAGTCATTTCACTTAAGCCAACGATTAACAACGCAGAGCCTGCCAGCCTGGGGAGACCCAAGGGCTCTCTCGCTCCGCATCCCATCTCTGCCAAAGCACAGCATCAGCTGCTGCAAGAGCAGGAAATCTGTAAATAAGGATCAAAGGAAAAATGTCCTCCTTGCTCCCCGTTCCCCATTAATTTCTGGACATCGGGATGAGACCAACCTAGAGACTGATTAAAGCTCTGGAGCGTGAGATTTAATACCCATCCCAACAGACTTCTGTCAGCATCAGATTATAACTCTGAATATTCCATTTATCTCTATGTCTATCCAATTTCTTTTTGAAGGTTTACTGGTCACACGCAAGCAGTTTCCTTCCAAGAAACGAAGGACAGAGAGGTTGGTAACCAATACAAGACCTTTCCCATGGAAACTGCTGGATCGGGAAGGAGCAGGGCTCACAGGACATCGCAACTGCCCCGTTCTCTCCCCATCTTCATCCCTGCCACGCAGCTCATTGCACCTTGGTAACCTTCAGTGCCCCGGGCAGACGTACCTGCGTGACTCACTGCTTACTGATGACTGAAAGGAGTCTCGATTCTGACAATTCCTTTCTTATTTCCAGGTAAATATTACACAGAGCCTGGCAGAACATTTTTAGTTCTACTGTTCCACCCGCAGAACTCCACAAAGGTAAAAAAGGTCTAACAGTCTCCAAATGTTTATTATTCTTACCAGCAGTATAGTCAACTGAAAAAAGATATAACCTGAAAACTTGGTGAGATGCAGGGAATACAAAACGTCTTAAGTTTTCCCTGTTTATCAACCGACAGTAAATTTGTACCCTCGCCTTCACAAAACCCAATTGAAGAAACAGAAGTAACACCACTCCACCGAAACCAACGCACCGCCAGAGAAACACAAGCACGATTCAGTCCCTGGAACTGGGAGGACAGCCCCTGACTCCACGTCTTCCAACGTAACAACTCCAACTGCAGGGCAGGAGGCCTCTCCAGCAGCAGAGCCGGTTAAGGGCTGTGTAACCGTAGCCATAAGGGCTAATTACAAACTCAGTTTAAAGGATTTGTGACTCTGATTAAACCTTTGTTCTGGTCTGAAATTTACTGTGGCACAAAATGTCTCTGCAAATGCATGTTTTTTCTTTCATTCTCTGTAAAAGAAACAACAAAACAAATTACAGGGAAAAGAAATCACTTTGAAGTTCTCAGATTAAAAATAATAGTCTCTCTTTAAACATTTAAATACCTTTAAAATTAAGCTGCTTTTAAACTCAAATTGTACAGCTCATGAGTCCATAAAGTAAATCAGTGTCTGCAGTCACATAAAAGTAACTACTGTAACAACCAACTTGTTTCAATTAGGGGACTCGTGTGCTGGCCACATGCGAGATGTTCATAAAGATCTGGGAGTGAATAACTCGAGACCGGCTTTTATGACGCAGATCACCCCAGCTCGGTCACTGGCTTGGCAGGGAATCGCTGGGTGGACAGGGAGGCGCAAGTCCGGAACTCTATTCTGTTTTATGGGAACTGAAAGACTTTCCAGGCCTGGGACCGCAGCCGTGCCGCAAGCCCAGGCAGTAAGGGATTGGTACAGGTGGATGTGGGAAACTTACAACTAGAAAAAGAAAAATCGGGTACAACGGCAAACATTTAAGTCGTGTAAATACATCCCCTGCCTGTTAATCCTGTCTGCAGCAGGATTGTTAAAGCTTCTGGGTTTAACAAGCCCCAGATTTACCCAGCGATCACTGATTCGCCCAGCGGTCTCCGAGAAGAGGGAGCTGAAAGACAAGGACAAGGCACAGAGAGAAGATTCCGCACGGCAAGTGCGCTGCCGGTGAAGTTAGCCGAGAATGGGGTGCAATTCCACCTTTTTTCAAAGGCTGTTCCATTCTCCAAGGACTAACTTCATTCCATTTCAGTGGCTGCTGCTCTGACTCAGGATCGCTCTGTTCCACTGCTCTTTACTGAAGGATGAGAAGGAACGTTGCAGGAATGCCGAAAAGAGCTGGGAGAAGCTTGTTGCAATGCATTACACAGCAGTTTAACACGGCGACAGCTGGGACGGTAGATCACTAAGACAGACAGAATATTGTTGCAAGAGAAAGGATGCGTGCCTACGTGTACGCACACTCCCACCAACACAGCCCGGCACCTAAATAATTTCAACATCTTCCACAAAACATTAGAGAAGAGGAGATCTTTCCTTCTTTGTCTCCTCCTTTCACTGCCCTGGGGAATGAAGAACTCGCCTGACCTACGGGGACAGGGAAGGAGAGGTTTCCCTGACATGCGACTCGGCTATATGCCAGCTTATTCTAACCGGACAACGTCCTCTATCCGTCCTCTCCTCTCGCCCTAACCTCTAACTGGATTTGGAGATTTCCTGCATCCAAGCAGCTGCCTGGATGAAGCTTTCCTAGCCCAAAAAGCTCCATACACACACAAAAAGGGTGATTCTGCCCGGGGTGAAGCCCTGCCGCCGCAGCCCGCTGCCCTGCAGGAGGGCACCTGCGCACCCAGAGCGATCCCACCGTCTGCCGCAGCGCATTCCTACGGAGCTCCCGGAGAACAACCTTGAAGGAAGGGTACCAGCGGTGCGTGAGGAGAGGGATGAAAATATCAAACGAAACACAATATGAACACGCTCCTTTTCAATGAAGTAAGAGATTCTCCTACACCAAACACTCAACTTCTTTTCTCAGAGCCTTATCCTCACCTTTCCAGCACAACCCGGTAGGTAAGAAGAGCTGAAACTCTTGTCAGAGCCCTGTCAATTTTCACTAGCTGCACTTACAGAGCAGCTCACATTTGATCTTCTAATATTCATCAACTGCAGCTAAGGCCAGAGTTTCTGAAAGAGCTGACAGGCTTGAGACCGCTAAAGCTAGGACCAGCTTCTCAGAGAGTTCAACATCCAGCTTCTCTCAGTGTGACAAACACAGTCCGGTTCAAGATGGTCAGATCCAGGGCTGAATTCTTTGGATCATCCAGAACTGCACGACTCTGAACCGCCTTAAGGGACGTGCTGTTTCCTGTACTAATGAATTGGCCACAGCAGGATCTTTTACAGGATGGGACAAAAAAGCCCTTAGACTTGCGCAGGCATGGCATTCCTCCACTATTTGAAAAGGTACCGTGTTTTTTCGAGCCTTGCTTAGCTTGGTCAGAAGACTTTCTTCTGATGTTGGCATAAAAGCACACAGGCCATCAGAGTTGCACTTTCTCATATAAAAGAGCGTCAGTTTGCTGTATTGTGCTTAGCTTAGCTACAGGATAATGCAGCGTCTCATCGGAGCGCTGAGTCCAAGGCAGAGTGGATTAATGAAGAGTGGATTGCTGCTACTCAACAGAATACTTTTCACAGCGTGTGATGGTTCCCTTAATGCACTGTGCTGTTCATTGACAAGTTTATTTGCCGTAATACAAACGGTATTTGCAAAATTGGCTGATGATAGCTCCCGTCGTGCTGGTATCCGGTACGGTGAGACAGTTATATAGGAATGCATAAAGTTACATAAAGGGTTTATACCCTTTGTGCTTAGCCCAGGCGGATACTGACTGGATCAGGAGAAATTACCTCCTGCCCTCGTACATAAAACTTGCTCTCTAATCATCAGTGATACATTTTCTTGAAATTTTCCTCCAAGACAAAAGATTAGCCTGTGCTGCACAGGAGACTGGACTAAACACATAGGCACTTTGCCTCTGTGCTGGGAATACTCCTCGCTAGTGGGGAAATGAGAGCTGTGGAACTAGGACAGAGCTGGGAACGGAGAGCCTGAGTTCTGTCCCATGTCTGGAAATCATTTACTACATGCTTCCATTTTTCCACCCATAAAATGTTATATAGATACTGATCCAGCACTGCAACGAAAAACAAGGCTGAAGGTGCTATCGACTGCCAAACGCTCCTGTAGTGCAGCTCGCCCTGTGGCATTACTGGCAAGACCAGGTACCCAAATACCAGCTACCTTGCCAGAGGATACTGCCACAAAAGCTCTCTGAAACCAAAGCTAAGACCTGGCACAGGCTCTCAGATCTGTGGGTTTGGGATGGGACCATCTTTCCCTCTTAATCCTCTCCACTTTCAAGGGATTAAGACATGCAACACCAAAAACCTCTGCATCTTAGCAGAGAATCACAGAATGGTTTAGGTTAGAAGAGACCCTGAAGATCCTCTAGTTCCAACCCCCCTGCCATGGGCAGGGACACCTCCCACTAGACCAGGTTGCTCAAAGCCCCGTCCAGCCCGGGCTCACAGATGAATGCCCAGAGACAATGTCTGGGGTGGTGGCAAGAATGGCAAACTGGCCAAGCACAGGGGTTCCCATCACCACCAAGAGCACTGGTCTCCCATTGCCCACCATCCTCCAGTCCACCTCTAAAACCACTCCAAGCTAAAGGCTTCTCACCTTTTCCATGTGATGTTTCTATTGTCCACGTGCAGTTCAAGTTATTGGGATAAAAATCAGGGAAGCCTGGGGATAAGATGGTGCCACTGGAACCACGGATGTAACCTCCACATAGAGCTGAAAAAAAGAGAGAGAGAAAGAATTAAAGAATTCAAAACTCATTGTCAGCTGGAAGAGTTATCAGTTCTGAATGTCAAAACAAAGCCCAACCCATCAAAATCAAACAAAATACACAGACCAAATGTCATTGCGAACTTTACAATTGCTGCTTTGCTTTTGCAGTAGATCTGCAAATTAAGTGCTTGCCATGTCCTGCAGATGTTTTCTTCTGCACTCCTTACCCTCACAGCTGGGCAGCGGGCGACTCCACTGGAAGTTCGGCTCACACTCCAGGGCTTCGTTATCACTCAGGGTGTAGCCTGAATCGCAGCTGAACGTCACCAGTGCTCCCACGTAGAAATCATTGCCATGGCGCTGGCCGTTCACTGGGATCCCTGGATCCAAGCAGTGGTCTGACTGGAGCTTCACAGCTGTGGCAAACAAACCCACTCGCGTCAGACCCCTCAGTGGCTGCAGAGCCTGCTGCAAGGGGCAGCGACTAGCCTGGGGGAAAGTCCAACTCCTCCTTTGAGCTCATGTCAAAGTTCTACCGATTATCCCCAAAGTAAGAGTATGAAACAGGAACTCAACTCTGCCTCCTAAAATCAATAATACTCCGTAGATGCTAAGATAAAAAACTCTAAACAACCAAGACGGTTGAAAAGCAGAAGCTGCTACTTCACTTGCAGTAGCTTCGCATTCTCCAATCAGTGTAATAGCGCGAACTGCCTGGCAAGGGGAGAGCCGAGCCCAACGGGCCCCTGATTGAGTCCATTGTGCTGCTGGAGAGCGCGTAATTACATGAATAACTTGCACTTACTTTCATATCGGATCTGAAAGCCTATGTCAGAGTGGCTTTTGTCAGTGGTGAAGAGGAGGTAGAGGTAGTTGCTGGTGCTGATGAGGAACTGGGGCACCTGCGTCCCATCATAGACACCTATCAACGGGGAAGAATAGGACCGGCCATCTCGCACTTCCAGGGTGTCGTAATTCACCTCCGTCTTAAACCTGAAAAGGACACAAGAATACACCTGTGAAAAACCAGCACGGCCACTTTTTCTTCATTGCAGTCCTGAATGTGCTCTGATGACGAGAAGGCAGCACAGGCCACGGGGCAATACGTGGGTCCGTTTCCACTGCCCGACCTTCGGCTGGCTGAGCATCTTGCTGAGAACGCGTCATTCCCCTCCTACACGTTTTCCTTTCTTTCTGATCCTTCACCTGCTTCATCTGCTGACACCGAGCACTCTTAGCAGCAACAAGCATCTTATGCTACATGAACAACCACCTCTCAGACATACAGAGCCAGGTTCAAGAAAGCGTAGCCCTCCTCAGACAGTGAAATCCAGGGCAAATCAGGACACTTGGCACTCCCGAGCCAGGGCCAGATCCTCACTGCTGCTTCTTCTGGCAGGCTGAGCACGGGGGAGCTCAGCCTCCGAAAACATGTCCTACGGGTGTCTGAAACAGCACTGCAAATTAGCAGGGATTAGTCAAAAGAAAAAGGGAAAAAAATCACCATCTACCACCTTTTCTTCTTGAATGTTAGGTGAATTTTAATGTCTTTCCAGGACTTAATAAAAATAAAATGGAAAAAGAGAGAACCTCCCTGCCAAACACAGTGCAGAGCAGTTCATTCCCTTTTCCTCCGGGGACGGCTGCAACTCAACACTGCTGGAACCACCAAAGAAAAAAATTTAAAAAAATGCAAGTAGGAAACATTTGAGAAGTCCATGGTGAGCACCTGTCAAACGTGATCTTGATGGGGTAGCCCGGCTGGGCCTCGATGACCCACGCGCAGCTCAGGGAGTCCTTGTAGAAGCCAGGCCAGCCGGGGGACAGGATGGTTCCGCTGGGCGATGTCAGGTGGCCCCCGCACGGCGCTGGGGACAAGGAAAATGACACAATTCAGTTGAACAGCATCACAGCAGCTGTGGCACCGTCGGACGTACCCCTCCCCGCCAGGCTGTACTGGCCTGCCGTGCAATAGCTTTCATGCATTATTGTTTCTCACGGGTTAAAAAACAACCAGAACCAAATTAAATAATAACACTAGCTGCTAAGAAACTGCCTTTTTAGCTTAAACCGAAGATGCAGCAGCCTGCTACTGTACCTGCGGGAGCCAGTAGCCTGAGCTTGTGCAGCGGCTCGAAGGGGACAGGGTATAATAATAATTATTAGATATAAAACCAGAGAAAACTGCAAGGTCAGTTTGCATTTCAGCAGCTGCAGGTGCCAGAAAATCTTCCGTATCTGTGGTAATTGAGTCATGTCTTTTCTTCCACAAGGGACATCACAAGACTATGGCAATATTCCACACTGTGGTCCCTTGTGCCATCAGCAGAAGCTGAAGGCGTATTGCTATCTTTTCTGGAAAAAGGACACCAGATGCAATGGACCAGAGGTACAAAAGCTTATAGCCCTAAATAACTGCAATGTATTGTTCTCTTAAAAAAAAATCAAATGGGATGGAAAATTGTGTTTGTTCCTGCGAGTTTGCGTTCCCCCCGCTCAGCACTTTGCAGGATTCATCACCCAGATGTTTCTTCATGCCCCGCCAAGTCAAGTCACTGGTGCTGGTGACGCGTGTCTTGCATGGCAGTGTGACAACGTTACTGTCACGGCCCTGGGGAGCTCCCACGCGCAGACCAAGCCCGTCAGCCCACAGGACTCGCTGCCGGTGGAGTCCCGCGGACCGAGGGGACCCTGCTCCTCCAGAGCAGCTGCTGAAGCACCAACCCAGGGCCAACGGCCGCGCGAGCTTTGTGCAAGGGCCACAAAACGTTATACCCGATATGACCTCAGACACCTCTGTAAGCCCGGGCCCGAAACCTGCACTGCTGATCTGAAGGGTGTCAGATCAAAGTCAACCCATCTCAACTGGATCTGAACCAACTGTTTTTAAACAAGAGGCTCCTTTCTGCCCCGGAGCTACATATCCTCCTGTCAGGACTTCTGTCCATCTTTCAACTCCTTTTTTTAGGTCTCCTTCTTTCCCATTAATTTTTTCAAGCACTAGACAGTACTTTAGATCTATATACTTCCTCCTTGTTTAAAAAGGCTAATTAAAATGTACGCTTAACTGAGTACATACCGAAGGGTGAGTCAAAGAAATCACCATTGTGATCACAGAGAAAAAAGCACAAGTTAATGGCGCAAGGTTATCAAAGCTTCCAAAGATAAACGTTGATTAGAAATGTCTTATTTAATGTACATTTCTCTTCTACACTTACAGATATGTAAACTTAACGGTTCATGCTTGTGAAAGTAACAGAAACCCCGTATCAAAGCTACAGACATTTTATTGTCAGTCGCTTGCAAAAGAAAAATTTCACAAGAATATTAAAAAAAATCCAGCTTCTTATTACATAAAAGTCTCTGAACACAACCGATACCTCCTTCTTTCAGTCTGAAAGACAATGGACTAGACTGTGTGATTCCTACTGCTCATCCACTTGAACAATGCATGACCAATTACTGAGATTATTTCTCAATATTGCAGTGCTGTTTCTCAATAGCCCAGTACTTGTTATTCAGATCGCTGCGAACACCAGCGCAGAGCACCACTTCCCTGAGAACACGGGGCAGAGGAAGAATCTCCACTTTTAACGAGCTCTTTCTTCACTCCTCTGTTCCACAGTAGAAGCTTTAAAGGACTAGGAAAAAGCTTTGAAATCTGTATTAAAGCCTTTAATTCAACCCATCTCCCTCATTTCTAGGTTGGCTACCAGAGCTGTTGTGGCAAAGAGATGTAAATGCAAAATTTCTGGCTCTCAGCCGCCAGACTCCATTTGGCAGGAATGATGCACCACGCTGACAGAGACACGCCGGAGGGACGTGTGCGCGTACAAATGTTTGCGGCAACAAGTTCACTTTTCACAGTGAAGATCCGTACCTTTTGCTTTTTTCATTATAAAAATATTATACATTTTACATGTATCAAAAATCAGGACAGAAAAAATATTGCCGTGTCTCATATCTTCCATTCCCTGTTCTTCAATTCCCTTTGGGACAAGAGTGGCAGGGAAGCTTTTAGTCATCAGTAAATCAAAGCCTTTTATTACTGTTATTAAAAAAACACCTCTTTTAACAAGAACTGAACTAATAAAAATAATCCCCATCATTCATTTCACAAAAAATTAGAAAACAAACTGAGTTCAGCGCTCCGCGATTACCGGACTGGGACTCCCTCCGAAGCAAACACCACCTTCCAGAGCCGTGGAACATCCTGGCCGTAAGCGGGAGCTGAGGGTCAGAACTGAAGTCCAACAGTCCTTCAGCTCTCAACAACAAGCGCCTCTGCCCGTACGATAGCAAAATGCCTCCCACAAGGCCAGCACTGTACCCCTTCACTACGGGTTATCCGACCCGGATCTTGATAGACAAAATCATTATCTGTTTCCCCCAAACACCAGGGGATCATCCTGCCTCCAGGGTGCACGTACAGACTAGTAGGAAAGATGGTAAAATTTACCTTCGCATCTGAGCACTGCATTGTTCCAGACCACATTTCCTTCCTTCAGGATGCAGGTGATGGTTTCTGAGCCGTGGGTCCTAATGAAGCCCTCGTCACAGAGGAAGGACACCGAGCTGCCGAGCTGGAGACTGTCACCAAATCGCTTTCCGTTCACAGGCACGCCGGGGTCAGGGCATTCGTTATGCCTGAACGCTAAGAGAGAAAGATAAGAGAATACTGAGTGACTTGTTTCCCCCACCTCTGTCCAATTCAAAAATAAGTATGTTAGGAATGAAACGATAGTTTCACGTCTTTCCTATGGAGACAACAGCACTTGATCTTGCCCCCAGAGACAGTGGACCTTCCTCCCAGGGAAGACCAAACAGCACGGACTGGAATTTGGCCCACTATCATCCCAACAAGGCTACCGTGTTCTGCAGAGACGAGTCAGCCTGCGGCAGAAATCACGTCACCACCTCTGAACTGCTGAGACACCCAAGCATGTGTTCCCACCGCTCAACTTTTCATCTAGTTGAAGCCACTAAAATTTTTCTGTTCCGTCTCCACTGCGAGCGTCCATTTGCAAACTCGGAGAGGAAGGATGAGAGTAAAACCACGTGCATCCAAGAGGCGCTGAGATACAGGGGCCAGAAAAGAGCCTGCAGAAGAACCAAGTGATCTTCCCAGCAATCTTTCGCATATGAAAATGTACAAGTACTCAAAATAGAGAAAGATTTTTAAAAACTCCACTGCAGTGCATGCATCTGCGTAGAGGGGACATAAGGGAAAAACTGAACGCTTTAAGGCCCTGCGGTTACAAGTAAGGGTCCTCTCAGCATGTCCTGTGATTGACCGCCATACAGTCCCCAACCTTGCTTGTCATCATTACCAGGATAAAACGAAGGACACGCAGCAATTACCTTTCCAGGTGTTGCAAAGTTGCGTATGGAATTGCACAGACACATAGCTCTGTTTAAAGGCCTGCCCTTTTCCAGCAGTTAAAAACTAGGCCAGCCAACCAATCAGAAAATAAGTCTATAGCCTTAGTTCCCCATTAAGTGCATAATTATGTACTACATCTTCATACGCTGGGAGGTGGTCTTCAGAGACGAGCAGCGTATGAAAGATTAAAGCCTCCAGATTAATTACACACACACGCTTTTAGTATCTTTAATGCACTTGACCAAATTCAGATGAGTTCTGGATTTCCTACAGAGCATCGTTACTCTTATAATGTCTTGTTACATACGCTGCTGAAGGGGAAACCAGGCTGCATCTGTTCCTTCTGCCCTTGTACCTGTCCCTTGCAGCAACACCTTGTCTCCTCTCTCGTACCTAAACCGAAGGAGAGGACGGCCAGGTGTCCGAGAGGGCTCAGGAGCTCCCTTTCGCTAGTTCAGGCAGTCTGAACAGATTAATTCACGCGTAGTTCAGAGTCATTTACAACATTAAAAAATTTGGCTTAAAAATGCCTCCATACAGGGGACAGCCACAACTCCCAGCACGGGTACGTAACGTATCGGAGATGCATACTGGAGGGCACCACCAGTGTTACTGGATGAGGTGTCTCCCTGCTTGCAGGCTCCAGGACTCAATCCCGGGTCTGTGACACTACCACACACCAGCTGCTTCATCTGATGAGCCTTCAGCCTGCTGTAGTGTGGCAAATGATTCCTTAAAACCTCCGATTTTTAATTTTTTTTTCAAATAGAGGATTTGTAATCATAGCTAGAAAGGCTATTAATTTAGCAGTGCCACTAAAGGCTATTATAACAAAGTCATCTATCAGTTCTGCTGAATGGGTTTAATAACGCTCTTTAGAAAATTACAGGACAATATGAGGGTAAAATTACCATAGCGTTCATTTGAGATTTGAAGACTGGACTTAACTTGAAGCCAAATACATCTGTAGAAGTTTCAGAGCTTTATAATATAAGACATTGCTACGTGTTTTCCTTGATCTTCAAAGTCTTGCGTGCTTTCAGGTGCCAGCACACGACGACAGCACTGACTGATGAACACAACCATCCGAGATCTAATAGCTCTTCCTGATCACAACCATCCGAGATCTAACAGCTCTTCCTGATCTGCACCAAGGTGGCCATAAAGCATCGTCTCACCTCCGTGGGCAGAACGGAGGCACGGAGGGGGGAGCAGAAAGCCCGTATCACACCGCAAGCTGCGGGCTGATGGGAGAACAGAAACCCTGGCTGCTCCACGCACAGATAATCCAAGGCCAAACTGCTTCTTTCACCACTGGACAACACTTAAACTTCACAGCCAGAATGAACTCGTACCATCAGCTCTAAGCTTAAAACCAATCCTCGATTATCCAACTGCAAATCTCAAGTAATCTCCAATTTTCAGACTTACTCTGGATTTGCAATGGTTTTAGTGAGATCAAACTCTTGCCCGTTAGTCTCCAAAAAGAATTTAGAGCTTGAAATGAAAACCAGAGGGAAGGATTAGGCACTTACTGGTGAAGGTTATGTTGAAGCCTCTCTTCTCCATGGAGTGGTCGGTCTGGAACTCCAGCCTGGCTACGTGACCGCTGCTGGTCAGAGAGGAGGGGATCTGGTTTCCTGAGAAGGTCCCCAGCACCGGCGATTCGGCAGTCCCACCATCCTTCACCGCTAGGAAATCAAACTGGGGCTCCACATCAAAATCATTGAAAGCCAAGTGAATTCGGCTCTCGGGTTTAGCTATAATTAACCAAACACAGTGCAAGCTGCTTCCGTATTCTTCAGGGTAATTTGGTGACAGCACAATCCCAGATGGGGTGGTGAAGTTGAAAAAGCAGGAAACTGCAATAAGAAACCACCATCAATCACGCAGCACCGTGCTCCTCCAAGCTGCTCTGTCATGGTTCCCCCTCCCCCTTATCCCTTGAGCTGGGCGATTCCTGCAAATTCCCAATTGCTTTGCTTCGCAGAGACAATTAAAGAAAGGAAGGGCTCAGTGCTCCATTCACTGCTACATGTCAGTGATTTATTTGCATGGGGAGGAAGTGACTTTAAAGGAGTCTCCAGTCCTGGTTGTGTTTGATTCCCGGTTTTCCAGCCTAGCGCAGTGCCAGGCGCAGCGCAGCACGGCTTGCTTTTACTGCACAACGTCACGCAGCCAGGTGAGGATTTGGGATTTTGCAGGTGAATCCTCCTGCATATCCCCGAGAGGAAACCTACACCAGAATCAAATGCGTGACGGCAGCTAGTGCAAAATAAAACTAGCATTAAACAAGTTAGCCTTAATTGCAATAACGGCTTCTGTTGTGGCCACAACTCAGCACAGCCTACAAAACCCAAGGAAAGGGTTTGGACCAGGCTTTGAGCAACCTGGTCTAGCGGGAGGTGTCCCTGCCCGTGGCAGGGGGGTTGGAACTAGAGGATCTTTAAGGTCCCTTCCAACCCAAACCATTCCACGATTCTAAAGCATCAACTCGGCTGTTGCCCCATGCAGAGCTCCGGGATGCTCTGCTGCTATCCGTACCCAAGCTTTTTACTCCGAAGTGCTGGGTAAACTGCGGATGCGCTCCTGAGTGCGGCACAGACTTTTCAAGAGCTGCTTAAAAATCTGCACTTTTAGTTTACCTTTCTGTTTGCTAAATGCAATTTTCAGCCACGCTCCTCACCGGCCCTAACTGCGCCCGGGCAGTCCCGCGGCGTTTAGACACTAAACTCCTCACATTCAGGCCAGCCCCGTCCTGAATTAAATAGTTGTAGGATACAGCAATGAATTGCCAACTCCTTTGGGATGGAGCTCCTGAGTCAATTTGCCTTTGGCTCTCTCCTCGGGCAGCTGTTTATACTTGTGCCCAATGAGTTCCAAAAAACCGAAGGCTGCTGTTCGCTTGGGGTGGCGACTTGGCTGCACCGGGCAGGAACAGCTCAGGAACCTGCCGGAGCTGCTCCAAGCGTCCGGAGCTCGGCACAAGGCAGGGCGAGCGCTGGGAAGTGGCCTCCTGCAGCCCAGGCCTGGGGCAGCTCCCCTTCCCACTACAAATAAATCACTGACTTCTGCTGGGCCAGCACGCTGCCAAAAAGCGGCAAGCTAGACTGCCGTTTCCCAGGAAAATCATTAAAAACAAGTCTTAACATAAAGTTGAGGGGAGGAGCGCATATGAAAAAAAATCTTTAGCTCTCGAGGGTTTTCAATATATACTGTATTTCGGCTGACAAGGTCCATTAATTTGAAAAAGCAAGCCTACTTTTTAAGTGGTACCTACCCCAGGTTTTTGATATTTTATGTACGTATGCTTTACTCATCTTTTTCCCCACCACCACCCTCGGTAAAATTTGTTACTTGGAACATACGTCTCACCAATTCCTGGCAAAAGGACATCGCACAGAGGATGGGACTGGTCTTAGTCTGGCATTTATACAATTATTTGGTTCAATGCTCACCCTCCTCCCTCTGTTATTTTCCCTCTGTCTTCCTTCAACGCTTAATGGCTTCAGATCAAATAAGATGGACGTTACCGTGACGTTATCAAGGCTAAGAGCTACACAATCTATTTCCTGCTCTCAGCAACAAAGAGAACAGATTAAAGAGAAAACAAACTGCAAAATATCCTCGGGATTTTGGCTCTTTACTAGATGCTGAAGCATCAAGGGATGCTGTCAAATAATTCTGTCAGCAAAAGCTTGGTATAATCTGCCTAGGAATAGTTATTGAAAATGAATGCATTCCCACACAGAGAAACATCTCGGCAGTAGGAACCCCTCCCAGGAGCGAGGTATCTCCTATAAATTTTTAAATCCAAAGTGGTAAATTAGCATTCATACAGGACCTACGGTATTGCACAGCCAGCAAGAGAGAGGTACAGTTGCTAGCGCAGCTATTACGGCACAGCGCGGGTGGCTCATGTCAGGGAAAGAACAACAACAGAGAACTTGCTGACAAAAGAAAAAAGAGGGGAGTGAGGGAAGAATAGAAGATTAACCTTTGCTAGATAAAACAAAATGACAGGTTAAAAAGTAACAGATAGAAAAAATCCGAAAAGTCTCCACCGCAGGGAAGTACATGACAATTTCGATTTTCCGTACAATAACAAGCGTAGGAGACAGCCCAGCTGCAGGCTGTAGGACAAGGGCCACTGTCCCGCGCGCCCACGGCAGGGCACCAACGTACGAGCTCCCCTCGGGGCAGCAGGGAGCCCGGCTTCCCCTCCCAGAGGGGCACGTCCAAGCCAGGAAGCGACAGCTGATCCAGAAGGGTCATTAACAAGACCGTGGTGTCCGCGATATGAAGATTTTCTTTATCTTTTTAAGCAGGAGAGGTTTTTCTTCAAGCGTGAAAGGAGGTTTTTGGTCTGGGGCTGCACCGGACAGCGCTGGCACCGGGATGCAGGACAGCCTCTCCGCTTTCTCCAAACTGCTTTGCCGGACACTCGGGTAAAAGCAGAAGCTGTTTAACAATCGGTCACAGAGAGTGAAACGTGCTACCACCAGGTGGAAGTGACAGTGCCCAGGAAAGGTGGAAGACAGCCGAGCGCTACCTGTCTCCTGCTGTTTTGTGCCTCCCAGACAGTCAGGAACAAAGTGCCCCGAGGAGCGAGCAGTCATTCGGAACGTGACAGACGGACAGAGGTGAGCCCTGCTGCCTGCAGCCTGTCCGTCAGGATCACCGAGTTCGGAATATCTGTGACACTGAGGCCTTGAGCTAAAAGATCGAAATTAATATTTATCATCGCTGTTCTTAAATGTTATGAGAGGACATTTCATTATGTGCATACGATAGGTTCAAATTTATAAGCCTGCGCTGACCTTTGTCAATAATTATTATTACAGATCAAGTACCGCCAAAAGCAATAAGAAAAATCCCTTTATTAAATCCAGCAGAATAAATCACAGCAGAACTCAGTAGAAACAGAGTACCTATTAAGCCAGCGAGACCCATGTCATTAACAAATGAGTACAAGGTATTTATTCAAGCCATCACAAACATTAGCAAGATTCTGCCTTCATTTAGAGCAGCAAAACAGTGAAGAAACAGCTCAATGCTTCTTGTCTTAGAAACTGGAGTGGGACACAGGGCTGGGGCGTGAGGGCAGTGCCCCGCGGTCCCAGCGTGCGATGCTCATGGCGGAGCTGAACACGGAGGCTGCCGACAGCTCTTCACCGGCACAGCAGCTCGTCTCTGCGCTTCCAGCCAGGAGCAATTTCTGCGTGTGTCTGGTCAGTCTAAGCATAACTCACTTCTTTCCTTCTGCCTCCAAAAGATCCTGCCTCCTCACAGACCGGCTCGCTTCTGCTGCGAGGTGTGCCTGGTGGCCCCCCACACTCCACCTCTGCTCCTCCTGCACGGGAGAATCCAGGGCTGATCCCAGGGAGAGGGCACACCTGCAATGCATGGGAATGGGAAAGGCACCAGGTTCAGGGGCTGAAAACCAAGCAGGGGATCGCTGTAATAATTTCAGTCTCCATGGAAACAATAAAAAAAAAATCCTGACTTCTCTCTCAGCTTTTAGATATCATTCCCACAGACTCTGACGACCTGGGAGAGAGCTTGAAGACAGTAACGGATTTTCTGCCTTACCTTTCCTTTTTAAGAAGATCCCTCCTCTAGGCATAGCTGCTGATGGACTGGAAAAATAGGACCTCAGCAGGAGCCTGGTTAATAACCGGCATGCCTCACCCGGGGAAGCATCTGTCCCGAATAGCTAACAGTGCTGGAAGCTCAGGGCACTGTTCAAGCTGCGAAGCAAAGTGCTTTACATTTTGTATTTTCCTCTTTCTGTGTCTGCTGTTTCAATAAACACATCTGCATCACAATGCATTTTCCTTCTTAAAACCCCGAGGCACCAACAGGGCAAGTGGGAGGTGAGGGAAAGGAGTCTAGAGCAAATATTAACTGGGAGAACTTTTTTGTATTTCAGAGCAATAAACTCTTCAGCTTACTCTGATTGAGTAGCTGTCACTGCCAGCGTGCGGCTGACCGGGGGCGGGAGAGGAGGTATGTTAAGAAGAATGAAAAATAGGCAGGTTTTGGGTACCAGATCTTGAGGAAAATATCATCAGTGAACTTAAAATAGACTGTACAGGAGCCTCTGTGCACACACAAGAGCGCTACAATATCAAAGTGGGTTTCACTTCTACCCACTCGAAACAGGAACAGTGACTGAGTTACTGGGAATAAGACAAGTTTCTTAAACTTACTGGAAGATGCTGATCCCCACTGGGACAGTGTTGGGCTGCTTGTCTGCCAGGGTTTCTGCAGCCATCTGTTATTCAGGAGGTGCTCCAAGGCTTCTACACAAAGACAAGATCCTTTCCCGTGTGCCCCTGTGTATTTTAAGGGAACTCTCCCCCTCCCTGCAGTCTCTCTTGGGAATCGGCGGTGGTGTCCACAAGACAACAGAAGTTTAATTGTCACTTTTTGGCAAAAGCCCCAAACCGGTCTAGTGGTCTTGTTGGGTGTCTTTCCCGTTCTGCTCCCTCGTGGTTTAGCAGAGCATCCTTCCTCTGCGGCAGCGCTCGGAGTCGTCTGCCGACTGCTGCAACACATTCCTGCAGGTTGGGAGCTGCAACAGGCAGGGACTTGACTCTCCACACAGTCCCATGGTCTCGGCACACCGGGTGCATGAAGGACGGCTGCTGTAACGCCAGAAAGGCCAAGGCACCCCTGGAGCGTAACTGCAACTGGGGTGACGGCAGCTGCACACCGGTGATTAAGTGCAGGTTTAGCCACGCATTAAGTTCTGCTCGTGGGGAGCAACACAAAGAGCCTTAAGGATAAACTTGCACACATCGACTCCACCTGCAAATTGGAAACGTCCTACCACGGCTTTCTCAAACACGTAATGTGTTAAGGTAAAATAAGGCAGGTATAAGGGAACTTCTCTGCAGACCAGACTGAAGATGGCAACATAACACACACCGCATTCCCGTTTTCTGGATATAGAGACAGGAGAAGGGGACAGAGATGACCTCCTGACCCGATAAAACCAGTAAGTGTCATTTCAGATTCGGACTCATGCAAAGAGAAGCAACCCATCATGCTGAGCAATTGCTGTCAGGAATACGGACAGATGCCTTGGCACAGGGCGGCCCATTTATAGCAGCATGAAACCCTATCAGGGTAACGGTTCAACCGAGTCAATCAGTGCAATAACAAGCATGGAGACAACCCAATAAACTGCATCCTCCTGATCAGCGCTGAGAGCGCAGCTGGGAGCACTGGTGAGCTGCCCGCGCAGCGCTGTGGCCTGACCCCACCGTGAAGTCCTCCACCTCCGCTCCCCCTCGCGCAGGCTCTCTCTGCAGGAGGAGCATCCCTGCCGAGGACGCGAGAGCTGCCCACATCTGCTGGATCACCACCGCAACCTCATCTCGCACCCTCTGGCCTGATCACCGCAACCTTCCTGCTGAACCCGCCTGACCGCACAAGCACCCCAAGCCCCTAACAATTTGTTAGAAACCGAGAGGACACATGGAGCAGCAGCTCACGGCAGGAGACTGTTTCTTCTGGCTCTACAGCTGCTAGACGGAACTCACCGACAAAGCGACACCGAGGAGAACACGGGCTGTGGTTCGACCCAGGTGGACGTCAGCTTTCCTTAGCTACAGCCACCAAGGGAAACTTCACAACTGAGTTGACACGTGGCACGCGGGAAGATGTGCAGCTTATTTGAGACAACTCTCAAGGAAGAGCAGAGGAGACTGGTTAAGCAGCCCTTGTATATAAAAGTCACAGAAAAGAAAATGGAAAATTTTCATATAGGTTACACCAAAAAAAAAAATGCCTGGGAAGTTCGTGGGGGACAATTATAACCCAATTCATTATCATTAAGAAGGTGCTTAAGTGCATTCCTGCCCCGCACAGCACCTAGGCATGCACGTCTACTTCAGCAAACACTTAAATCTTGGTGCTTTGATCAACTAGGGCTGCAATGCAGAACAAGGGCTGCGAGGGAAAGCACCCTGCTTAAAATTAAGAAGGGAATGGTCTTACATGGCTGCAACCGTGAAACAAGGTTGTTAACAAAAGCTACAAATCCCACATGTATATAGAGATCATGGTAATCCTGCCTTCATTTAATTTGCTTCCCTTACTGCAGGGAAAGACCGGATCTCAGTGGCTCGGGGGAACCGGCTGAAGACAAGGAGCATTTCACCACCGATTTGCTGCTCTGAACCCAACCCAGATGAAGGGCAAGCAGAAGGCGTTAATGGGTCCTGAAGGACACACATCTGCTACACCAACGCAGAAACCACCTAAGCCCGGGAAGCGGCCTCAGCAGGGAACGAGCCCGTTTCTTGGCAGGATTTCAGCAGCACAAGCCCAGGATGCGACCGGCTGCTCTGCAGAGGTGGGAGCTGACGTGGTTTGGTAGGTTAAGGTTAGCTACCGGTTCCCTTCCCCGCCTTGTCTGGCAGAGATAATTACAGCGTCTCTCTGCCATTATATTGGGAAAAATCGTATCAGGGTGCTTCATAAAAACACCAATCAAAAAAAGAAAAAAAACCCCACATGGCAAAACAGCTTGGAAATAAAAATTAATAGAATCCCTACACTCCTTCCAAAATCCACTAAAAGCAACTGCGTCTACAAGCAGATAAACAAGTCCAGCGTTAGCTAGAAAAAGAAAACCTATTTACAGCAGGAAGGAGAAACACTTTGTGAGTTTAATGTAAACTGGTCCATCAGCACTGCAAAAAGTAAGAGGAATTAAGAATAAAAGAAATAATATGAAGAGCACACAATGGATCGGGTTTCATCGGAAGAATGAGCGCTTATGCTACAGTTCAGAAGCCCAAAAAACTCCCTTTTAATGTAAACAATCTCTAGTTCCTCTAAAAGAAAAAATTGTGGAATTTCTGATTAAAGAATTATTGGAAAATAAAGGATCATTCTCATCATCTTATCTGTCCACCTCCTTAATACAGACTATGAAACAACTCCTGCTTCCTACAGATCTCCAGCAAGGAGTATCCAATGCCAATTTATAAACGTTCCGGTACGGAGACCCCATCACTGCCTTCAGCAGACTGCTCCAAGGGTTAACTACTCTCTCTGTTAAAAAGCTATTCTTTTTAAAAAGGCAAACTATGTTTTTATCACTGCTAACTTTGAGACACACTTTTCTCCAAATTACTCTTCACAGGGAAGGCTCCACAGGTTGCCGTGAATAGTGGGCAGGAAAAGAAGAAAAGAGAAGAAAGAAAGAAAGAAGGGAAAGAAAATAATGACCAACTGACAATTTAATTTAGAGCTAAATGAAAAACTTGTCAAGTGATATGAAATTACATGGTTCTGTTCAGTAGATTGCTGGGAAAACATCTATGGCACTTTGCATTTCCAGCTGCTAATCCTGAATGTTTGTACCAGACAGCGCACACAACAGGTTAGCCCCTCAGCTCAGAACTAGAACTTGCACTCTTTGCAAAGAGGAGCGAAGAATATTCAGCAGGTAGAATAGGCCAACACGGGATTAAACAAAACAAAAGTAATTACCACTAAGGAGAAGAGAGATTTTATACTGCTGTTAAGGAAAATCAGATGTTCAAAAGATGGGAAAAACGCACAAAATCATAAATGCCTCTAAGGAGGATGACTGTTAGTGCCGTACAGCCGCGTGGAAGGACGGGGGACCCTGGGCTGTGCCGACCTCCTACCGGAGCCAACTCGAAGACGACTCTCAACAACACGAAGGAATTCGCTGGTGCTCAGTTCGCTCCGAGAGAGCCCACGCACCATTCGCAACAAGGCAGCGCAGACCTCCTGCTTCCCGCGATCCTGCATCTCACGGCTCCCGCGAGCAAATCGGTGAGGAGAAACGGGCTGTGGCTGAGGTCTTCAAGTGAACAAGAAGGGAAGAAAGCATAACATCTGCTCCAAAGCCAGAGAAGAAAAACACACAATTTAACATAATTTCAATTGGAAATGCTTTGGGAAATGCATTCTGCTCTGTTTAGAGGAACACTCTGCATGACTACTGCTGTAAGCAGGTCTATAATACAGTTTACGATAACACAACAAAACCAGAGTCACTGGGAACTAACGTGGATCCTAAAGCAAGACCTGAGCAACACCAAGACCCTCGTAATGACTATCAGATCAACGGACCTGAAGTGTCAGGAGGAACCCAGAAGCACTCTGAAACAGCACAGCTCAAATGATGGCCCCTCCATTTAAACATACGCAGGCATATATACATACGCACACGTATTTATCCCCAACCCTTGCGGAGCTGCAGTCAAGCGACGCCAAACAAAACCCCTTCAGTTCAGTGCAGAAACCTCCACCCTCAGGTTTGCTTGATGCATTGCCATCAGAATGTACATACTGTTTCATTTCACTATGTTTTATTTACCTTCAGAACACGTGACGGGTCCAAAAAACTTGAAGTTTGCAAGGCTGAGATCAACGAACTGAACTTGTACCAGAAAATAAGTTGTTTTCAGAAATGACTCTCCCAGAGCAGCTGGCAGGGGATAGTTAAAACAAGGCAAAAACTTTGCCTTTATTCAGCGAGATGGTTACAAAGGACATACATTGTCATGACGCTTTATGCCATAATCTATCGTGGAAAACGACGGCACTGCTTGGCGCAAGTCAACCATTCAGCTAAAGGTGCAGGACTGAAAACTCGGGAGCTGCAGGTCACAGGCACACAGGGGCAGGGCTGCAGGGAGGAGGAGGAGGAGGAGGAGGGAAGGGAAGGGGAGCTGCTGGAGAGGAAGAGCAAAGAACCTTGTAAAACTTACTGAACTGCTGCAGAAGCCCTCCGAGAGCACTCTCCCCCTGCAAAGGGGATCTTAGCTCTTTCTTTCCTTAGCAAGGAAACATAAACCTTGTGAAACAAATTTTGGCCGTAGAAAATGTTTTGTAGCAGGGCCTTCCACTGCAATAGTTCACATAAAATTCAGATAATGAGTTTTTCCCTACTATACGTGAGTATGTTTAAACAGTAATTCCAACCATGTATTTGAAAGTTATGGCACTACTGAAACGCCCTGCTCCCCGACTACGGCTACCCAGACTTTCATCATCCTTCTCACTGCAGTAACCGAACAACTCACCGGCTTCCTGTTATAGCTGTAATTATGGGCTGGTTCCCCATTCATAAGCTTAATAATCCCCTCAGCCACAGGTAACTGCAGACTTCGGTTTGAATATTATATCCCTTATGAGTTCCTACTATCAGAGCACAAACCTCATCTAAGTAGCACAATGGTTTTCCTTAGGTAACATTTATCCACACGACGTCTCCCCTGAGCCCATTTTGCTGTCCTTCAAGACTGCAAGAAAATCGAAGGCAGGTCTGTAGGAAAGCAACGGCTTGGGTTATGCTGGGTTGCGAGGACTGCCTTAGCCTTCCACAGATACCGCAGTTCTGTCCCTTTGAAAATGCAAGCGTCAGAGCGAACAGCAGTAATTACAAAGCTGATTCGAGCACTGCGAGGTGCTGCAGAACAGGGAGAAAGAGGTGTTCAGTACCCAGCCATCGCCGCCACCCCGCCACCCACACTGCACCGAAGCGGACACCAGGCTCAGAGCCGGCAGACGGATGGTCGTGCTGCCCATCCAGCTCCAGCACTACAGGTTCCCAGGCTCCAGTGTAGTTGTTTCAAGTACCTCAGATAATCAGAGATAATCCAAACGTACGCAGCAAGGCCAGGGACACCTTGCTTAGTAAAGGGTTTGCAGAGGACATGCACTAAGAAGTCTTGCAAAGTTTCTCAAGTGCCCTGAGTGCTCTCCCTGGACGGTTAAGGGATGCAACGACAACAAGGAGGATGAAGATGGAAGGTCTGTTATCATGAAGGCACAGACAGCCGTGAATTAAGAACCCGTTGCAATAAGCAGATGCATTACTTAAATGGTTTGTGTTGCTTTGTCATCGAAGCCCCAGGAAATGAGTTCTTCACAATAAATTCTGTCTGCTCATAAATCATTTGCTCAGGACAGCAGGATGCACCGTAGTGCGCTGTTTAATCTCCGTCTGCATTTGTCACGCGTTTGCAGCCAGAATCAGAAGCACTGAATTGTTTGCATATTCCAACTAGCAGCACATAAATCAGGTTACCTTATTTTCCCCCCTGATGCCCAATACATTTAATGGTCTCCCAACATTTACAGAGAGTTGTCACTAATCCCACTACAGATTTCATGCCAGGTTACACATTTTGTCACGTCACCTCTTCCGATTCACGCACGCTAATATGACGCTGTCTGGAATAAAGGCAGGGGAGTAAAGGTGCAGAGAGAGCTATGAAATATTTTTTCCACCACCTACATGTTGTTGTCTTGTTGATTCATAAATATCCAAGGCTGGAGGACCACAGCGAACAGAATACATTGGAATTATTTTAACTACAAGATTCATGCCTGTACTACGCTTTGCATGGACTGCTGATTGGGGCTTGATCTGAAGCCCCCGTTCCATATCTATCTGTAAAAAAAATAATCCTACTTTACTGGAAGTCTCCCTCCTATGGTACTATGATCCAATCCTCTCAGACTGGGCATAAACCACGGCTTCAGTCTCACCTGCAAACTGTCAGCAAGAACCTCAACCAAATCATCAGCTGTTCAAATTCATCTGAACTTCTGGGAAACGAAAAAAAAAGCCAAACTTCTGACGCTAAGCACAGAAACGGTCTAACACTTCCCACTTCAAAGATAACCTGGGAAACTCCGTTTTCCTCATCAGCATCTTTAGCTAATTTGCTTACAGAGAAAACCAAGTAGGAAGGGAGTCGTGGCATCTGGAAGAGGCAAAACTCAAAGTAACTGCTTCCTTTCCCCAAATAGACGGTCTCAGACGCTCAGAGCTTAAATTAGTGTTTGAAAAGAAAGGCACTTACTTGAAACCTGTTCCCACATTCTCCCATAAATTGCCCGTGCAGGGACGCTAACACCCCCGCTTCTCCCACAGCTCCTGAAGAACCCAGACTCAGCTCTGCAGGAACAGGCTTTGCCCCCGGCTTGTCATCTCTTTGGTATGGACCAAGTCCTGCCACGCTACAAATAACCATTTTGTACCGGAGTATCTAACACCAGCACATCTACTGATCTGCACAGTGAATACACAATTCTAAAAATTCACATTTCTGTTTTCTCTCTATTCATTTTCCCCGCACTTTTGTCCTCTCTCTGTTGCTCAACTGAATTTTCCCTTCCTGTTCTTTTGTTAGGTCCAGTCTCCCTGCCCTAGACATAGTATCTGTTCAAGGCACAGACTTTAACATATCTAACCAAGTAGAGACAAGACAAAAAGAAGAGTTTGCTTGTCACCAATTGGGGAAAATATAGATACTTTTGTGAGTTTTGGTAATGTCCAAATACAACATTGTTTCTGAGTGAAGGTTCTGTCAATATAATAAAGCAGATCGCCCGATGCACCTTCAAAGGACGGTGAGACCATTAAAACCCAATAGGGACTGCCCATGTAACTCCCATTTATATGTGAAAATTTTATCCTTAGTCACTACTGAGACCATAATATCTTACTTCTGCTGAGAACTCATGCAACAAATTAAGAATTGAACTCAAGCAGCAGGGAGCCTGAATATTGTCAGATAATGAAGGAAAATTAAGTGGCCAAAAACAGAATCAAGTTTTAAGTTACTGTTTTTCTTGTGTCCGTGCCTCCTGTCTGGGAGACCGGAGCCCTGCTTTCTCTCCAGAAGGGCTGTGACGCCGAACGCCGGGAGGGCAGAGGCGTAGAGCAGAGAGCACACGCAAGCCCAAGTCTCCACCTGGACCCTGCTCCCCGCTGCACATCCCTCCTCTGAGAGACGGGCCGAACCAAACCCTCCCCACGGCTTCAGTAAGTGAAGCTGCAGCTCGGTGCCACCTCTGCCACCACGAGAAGTGGCCCTATCCCGGGTACCAAGCACAGACATACTCTTTTACGTGACCACCTCACCACGAAGATATTTTAGAGCCGTCTCCTCACTGACTTACAAACACAAACTGGTTTCTGAGCAGACCACTGGCTACTCTTTTGGCAGGTAATAGTTTTCTGTCCCTTCAACTCAAAGGCAGGCTGGCACTCAAACTTCAAACTGTCCCCGTGGTGAAACGTGGATCCTTCTCTCCTGCCGTAGGCTGGGATCCCGGGATCACCGCAGCTCCCTTGGTCAATCTCTGAAAGAAAGAAAACAGAAGTTGCACAAGGAAAAGGCTCTGACGCCGAGCTGGCGCAGCGCCTGCCGTACATCGGCGCTGCGTGCTGCTTGTCGGCACTCCGGCAAAGACCCGGCATCCCCAAGGGAGCGCTGGTCCCCTCCGCACCGGCACCAAACGCCACCGCGATTTGTCTTTAATACATGAATTTTACCACTGTCACTGAAAGGCCCTAACAACCTCTCCTAACTGCTTCCTCATCCTTAAATTAATCACGACTAAATGGGACTTTGAGCAACCTGGTCTAGTGGAAGGTGTCCATGCCCATGGCAGGGGCCTTGGAACCAGATGAGCTTTAAGGTCCCTTCCAACCCAAACCCTTCTATGGTTCCGCGAACTAAATGAAAAATACAGCGATACCCAAGGACATCCTACTCTGCATCTGCTTCAAGGACTTCTTTTGAAGCAGAGAGACCATGTGTCACTCAATGGGACCAGACCTTGGCCTCCTTGGGCAAGGAGGATAGAGTTGGGATGCATTTGCTGGATTGCCATGATGTCTGCCGTCTCTCCCTCCCTGCCTACCCCCATTCCCATTCCTCCGTGTGGTCCCGAAGCAGACAGCTGACACCGTATTGCACGGAAACATACAGTTAATCTCCTGCCGCACATGTATTTTGACTTCAAGTAAATCATGGACACAATTTTCTGTTATCTTCTGCTCCGTACAATTTCATTTCAAAAGGCCTCCTGCTCTGTATCACTATTAGCTACCAAACTTGGTTCCTTTACAGCCTCCTTAGTGCCCCCACATCATTTATCTGCTTCGCATTCATCTCGTCTTCCATGTTCTCTAGTTTTTATCCCCATCATCTGTGATCAGCCTCGCTGTCTTTTCTTCCCATTTTCAATTTCTTACACCAAATTGGAAACTTCTTTTATGACATTTTCTTTACAGAGGAAAATCGCATAATCCGAAATTTGCATTACTCCATCTAATATTCCAATTTGCTTTGAATAACAACAAGCACCTCATTATTATTCTGACTTCAGGCAGCTTAGATACAGGTGTATTTTGAATAGAAGTCACAACAAGGCACCTAGCTTCTGCTACTGCTCTGTGCATCATGAACTAAAGAGTCACTGCCAGGTAATGAAGCATCCCCAAAATAATTTAGCATAAATTAATACTAAAGTTTTCATGAAATAGGTGTCTTTTTTTGCCTGTCAGTGAAAACGGTTTGCCAGGATTTATGTATATTCCCACAGACTTTAAAAACCCAAAGGTTTAAGGTTTGTACTTGCATATAAGGGACAAAAAATAAAACAGTTCAGATATTAAAGTAGCACTGAACTGTACATTACACTCTGAAAACAAAAAAAACAAACCCACAGAGGAAGCAAATAGTTCAAATCCTGAAAGAAAATTCGGCTTTAAAACTCAAGAACTCACAAGATCAAAGGGTAGCATGCATATTTTAAATGTGCATCGCTGTGTCCTGACAAAGACATGGGAAACCGGTAACACTTCTGCTGCAAGTCAACAGCCTCTAAAAATTAATTTCTGTTATTCCTTTCCTTCCCCCACCTCGAAGTCTTGAAATGCAGGATTAGCCAACGGCACCGACGGCAAGCTGTCCTGCCGGGCGCCCTTCACCCAGCGCCTCCAGTCCCTGCTCTCACTGAGGCCGGTGACCCTGGGTGCCCTGGGGAAGGAGAACCTTTCCACGTGAACGTGCTGCTGCCGCTCTGCTGGTGTTTGGTCGGAATGAGACGGACGCTAACACACGTCACTCCAGCCGTCTCTCACACCAATGCACACCCTGCGAAGGGCCAGGGAGAGCAATGCCGTCACCTCCAGCCCACTCTGTACCCGGCACTGCCGGGGCCGTGGGGACCAGAAGTACCAGCTGCTCCTCCACGTTCAGAGGTTCTTCCACAGAGAAGCAACAAAACTCTTTAACACAGCCACGCAACATATTCCTGCCCACGCCTGACTCTAGCGAGGGAGCCCTCTCCTCCTAAAGCCCATGGGAGTTGTGCCATCAGGTTCCTCACCGACCTGAAGGGCTTCCCTCTGCACGTGGCCGTGGCTCCGGAGGGATGGTGGCCACAGGAACTCCACCAAGGGGCTGCAGACAGACATGCGAAGCAGCTCCAGCTGCTGCAGAAGCCAAAGGGAGCTACAAGCGTTCAGCGCATCCACTGCTTTTGTGAATGAGGACACGCTCAGGCCACCGGATACTCAGAAAAATGCAGCCAAGCAAAGGAAAATAACTCCCTTCGACCCTCTGCTGAGAAAGCCTAAAGGTAACACAGATGCTCTGGAGGCACCGACTGACCGGTCTCCTCCCTCCCAGGGCTCCCCCCTCACTTGTGAGCTTGTGTAGTCCTCTTCTGTCCCACTGCGCGAACCCAGCGGGAACATCTCCACAGACAGAGCGAAATCACAGGTTTAAGAACGGGAGAGAAATGAAGAATCGGAGCTCACATTTTCCACCGCGCACATGGTCTCCTCGCGAGCAGCAGGCAAACAAAGCCAGCACATTTTATTAAATTGGAGAGGTCAGAAAATGGAATTTCTATCCTGAGAAAAATCCCCTGGTTCCTACATAGTGAAATTCATGAAATATTTAGCAGGGCAGAAATTCCAAAAACGAGTGATTCAGAAATATCAAAACATGTTACTTCAATAAGATTGAAACATTTCTCCTGATGAATGTTTAAGTAAAATCACTTCCACATTAGAATAATAAAAGTCAAAACTAAACAAGAACATCTAAATCAAGTGTTTTGACATTATTTAAATGAAACAAGTCGAAATGAATCTTTCAAAACTTCTCCATCAAATATTATATCATGCAGATAAGATTTTGACAAAACAGCGTTTTCTAACAGAAAACGTTTCACCAGAAATTTTTCCTCAGCTATTTGTGCTATTTGTCTCCTGGTGGTGGGTGGGGAAGCCGGGTCCCTTTGCTCAGCGCCGAGGAGGCAGCCTACGCTTCCCGCGTGACTCATGGGAGCAAGAACGGAGCTGGCGTGGGGAGCGCCACCAGCCCGGCTCTGCTGCCGTCCCCAGCTGCACCGACACACCGCAGGCACCCAAAATTTAGGCCACTCTTTTCCTGGAGTTCCATGGGAATTTCTGCTCTTGCCTGACTCGGCTCTGGAGGAAAATGAGGATTTCGGAGCTGCAAGTAAGCACTGCACTAGCAGAACTCCAGTTTCTGGAAAAAATAGCCACAAGATGCGGGATTCGTGAGCACTTAGAAGCCATACCTGAGGAGATCACACAAATGTTACCACTAATCAGAAAAGACCCTTAGGAAGAGAAGACTCAACCTCACGCACATTCTTTCATACATACGTTAACTTTGCTCAAAGTAATGAAAGCTGACAGTGTTAGGTACGTATCCGAAGGAACCGGGACCAGGGAGTTTCTACTGCCTAGTTCTTTTGCCGATTCCAACAATGAGGAAGCAAGGATCTAAAGAGGAAACAAGAAAGCCCTTTCTTTCTGCACGGCTTTGCCACATCCCTCCCACCTAAACCACTGCCGCAGGGCAAATGCGGAAACTGAATCGAGCAGGCTCGTTAAAACCCTGTGGCATACCAGCCAATCGCTCCCGCTAAGGTTTATACGAGACTTAAATACAAGTAACGCGACCCTGAGAGCAGCCCAGGTCACCACATCATAAGCTAAAAGCCTTTAACGTCTGCTGGTTCAGCGCTATTTCAGCGCTAGTGTTTTATGACGTGAGTCAATACGGTTAATGGAAAAGCAGAGTAGGAGAGATCTAAACGCCACGTTTTCTGACAGACTTCCACCATCAACAATATTGGGGGGTTAGGTAATGCAGAACCTAAATAAATAAATAAATACACATAAATCAAGGAAAACTAGCTGCATGTTACCTGGGCTTCTCAGGGAAACCTGAGAGTATTTCACTAGACAAAACGAGAGCGTGCGCTCCGCGGCAGGGAGCAACACCTCAGTTTCGAAAGGAAACTCTGAACGACAGCAGCAGAACTAGTTTCAGATGGTGTATTTCTTCCCCGAGTCTCCGAGCATCAGGCACCTGAAGACACCATCGTCTGTTCTCAATTTGACACATATACACGTGTAGGGACACCTTTACACGCAGCTTGCAGGCAGGCATCTACATAGAGAGGTCTGTATTTATACTAAACACGGATGTAAAGCCAGATGTGGAAACCCAGCAAGCGTTCCGACCAAACACCCCGGGCAGCACCAATTTGATTACAACCAGAAAAGGTCGGTCGAGGAAATCTTCAGGCTCCAGCTCTGCAGAGCTCCTAAGCCTCTTAGCGCCATGGGGCTGAATTTCAGCTCTAAAGCTAAGCTCTCCAGAGCCAAACCCTTAGTCAGCATTTCAACAACAATAAATATTGTTTAATAATCCCCTGCCTGCAGCACGCTGGTAGTTCAGAACGCAGACCTTAGTCAGCTCTACCCAAACTAACCCAATTCCATCAGAACTCCAGACTAGATTAGTGTGTCTATAAATTTAGTTTTAATTTTAAATTATTATTTTATATTATGAATATACAAATATGCATGTTAGACTAAACTAAAAATCTGGCTTTTCTATTTTTTCACGTTTTAATATTTGTCTCTTACCACAGAATTTTATACTATCGATTTACTTTTATGCTACTGCTTGTAATAACCTCAAGCTCATCAGTAACAGAAACCCATCTTTCCCCACACCTCCCCTGAGAGGAGGATCAAGCACCTTCAGTCCATTGATGTGGAACATAACTGCAGAAGGATTGCGGGTGAGATCAGGGGAGGCTGAATCCTCTTTCAATAAACCCTAAATTTCTCATGAACTTTTGAAAATGTTACCTGAAGGAATTATTTATTCCCAGCTGTTACAAGGGGTTGACCTGGGAACTTTCGAAGAACCATGTGGATGGCTGCAGAAGGCACCAGGCTGCTCTACGGGGAAGGTATTCTCAGAAGAAGTCATCTGAGATTAAAGGAGAGAAGGGAGAGGGAAGACCCAGGACCCCAGGAGGCTGCCCGCCCTCTCACAAGTCAAGCACTAAACTGCAGTATCAATCAGCTCGCTACCCTTGTGAGAAATGAAGGACTTTTCCAGCAAAGCGGACCTTAATACAAATTTCTGCTGACAAGCGCTGGAAGTCCAAAAAACATTGTTCACTATGATGAGAGAATGTCTGGTTAAAAGGATCAAAGTGGCTGCAGTTGAGACATCGGAGATTTAGAAGTAATCTTCATGAACATTAATGAGCCAGATCCTCAGCTGGTGAAGACTGACACAGCTTAACTGAAAAATCAATGCTGTCGCCCTGATTTACACCCGCTGAGCATTTGTTCCAAATGCACCCAAATCTCGCAGTGCAGATCTGGGAAAACCTGCATGCGGATACCTTGTGGTTTGTCTGCTCTTCCTGGTGCAAATCTGCTTTCTCTTTACTCACAAGTGAAGCAAAAGCACCTGGTTGGCTCCCCCTTCGCAGGAACCCTGTACTAAAACTTTGAGGGCACATCGCCCTCCTCAGCATGTTCCTTCCAACAGGTCCTTCAATCCGTGCATCCATAAATCCCTTCGGCGTAACTGTTTCAGCACTAGCAACAGGCTTTATGGTTGCATTACACTTAAAATGTACACTAAAACATACAAATTTTAGGATAGATGGCTACTTAAACATACTCTATAAGCAATATTCTGCCCTTCTATTAGGCAGATTTTTGGTCTTGACTTTATACAGCTCCATTAGCTGTAATTTTCCTCTCAGAATTAGGAAGAAGCGTGGCCATAAAACTGGTACTGAAACTTGTTAGTAAGTTGCATATAATTTCATAATGTATTTGGCAAGTGCTAATTGCCTCTTACTTAAATGTCTCTTGCTTTGTAACTCAAAGCATTTGCAAAAACCAAAGGAGTTTTATGGACCTGGCTGATCGGAGGTTAGCTTAACCTCAGGATAGCGTCAGCACGGACCTCAGGCAGGGAACGTATTCCTTTGTTCATGCACAAATCCATTTTCCAAGGTCAAGAAGCTGCTGCACGAAAACTGCAAAGACGCCTAGAAAAAGAGAAAAGATTGGAACGACAGGCAGAGAGTAGCCTCTGCTTCCAATACATGCAAAGGACAGACGCTCCCCAGAGAAGGGTCCCTCCTTTAAGGCTCCTCGGGGGACAGCAGACCCAGAACTCTCCCTTTCTCTTCTTCTCTAGGAGGTTATGGACGCAGAAGAGTACAGCAGAACGGGCAGCACCTGGGCAGGTCAAGCTGACGAGCAGGGAAGGGAGAAGCACGTTTGACATTGGAAGGTCCATACAACAGGACTCCAAAGCATGAATGATAATGGTGATCCCCAGACCCACCGGGGAGGTCACAGGGAGCAAGGGCAGCTCAGCCTTGCTATAGATCAAGCTACCAGGAACACCAAAGCAAGTCAGAGCAGGAAAAAGTCAAGCTCCTTAGAGATCCAAAGTTCACAGAAGATGAACAACAGCGTAAGGAAGTCCCTATATCATGTGCTTTGCAACTTTATGTGCTATGCTACAGGGTAAACCTAAGATTTATCAAAAGACTGAAAGAATAGGTCCACGTCGCCCTTTGGATGAGATGAACAAACCAGACAGGATCTCAAAGCAGAGCTGGCGAGTGCTTTCGCCCATGCCCAGCTGGCAGGCAGGGGCGCAGCAGCACGCTCTGCCAGCCTGCCAAGCACCAACCGCAAACGTGGCAGGAGACAGACATCACAGCTACCGCAGAGAGCCAGCTTTCAGGCTGCTGCAGGCACAGCCACAGGACTGCAACAGTACCATTAAGATGCTCCCCTAGACAATCAGGCTGGATTTGCCTTTTCCTTCTTTCAATTCCTTTATCTCTTACCCCTGTCTCTCTATGACTTTTCCGCTGACCTGGTCCTGCCATCCTGTAAATACTCCAGCATCACGACGCAGTTCCCCCTTGGAGGTACTGCTCAGCCAGCCCGGACACGCCGGCATTTAGTCCAACCAGGTTCTCTGGTAGGTCAGGTCCCTCCAGGCTCCTAACTGCTCTTACTTCAGCAACAACCCGCAGCACCGCTACGGGCAGATCCCGGCCTGAGATCAATACGACACTTCCCAGAAACACAGTGGGTCCCAGGGAAACACTTCTAAAAATGAATGAACTCTAATGGGTATTTAGGGCCCTTGAAAGAAACAGATTTAAATGCTACAGCTGATGCCAGTGGAAGCTGCTGGTAGTCAGAGGTTTCAGGTGCAGCCCCCACGCCTAGACGAAGATTTGTGTGCCTGCTTTTAGACATCAGAGCCAAAAGAGTAAGCCATCCCTGGTACCAGCAGGCCATAGAGAAAGCCAAAAGGCATTCAAGTGCCCTGCAAAGAGATTCAAGATGACAACTACCCCAAAAAGCAGCTGACATCTAAATGGAAGTGTTCCTGTGTGTCTGCGCTGGCGGCTGCAGCACGGGAACAGGCTCCCCCTCCACAGGCATGAGACTACGGGATGGAGGAAGGACGGCATGTTCTTCAGTGCAGCGCTCGCAGAGGAAAGGACGGACCCCCAGGTGCTCACATCAAGTGAGGAGGCACAAGATGGAGACTTCTGGAAAAATCTAAAAACAACTCAAACCAGGAATCTAAGAAAAGCTTCAGCTGGAATCACGAGTCACTTACATGAGTTAGAAGGAATACTTTCCCATCACACTTTCTCTAACCTTGCAAATACCTACGACAACAGCAAACACAGAAGCTTATGGCAGAGTTCAGCATTCACATCCTAATGCATTTCACGAGTTCCTTTTGAAAAATCCCAGCATTAACTTTTATTTCATTTGTAATACTCCAGACCAGTCAAAGTTTAAAGTAAGTGATACCACTAATCTACTGGAACCACTGATCGCTTGGATCTCATGTTCTCCTGCAGACACCGTCTGTTGCCATCAGCTGAAACGCACCAACCCTCTTCCAACAAAGCAGATGACATGGCAATGAAACATTACCCACCCAGTCTGCTTTCCTGGAAGAGAAATCATGAAAGCTGTTCTTATTGGAGCGAAGCTTCAGTTTTAAGAAAAATCTGCAGAGCTTCAATATATTTAGAGAAGCTTCTTTCTTTTCTCCCAAACAACTGTACCCATCTCATCCCTGATCCTTTTAAAACTGGTAAATACTAAGAGAGATGCTTGGATTACCTTCATACGTTGCTTTGAATCCCAGCAAGTTGCTGACACTGTCTGTCTGAAAGAGGAGCCACATCTGGTGGTGTGTGCTAACGATGAGATCGGGGACTGTGGTGCCAGTCAAGCTGTAAAAATAAATAAGAACAAGTAAATAGCCTGTATTTCTCCCCAAACTTATCTTCCCAGCAAAATAAAGGCCACATATACCTCTACAGGAGCAGAAAATAACGAGAGCAGCGCCAAGACAATTAAGAATAGCCCCAAAACAAAACACTCCAAAAACCTGACAGATTTTTGAGACTGATGAGCCTCTCGGTATGTTTCCGCATACTACCTAAACAGCGAGTCTTCTACTATAGTTGAGGGCCTGCAAGTTATTATCACCATCACTATAATAATTACAATTTAGTAACATTATTACAATATATTATCCAGCATCCATAGTAATTATTTCCTTTCTCAGTGAAGCAAAACATAAGCAAACAAAATTCCCAGAACCTATACCGGTGACTGAATCCTCTTAATTGCCTTTAGAGGTATTTTCCAGCATTACAAAAATTTACTTTCAACACATTCTCTGCTACATTTCTATCCTGACAGAGACAATTCCACAAGTATCTCAAAAAAAACCCCTGGAAGACAAGGCGCGAGCCTCAAATCCGCTGAACGTCCTGTGAGCCCTACAAAAGTGCTACTAATCCAGGCAGTACGGGATGATCGGGACATTGCCGACCCTTCAAGGATGCTCCTAGGAGAGCTGAAGAGCTTTAGAAAAATGTCACCAATATATCCGTGTTAATGAGCCACGTGCGCCCATTCAGCCCTTGGGATTAATCACCTCCTTGTGGTTCAACACAGCTTTAGAATTTTATCCCCCACCCACACAAGCAGCAGTGCAGGCACTTACGCCCGCATCAATGCCCGCTTGGAGCACAGCTCCTTCCCTTCCCTCGGCTCTGAAAACAGAGTAACCGTGCGTGGGAAGGGATCATTACTACAGGAGTATGAGTGTTATGTTGCCTGTCTTAGTGGCGGTGTTTAATGTTGTTGTTATATTATTTCTGCTAAGGTATTATCTGTGATAAATTTATAAGTTACCTCAAGTGCAGCTACCGCAAATGGATAGGTGGTTTTTTCTGTAGTATTTGCTTAAATCTCAATACATACATATGTATAGACATGGCTTCTGCCTGGCACCGTTCTCAAGTACAATAGCAGCACCTGAAAGACTTCTTGGTAAAATTGATCCTCGAGCTCTCAAGGCAGAATTATTGCAAACCAATACTGCAAGGGAAGGAACCCAACAGCTGTGTGTTGACAGCATCCTGTGAATAAATATAACTTCCAACCTCCAGGCATAATTGTTGCAATTCCCAGTTTCCTGGGTAATCGGAGACAGTATGGCTGATCCGCCAATTACCGTTTGTTTAGAGTGAAGCCAAATGACTGCTTGAAGGGTCATTGTACTTGCTTGCCATTCTCAACGCTGGCTACCTGCCGACTACCAGATCCTTTCCGACAGCCTTACAGGTACCCAACGTAAATGGGACCAACCTTGCCATACACGACTCTCCTCCCCATCCCAGAGACGTTCACCAGCCCCATACGCACCAGGGGCCACACTAACACCTGACACCGCTCACCGCCCAAGCTTTGGCCGTGGAGTCTGGAGCGTGTTTTCTCCCGAAATCACATCCATGTCTCCCAAGCCCGTTAAAGCTCTCCCAGTTCTGCCGCCACCTTTGCTCTATTATTGCTTTGACCTGCATCGGAAATTTTATTGATCCTGGGGTGCTGGTAAATTAAAAAGTAATCTTGTTTTAATGACCATTTTGAATCCAGGAGTTTGATGGGGAGTGCAGAAGAAGTGCTATTGTCGATTCTTCTCAAGTTATTTAAGCAGCAGACAGGCAGGAATGAGGAACATACCAAGAGAAAAACCTTCGGAACAAGGCGCTTCAAAGGTTTTTGCATGCTTTCCCACCCCACTTTAACAAGCTGAATGATTGATTTGGGTGCTTGTTACTTTAGGGAACAAAATCCCCTCTGCAAGTCAGAAAGCTCAGCCTAACAATCTGTTATGTTCTCCGAGATGCATTTTACAGGGATGAGAGTGAGACTGGAAACAAATGGTCCTTCATTCCTCAGTTTGGGATAACGTCTGCTGCTATGCAAGTCAATTCAAACGTATTTCTTGATTTGAAAGGCTGCAGGACTGAGCTCCTCTTGAATAGCCGAGAATAAATGAAGAGTAAGAAAATTGGAACTCGTATGTTTGACAGGGTTTGGTTTCTGCATGTTGATTCCTCCAAAAACACTACAGCTTTTATCCAATGGATATCCAACCTGATATGTGAATTCAGCTGACGGTAGGTAAGAAGGCAGCAACTGCTGAGAAAAGTTGTCCATGGACTTTCAACCACATTCATTACAAAAGGAGCATTTCTGCGGCCTTCACACCTCTTTCACATTTCATTAGTTTTCAACTTATCTTCCCAGATTAAAAAACAACAACAACAACAAAACCACCCTTCCCTGTTAGGATTAGCATCAGCAATTTAACGGAAAGTTCTCCTGCACTGGGAGAAGATACCAGACGCTACACCTTGTGCGGACATCTCAGATACTCCAAATTTGCATTAGCAAGGTGTTGAGTAGCTAATACAGAGTGGGAAAACATGGAATGATTAAAATCAAATCTAGGAAAACCTTCATGGGCTTTAGGCAAACAAAAAGGAACGGAATAAGAAATCATTTCAGCAAGTTATTACAAACTACTCCCCTGGCAGTAATTTGCACATTTTGACCAATCAGCTGTGAAATGCTCTGGGACACTTTAATTACAAACACTTTTGCAATAATCAGACTTTACATTTACATACGTTGCAGGTTAGAGTTCCTAAGTATCACTGGCGTTCACGTTCCGTAATGAAACGTATAGTAAAATGAACCTCAGAGAAACAGAGATTTCAAAAAGATAAGCAAACATTAAGATAAGTGAAAATGGAGTGGGAGGCTGATTCATGTGGAAAAACAAGTGAAGAGGAGGAATTAAAAAACACAATATGAAATACTCTCCTTCCAGTTGGAAAGAGTACAACAGCTTTGCTAGAGTAGCTCTTGGAGAGTTGTTTGCTCTTACACATTTTTGATTAGATAGAAAAGAAGGGAGTCTTTCAAGTTAAGACACTAAAGCTGGATGCTGGTGGTCCTGGTTCCAACACCCCGTTCATCACTTCAAATACTCCTTCCGAAAGTCACGGTGACTCTTCCTTGCTTCTGCTCCAGTACCTGGCCTTGCAAGTGCCCTCAAGACATTTGAGACTTTGACAAACACCGCTGGCTTACGTCTTCACTCACAAGAGGCAAACGATACCCAACACGGCAAGAAGCCAGGCTTCCAGGAGCGGCCAGGACCTGAACACAGTCGTGGGGCACGTCTGAGCTCTGGAATAAGGACAAAATACCTGTAGGTGCTCGGAGGTGACCTGAAGTCAGCAGCACACCTTTGCATCAGCACAGCACTATGCAGGACTCACGATCTGCTCTGCTTTTAGACTCTCCCGCTATCTGCGCGCTGTGGCACGGCCGTCCAGGTGACTTCGTGCTTGCGGTACTGAATTGCATTGCTCAGAACAGACGTGCCGAGAGCGAGAGAGATTTCCCGAAGTACTCAAATGTACAGCACCCTGAGGTCTCCAACAGTTTGTAAATTTTTGGATTTCCATAAAGCTACAGAGGATTTTACTTTAATTATTCAGAGAAGCTATAGCAGAATCATTATTTCTTCAGTAAAGTGGATTTGAAGGATATACAATTATCACGATTACATTTGAATGATACACAAATTGATTTCTCACTGACCCTTCAGAAAAGGAACAGATGGACTTTACTGGAGAAAGGGCAAACAGAAACCATCAACATCAGCAGGTTAATGACAATAAACAGCCTTCTGAAAGATGGTCAAGGCTCACTCTTCTTCAACAGCAGCATTTTCTATAGAGGCTATTGTAAAAGATCCTGACATACCCCTACGCTACACAGGGATCCACTTCCACTACGACCACTTCCTTCCATGGTGCGGATTCGGAGTGGAGCACGCTGTGTACATTAAACTAAAATTCAGAGACGTGAAAGTTTAAACAGGGGAAAAAACCTCTCGGTGGTGTGCACACTGACTGCCACTCCACCAAAACTCTGAGGTCCCAGCAGCCAAGGGCTCTCACCAACCTCAGAACTGCCTAAAAAATAGCAGACACCAGAAACTGATGCTTACGTGCTGTAAAACACATGGGTCAGGGAAAACCCTTGCCTTTGATCTACCAACCCACACACTCCACTGTACCGTTCTGATCGACGTGCTCCTTTCCAACTGAAGCCAAAACCATCTCCAGTTATTAAGCACCAAGCAGGAGATGGCAAATGCCAATACAGAGCCCATTTCCCTTGTATTCCCTGTATTAGCTGCACTATAACATAAAGCACCCGGTCTTCAAATCTTCTATAAACAATAGACTGATAACACAGCAGTTCTTTATTCTAAAAACTGGCAGCATCAGAGATGTCACCTCTTCCGTCAGCATGGCTGGACTGGCCCTGTACTGGTTCGATGTCCTTTCTTCATAATTAAAATTAAAAAGAAAGAAAAAACAACAAAACAAAAAACAGGTAAACCCAAAAAACAATCCCAAACAACCAAAACGCCATCAAAAACATACTTAGATGGGAAACACTGATATAGGAAGGCCTGGAAGGAAAGCAGGACTATCTCCAACGTTTCCTCTACTGAAGGAACCTCCATAGAACACCGTATCTGCAAGCTAAAGGGTACAGATTGAGGGGGACCAATTCTCAAGCCCTGAAGCAGCACGTGTCATCGTTTAGACAAACACACACCGGGTGTAAAATGCTCAGGATGCCACTCAAAAGATAATGGTTTTACAGCCACTTCACCCTGTTAAAAATGACCGCACAAGAAAGACAGCACAGCAGAGAGAGAGCCAAACAGTTCTCCATTTCTGCCTGATTTGCATTTATTCCTGTATCCAAACTTTCACCGTGTTCCCTCAGCTCCCTGGACAGCCTCGGCCTCTCTCTAAGGGGCACCGACAAAGGCGGTTATGAGAAGCGAAACAAAGAGGTAAGAGCCCTTCTGTTGGCTGAAGCCTAAGAGAGCGTGATGAGGGAAGAACGTGCCAAGAATAGTCAACTCCTCCAAAAATGACCCACAGCATATAACCCATCCAGCGAGGTACAGCGAGCAGAGCCGGACTCCTCCATCCAAACACATCAGCTACATCTCGTCAGGCAAAACTTAGGTGTGGGTTTCTCACAGGGACAAAGGACATGCTACTTACACGTAAAGCACAGTTTTCTGGTCTCCGACTTGTCCTCCATCACCCACTGTCAGAGTGTCATATCCTCTTTCTAGTTCAAATTCTTCAAAGGTGAGTTTGATAACCTGGCAAAGATGCAGCATGTTAATACGAATCAACTGCCAAGGCAGCCAGCAGATCCCCTTGTCTTGTTTATTTATCTGTTTGTCTATCGAGGAGCAATTTATAAGAGCATTAATATCTTCAGGACATCACCAAAGGTGACCGTCCTCACTTTTTACAGCACTGTAGCATTTCTTCCCAGACAGATTGAGCTCTTACTGAAATTACCTCTCAGATTTTTCTGCTTTATCTATTGATTTTCTAGATGACTTTACTGATAAAGATGTGTGTGTTGGGATTTCAGCACGCTTTTTTTTCACCAGGTACCGCTACTATTTTTTTCATAAACCTCAGAATATGGTGACGGGTTTGAATGTGCATATAGGCAGTGTGTTTGTTACCTACGCTGCAAGCGGAGAGTCCTTCTTTTGCTCGTGTTGCTCAGAAAGTTCCCCTGGTTTTCAGAAGCTTCTGTCAGACCAGGGAAGTCTTTACCTGAATTGCCGGTGGGGTAGCTCAAGGAAATTGTCTCAAGCTGTCTGCAAACACAATCACCGTAAGAGCCGTCCACAACTGTTCCTTTCCTGTGCTTCTGCTCCTGCTCTACCCTCACCTTCCACCCCCTCTCGATTTACGTAGCCTCTACGTGTCCTTTAGGAGCAGAGGTCCCACAGAAGCCGAGAGGTTTGTGTTCCAAGTCTCTTGGCTGCTTTTGAAATCTATTATTCTCAAATAACTGAAAATTACAAAGTGACTTAGGGGACACAGGTCTTAATCCAGCCTCAGACAGCACAAACAAACAGGAAAGGAGGAGAGCTTAATTTACAGAAGTGCTTTACATCCACAAGCCAGCAGCAATCAGTGGGAGCCTGGTTTCTTGGAGCCTTTTAACTGACCGGATTCAGGAATGCACATAAACACTTGAATGCATCCAGACCTTTGTACATGTGCCTGTAAATATATTAAGCTTCCTAGCTTTTAACAGACTAAATTAGTAAATTTCATTTCACATTACTTTTTGTTCACACCACACGGCAGTTATCAAAAGCAATTAACGAGAAGGACCTACATGTGTGTCAAGGACCACAGACACGTGACGCCAGCCTACACCTCTTGGCTTGGGCCAAGGGAGAAAGGCACCGGAAAACTGGAATCTTTGCCTTGTAATTTCTTGCCTACTATAAAAGCAGCATCTCCCGCGAGCACTTGAGCATGTGCGCAGCCACAGGGGGAGAAAAGTCCCAAAGTTAACACCAGAAGCAATAATTAACCGTGTTACGCTAAACACGAGCGTGCCTTTGCAGTCTCTTCAAGGCTTGTACGGGCTCTCTAGGAAGCTGAGAGCATTTTTCTGTCAAAAGCCACTCAACTTCTACCTCTTAAGAAAATACCAGTTAGACCTTGAATGGCTTGAGTGTTCTTTAAAAAATAATGGGGGTATAGATAGTTCAGACTGAACTGTCATGTGCTACCATCTTCTACATATAAATGCAATTAATACTTTTCAAATGCATTGAAAAGCAAATTAGATATTTTAGCCATGACATTCTGAAAATAGGGCATTACCCAAAAGCCCCCGAATTGTGAAACGGGAGCCTGCGTGATACTTCAGAGAAGTTTGGAACCATTAATTTTAGTAGTAGTACCGAAATATTAACCTGTGCAGATCATTATTAAACCATGTAATGATGGAATAATGTAATTAATACAAAGAACACAGTGCTGTAAAACGGCACACATCATTAGTTAAATCAGTCATTCAAGTAAACTGCATTCTAAGGAGTCTGACCCTAATTAAATAACTAATTACATTCTAGCATACTGAAGACTGTAACCTCGTGGCACAGGAACAGGATGCTGAATACAATATTTATTTATCCATTTTCCTATTTTCTTTTTGGTCTGAAAGCTGAAAATTATTTCATGATTCATTAAACAACAAGAGACCTACCAGCACACACAAATACACGGATGACACAAAACCTCAATTTTAAGCTACTGAAGTGACAGGAAGCAATTAGCAAAGTCAAGAAAATAGGCTGGAATGTGACACCTGATTCGCAGGCTTCGTCCTGCAAAGTGATTTGAAATGCAGTCACATTTGTAGGAAAAAACCACAATAATTCTCTCCATGGAGAACAGCACCTCTTGCAGTTATATTCAAATGTTTTACAAGCACATATTACTCATTCCCCCCCCGCTTCTCCCCCCCCTCAAGTATCTATCTGCGTTTGGGATGAATCATCCCCTGGAGGGGCCCATCTCTCTCCACCGATGACACAAGAAGCTTGGACCGAGCTTTATTTGGCTAGCTAGACTCCAGGTGAGACTAACCCGAGGAGAAATATCAACCAGTAACATCCATTATGACAAGAAGGTTCAGAAATAGTTTTGATTCAAATTCACCAATTACCGTATGCATTTCTCAGTTCCTAAGCGATTTATTTTTCCACTGTGGTTGAAATTAATTCCCATGGCACTGGGGACCAGCAAAAAGCCTATATATCCTGAATATCCCCCAAATAGGTTTGCTGTCGCCCTCTGTACAGGCAGTAATTCCAAGTTGTCAACTGAAGAGCACTATGCCCTTAATACTGTTTATTAGGTTTCTGAGCAAACTTCGAGGGGATTATGTAGCTCAGTGAATCTGGCTCTCGGTTCTTTTCCAAATATAGAACAGATGACTTGCAAATGAGTTCTAAATTCAGCTCGGTGGTTTTCCCATCGCTCATATTAAAAGCTTCATGTAACAGGACCGGATCCAAAGACCACTCAAGTCAATAAAAAGATTACCACTGACTTCAGCAGGCTTCAGGCTCAGGCCCATAATGCTTTTTACCTTCAAAGTATTTTACAGGCATTTTAATTAATTCATCTTTAATCCTTGCCTCACCCATGCTGAGGAACGTGCAGCGATGACATCGTGCCCTCTGCACACAAAGCCACCGGAGCCGGGGAGGTGAATCTGCCGACTGAGGAACGTGGTTCTAACATGGGCTCCGCAGCGCTATGAGACTCGTTAGGTAGGAACACCAGTGATGAGCTGGCACGAGAACTCATACACCAGCAGCTCCCAGTGCCATACTGGGTTACGCACACCTGCATGGCTGCATCAGCCGGGGCAGCCAGCCTCGGGAGGGGTCTGCTGGACAAAAGAAACCCTCCGTGCCAGTGGATCTACTTGCCTTTTTGCATCTTCATCGATCAGATACGGTCCTGTCTGCACAGCTGTGGTTTCTGGAGCCTTAATGAATTCTTTAAGCAGCAGAAAACAGTAAGGGCAACTGATTTGTTTCCACCGTTTCCCATTGTCCGGAGGAGCGCCAGAAGGAAGTCCACGCCTCGCCTGGACCCTGGGACCACGCAGAGCCTGCTCTGCCGTCCCTAGCGAGGAACGGGCCGGGCTGGAGCTCTGGACGGCAGCTCAAAGGAACAGGAGCAGGCGAAGCAGTGTGCGAGGGACGGGCAGGCGCAGCAGCGCCTTCCCCAGAACAACCGGTGCGTCCCTCTCAACCCTCCCTGCTTCAAAGGGGTGACGGGGTTTGCCTACCTGTAAATTACGCTTCCAGGATGAAAAATCCAAAACCCAGAAATCCTTTATAAACTGATATGGCTAATTAACTATTTATCACTTCAAAGAAAAAGAAAATGGCAGTCTCTTTACACAGTTCCTACAAGCTGCTGATTTGACCAATCTATCCTTATTTCAGTTGCGCTCCACCTCTTCACAGCATGTGCTGCTGCAGCCCATGGAGCACAAACCACAGCTTCTTGTGCTATCGAATCGCTGCTCCAAGTTGGTAAGTGTTGAAATGAATGGATTTTACCAATTTCAATCACCTTTATGATCCATGAAAGCTGAGGATCAGGACTCGTAGATTCTGTTTTCTAATCAACAGTTTATTATTAAAACAGGTTTAAAAGGTTTAAAAGCTGAGGAAGACACTAACCAGGGGAAGAGGAGAAACTTCATATGTAGAAGTTCCCAAAGATGGGAAGTTTTTGGAAAACGCGACAGTCTGCGCAGGAAGCTTACAAAAGGAGAAGCTTGTCCTATCACGCTGCTGAAGGAAGAGCAGCAAAAGTTTGTGCACGAGACGGGCAGAAAAGCAGACGGGCAGAGCTGAAGATTAGACTCTGAATATTCAACATGAAAGCAATGGGACAAAGGGTCACCAGAAGAGTGGAAATGGCCCATAAGCATCTCTTGACAACTGATTGCTATCTCCTCGTTTGTAATTTATACCGGAAAACCCAAATGGAAGCGTTAGACTACATAACGCCCAGGGCACATCTACGTCTAGCTCACTACAACTTCTTTCCAAACACAGAGAACTATTTTATATACACAAAAACTGGATTTTGCTGATCTTTGAAAGACAAAGATGCACCAAAACGGAGATATGTATAATACACATGCCAGAGCCTACAATGCTGAGGTATTCAATAACCAGTCCGTGCACAGGTGACATATACCCAAGGGTCTGCAGGCCACAGGCTGAAGAACACAGCTGACACTTGAGCAGTAATAGCTGCTGTTACATGTGGTCTGTTCTCCACTTGCACATTACCCTGATGAACGAGAACCTCCTGGGTCTGATTAACCAGTAAATCACTCCTAATAAATCAGCACCAAAAAATATCCTGATTCCACACTCCAGTTTCCCAGAATTTGGGTCATTACTACACTTCTATGCAGCCAAACCAAGACATCTGCTGGATGAAATGACCAGCTAATGACAGCCCTTTAAATATAGACTCATTCTGAAATTGGAACCTAGGAATACTCCTCCTTAAAATCATAATCCACCAGTGATCTGCACTTATTAAAGGCTTGAAGGGAGGTCAGCGGGGAGAGAGAAGCAGAACCCAGCCGGCTCTTCAGCCAGCCCCAGCTCGAGCTGCCCTGCCACGGCCAGGGCTCCAGAGGGAGGAGAAGCGCTGGAGGTGGGATCACAAGATGCCATCCCATCGCTACGACTGCCGATGGTCGCCAGCATTTCTACAGACCGTAACAATTTCTAGCAAAAGATGAGATCCTGGGATACTAACATGTTTGTGAAATGCCTTCCTCGGATCAGCAGCCAAAGGCGGAGTGCCAAAACGCAGGGCTGTCTAGAGGCAAGGACCAAGGAATAATCGACAGAATAAGCACATGAGCACAGTGACTTGGCACGCAAGATTTGCTCATGAGCTAATGGAGATGATGTTAATAGGAAACCCAGATACTAAAAAGAATGAAACTTGTTGTCTTCTGAGAGCAGAAGATGGTGAATAACACCTCAGAAAGTGTATTTTGACCTACATAGCAAACCAATTCTTCTTCTCATATTCCTGTACAGATCTGTATGTTTGCAGGGCTGGAAAAAGCTGTGAGGCACTGAACGTTCCCCTCCCTGAGCCAGTGGAAAATGGAAAGGACTTGATCTTACAAGGCCAGGGCAGTCAAGCCTTGCTCTCTACATGCTGAGCGACACCAGACTTGAATCACACGTGCAGACCAGTGGGGACAAAAGGTCCCCACCAACCTCCCCTCGTCCAAACCTCAGTGAACGCAGAAAGGACTGGTTTATAAATTTACAACGCTGCATAAATAGCAGTAGATAGAACCATACCTCCCTCCTCACTTGCCCTCTGCCCTTTGGGGGCCAAAACCCCCGTTGGTTAGGGGCCAGCCACCAGCCAAAAGGAAGTGAAAAATCAGCATTCCTGGCACTGCCTTCCTGCCCCAATCGAGAGCTGGCTTAATGAGATGCTTTGCTAAGCTGTTTGGCATTTCACCACCATTCACGCCAAGATATCAAAGAGGTTTCGATTAAAAATAATTACATTCACTTTTAATTACATCCTTTAACAAGATGAATTTTCAGCAGAGAGAGAGAATGTGATGTGTTGCAGTCTTTAAAGACAGTTGAGAAACACGTGGAAGAAGTCTGCGGGGGGAGAGGGGAGTACAACATCAGAAACACAAACCTGAATGGCTAAATATCAGAGAGCAGTCCTCTCTGAAGAAGCACAGCTATACAACTTTCAACTACGGCACTGAAGTAATGACATGGAGACGCATCTCCCAGACCTACCTTGGCTGGATTGAGCGCAGTGATGACCCACACGCAGTAGGCATTGTTATCGTATTGTACAGGGTAGTTGGGAGAAGTTATCACACCACTGGGACCACGAAGGTACGTATCACACATCCTAGCTGTGAAGAGGAAAACAAGACAGATGGGGCAGTGAGGTCTCTTGGCTTTGGGATGTATACGGTGTTCTGTGTTTAGGGAGGAGAGAGAGATGCATACAGTATGGAAGTGGGAGAAAATTAAAAATTGTTGTTCTGTGTTGTTTTTATTAGCCAAAAGATCTAATTTTTTCCATGTAACATCACAGATAAAGGACTTAATCTGCGATGAATAGACGAGTGGGGTGTTTCCAAGGGCTATCCAACAGATGGACCACCAGACCAACCAACAACCACCCATTCTCTAGCACTCAGACTGATTTTATTTATTTACTATATTAAAGTCCTCACATACATATTTTTCATGTCCAGGACAATGAAAACAACTACGTAGAAGATGCCAGGTAATAGGTAGCTCCTTTTTCACGTCCCCAGAAAGCTGTATTTACTTTCTTCTTTGCAGGCCAAAAAAACCACTGCACAGCAAGTATTTGCTAGGTGACAGCCGACTTCATTGTGGTACGAGTGTGGACTCAGAACCAAGATCGCAACTCAACTTTGTATCTTAAAAACATCTTAGGTAAAGTAGAAGCTGCAAAGTGCTTAAGCAGGGGAATTTTGGCCTGTGCTATTCCTTTGATGTAATATTTAACCAGAAAATGTGAAGAACAGCATCCTGGGTTTGTAACTGTCTCTGCTGCTGTGATGGATCCTCAAAATTAATCTCTCTCAAATCTCAAAGGAGCCGTATTTGCACACGTGGCATCTGCAAGGCTTTCCCCACTCCCCCAAATAGCAGTAAAGCACAGAAAATGATCTCCTGGCCAAACTGTTTGACGACACAGGTGGTCACAAGGGGACATGAGAAACGCTGAGAAGCGGCTGAGGAAGGAGCTGAGGGCATCTATCCACGATGCTTAAACTGCACTCCTCCTGCCCCCTCCTATTTGACCCCATCCTGGAGTCCGTTACACACGTCCCATCCATTTTAAAAGTGGGCAACAGGAGCACAAAGGGATTAAGTGAGTCTCCCCGGGACCCAGAGGGAATCTGCTGTAGACGGGGAAGCTGAAAAACAGTCTCCCAACAGTGGCGAGAGGTTTGATCACTGCGTATCAGAAACCGGTACAGTCCAGGGGGTTAAAAGCTGGCTCATCGGGCACCCCCACTTCTGCAATTTGAAAGAAATTCAATACCCAATAACAAGATGGAAAAAACAGTAAAAAAGTGGTGTAAAGCTGAAATAAAAAGCAAATAGAAAACTTTTTAAAAAGAAAAAAACCCCCAAAAGTTAGTAGTTAAAAAAAATTAAGTTGATTCATAGAATCATAATAATGCAGGCAAATCCTGTCTTATCTCTTGCAAGAGAACACCATAAATTTCCTTTATAGTGTCACATATTTATGCCAAATATCCTCTTACACTGATTCAATTTATTCTAGGCTTGTTTCAAGAATTAGATGGGATTCCAAAGCCTTCAAAAAAACGGCAGATGAAATTAAAGAAAAAAGAACTGAAAAATATACCAATTTATGACTTTAAGGGCTTTGGAGGGATTTAATTAAAAATATTACAAGTTTCATTATTAGCATTACAAATATCACAATTATGCATGCCACTTTTTAGAGACAGAGAGGGAATGAAAACAAAACGGCCAAGGGCAAAATGGGCATTAGGTTTTTCCCCGCTGAAAGAAAACTCCATTCGCTGATGGTTCATGGCTGGGCCACAGGACAACTGGGGTCATGCCAGTTAGGAACCACAGTCTAAGTAATCCCACATTGGTGCCTACTAGCAGCAAATTCCATTTAACAGAATCTCCCTCCATCTTAGCTTTTCCAGATTTTGTCTCAGGCTTTCACCTTTTCTCCCCTCTCCTCCTTCTCCCATAAAAAGCAATACCTGGAAGAAGGAGAGCAGAAGGGGACAGAGAGCACTGCGAAGAGATGAGGACGCAGTACACAAGTACGAAGGATACAAGTATAATCCATATGGTGCGGAGCTAATAACTTATGAAGCCCCATAGTTAAGGGGAATAGCTTTATTAGTTCCATTATGTGACAGGAACAGGTGGTTTTTCTTAAAACCTGAAATTTCTGGAATAAAAAAATTGCATGAGAACCGATTAAAGGTTTCTTTCTCAGGCTTGTGCTGAAAAGACTAAAAAAACTGAACCCATATTACTCACTCTCAGCCAGCCAGAAAACAAGAATCGCCATTAGAGAAGAATAAAGATCCTATTGACTTCTGACCACGAAGCTGGCAAGACCAAACTCCCCTTTCCAAGAGCAGCAACACCCTCAGGGCAGCGCTGGACACAGAGCGGCGGAGAGCGGAGTTTTCCCAAGGGGCTGCGAGTGTCGAGGGGCTCCCCTAGCTGCACCCCTCGCCCGAGGCAGGGATCTGGGAACAGACCGGTACCGTGGGCCGCACGGCAGGCGGAGGTTAAGAACCAGCTGAGAGATCCCAACCGAGTGACGACCAACTTGAGGACAGAACGGGTGATGCGTGAAGGGGACGTTAAGGAGATGGGGTCTCTCATTAGTCCTAATAGCTCTGTAAAATTTTTTTTTTTTTTTTTTTTTTTTTTTTTTC
>VFFE01007080.1:307868-340004 GCA_008921705.1 Burhinus oedicnemus
TCTTAAATCACTACCTGCCTACGCAAACATGCTGACTGTGCATACAGATATCTCCAAAGTAAAATTAACGCTTCGGATAGAGTGTACAAACTAGGGTTGTATGTCACAAGTCCATATGGTATTTAAGAAACAGTGCTAAGATTTCTCATCTTACTTCTATACCTTTCTCCAGAGTAAAACCACAGCAAACGAGAAATGCCTATAGCGTACCCACACACAAACACGGCTTCTACAGGTACGTCGGCATTCAAACACCTGTGTGCTCCTCCTCGCAGAGCAGATTACCAGTTTGCCTTTCCACATCCCATTCTTTCTCCTGTGGTCAAAAGACTACCCAGACAACATCTTTTATGGCCATGTTAGTTACTCTGCACTGGTATCGCATCCATTCGTTATATCCCGTATCTGAAGACAGCGAATCTGGAAGCCTCCGATTCAAAGCTTTGGGAGGAAGCAAGGCTACAGATGACCAGCAAAACCCACTGGCACCAGTGGGCAAGTTGTGAGTTATCCATAACATTTCTGAAGACTAAAAACAGTTCTTCTCATTAGCTAGCATTTTATTAATACCTATATAACACGTGTAGATAAACCAGAGAACAGGTAAGATAAAACAGAGGAAGGGGGAAAGGAAAGATATCTCTGTACCATGATAGTTGGACGTTTTACTTGTAAAGGAAAGCAAAAGAAAAGGAGAGGATGGATTAGATGGTCACTCACAGAAAACTTCTGTTCTTCTATCTTTTGTTTTAAACACACACACATGAACATAACAAAACCAAAGGTTATAAACCGTATTTGTTATGCTGAGAACTTGCTGTCAGTACCGTGTTCATCTTCCTGAAGGTTTGACTGATCTATGCCTGGGCTGCAGCACTCCAAAATGAATTCTTCAAGGCTACTAGGAAAACAATAGCTCTTAAAAACTGTGATGAACTGTTCAATTTCTACATTATAGGCTCAAGGATTCTCTCCTCCAAACCATGGAACTAGTTTTCCACCCCTTCATTCTCCTGATTTTTTCAATAACCTCCTTCTTATCACATATTCAATAACAGCCAGTTACGATTGCTTCGTTTGCTACAGTAATTTACTGTTAAAAGAACTGAGAACCTTCTTTAGTTCTCTGTATCTCCCTGTGTTAATAAAAAAAGTTCACTGATAGATTCCCAAGGGACAATTTTTTATTGACTTTAGAAATGTAAAATATGAACTACGAAATAAAGCAGAATCTAAAAAGGTTTGACAAAGACTCAACATTTCTCAGCATGAGAAATACAGTGCAAGCGAGCTCTTCTACTGGCACGGGGGCTGGCGAGGAAGGATTGTAGCAGTAATTAGTTGTTTTAAAAAGGCTGATCTTTATGATCACGCTAAGGCTTGCCGTTACTCTCCACGCAACCGTCTGGTCAAGTTAATGGGTTACAAAATTCAGCCCTAAAAGCAGGAGAGCTGACCTACTGAGTGCGCTCCCCCCAGTGGAGTGTCCGCTGCCTTTCTGATCCAGGAAGGTCCTCCCGCACCCAGCAACCAAACGTCACGCGTTTCCAGAACCTCGGTGACACTCATCCAGACGTCAAATACTCACGTGTCTAGCAACAGGCAAGTGTGAAAAGGGCACAGACTTGGGCTGCGAGGCCCCGACGCTGGAGAGGACTACTTCCAGCTGGAAATTTTTTACTTGGGCAATTCTGAACCCAGATTTCACATCTTGTTGCCGTCTCCGAATAGTTCAGAAGTATGGGAGTTCAAAAACATTTACAGACTTTCAGATCTGAAAGGCCACTTACAAAGACTGGGTTTGCAACGTGCCCTACTTAAACCAAGCGCGGCTTCCTTCACAGCCGCGTTGTCCAGCGCCAGAATGCCCAGGCTGGCTCCTCTGCGGCTCCGTGCCGGCTCCGTGCCGCTGCAGGACAGCAGGGACCCACCAACACACAGTCCCACCTCAACAGCTGATGCAGAAAGCAGGCTGGCCGCAACGCTGAATGTCTAGAAGCTTCCACACGCTTGGCTGAGACCTCAAGCCGGTCAACACCTCCAACATGACTTTGCATTTGTACATTTAAAATAGATTTTGACCAATCTGAATATACACAGAACTTGCACTACTTCATACAATCCCTTCCAATAATATCCAGCAGTGCATTTTCAGGTATGCCTCATTCAAAGGTCAGAAAAGCAACTTTGATGTTGTTTTGTAAGAGCAAAGCACCATGGTTTTCCCATCGTGTGACCCAGAATATAAACATTTCCATACTGCATGCAGTAAAAGAAATAATCTCCTAAATGCAATCTAAAATCTAAAGCTATTTCTTATATCTTATTCTCCAGAGCTGTATTACTTTTCCTCTAAATAAATTATTAAAGCAAGATGTCCAAATAATTTGAGGATGGTGACCAGCACAAGGCACTTGATTTCAAAGTCAATAAACACATTTGACTGCAACTGACCACAACTAGCACCTCCCCCCGAAATTCCGTATTTTTCTGTATTCTTTTTCTGAAATAGTACCCACAGCTGTTCTGTGACTACACTCTGCCTCCATCCCGACACACGAAGCAGGCAGGCTTTAATCTGGCCGGGTAGGAGGTGGCAGCTAACCGCAGCCTCCATCCAGCACACCAGAAACCCTCTGGAAGACCTGCAGGGCACCAGCGCGGAGCTGCGAGCTGCCTTAGGTGGCCTCACACTCTTCACGGGAGAATCTTTGGACAGGTACAAAGAGGACTAGAAAACACTGCTGGTAAGAAAGTCTTTGAAAATAAAGCATGGCGTAGCTCTAGCTGTTACCAAGAGACACAGAAATTTCTAAATTTCTGGTATTCGAGCCAGACGAAATAAGAGCAACACCAGCAAACTTCACAGATCTTCAATCAGCCTGTCCCACCCGGATGATTACCTGGGATGCATATGCAGACTCATAAGCTCACGGCAGTTTGAGGGAAGAAGGGGCACGGCTACCCATGCAAATCACAAAAACAAGGGAAAGAAGAAGATAACGTTTTGGGCTCCATTTTCTGAAAATGAACCATTTTTCTGGAGACATCTTCTCCGGAATCAGCATTTCCGACGTTGAAAGTTTACTGCGGGAGAAGCGTGACAGCAGAAGGCTGTGCAAGATCGAGGTTAATCTGGGTTTACCGTCCCGACCTTGCTGAGAGCAGCGCAGGCGGAAGGAGCTGAAGGCACCAGGGTTGTGGCAAGCACCACGCGGGTAACGGAAAGGAATTTGGGCCACAGTCCTATCCCCATCCACATTATTCCAGCTTAATAGCTTGCAGGCTAAGCTGCCCTCCTACGCTCTGTTTCGCCTTATCAAACATGACAAGATTAGCACTGCACAAGATGCTGAATTGACAGCTTCGAAGACTGGAGCCGGCTCTCCGTTGGGTGAGGATAAACCGGGCAGAGGCAACAAGAACTTCCTACACTTTTATCCTCAAAAGTGGAGCGTGACTGGGAGAGAGCCGGATACGCTAGAAAGGCAGGATCAGTTGCCGTCTCTCACCCAGCCTTCAGTGCCCTTCCCCGGAGCCCCCGGCACGGACAGTGCTGACAACGGTCATTAGCAACATTCGTTAGCAACAGGTAAAACTGCCACAGGGAAGCAGCCTGGCATGCCCAGGAAGGAGAAATGGGAATCCTATATATTCTCCATACCAGAATGCTTGTATACAGTAAACTAACGACTCCAAACCAGGCTAACGTTTTTCACTCGGTGAAGACTCCCTTCCCCACATTCCCCAATATCCAAACACCATATCCCGCTCCAAACACATCCTTTTGCCTCCAGGACCCCCCCAGTCAAAGCTAGCGGTATTTTCCCACAAAATTTCTTTCTCAGGTAAGTGAACTGGAATGTTTATTACAATTAAATTCCTCTTGGCAAGAATATGTCATAGGGCCAGGAACATCTTGCATACAGTGATTTTTCTTAAAATTGAATTAATTTTCTCTAAACATGCCCCACCATTTCCTGCTCTGGAGATTTTGGGCAATTTACATCCTGCTATTTAGTTACCTTGCTGGGCCTTGCAACTGTAAAGCACTCTCATACGGGCCTACAAGTGAGCCATTTTCATTTCAGACAGACAGCGAGTGATGTTCTAAATTCAGCTCATCCATTTTTCTGAAGTGAATTTTGCATTCGAAATTCAGGCGAGTGCAATGTCCAAACGGTACCTCTCTGATGGGCGTAACGGGCTGCCCAGCAAAACGAGCAATTATATCCTCTCCTCTAAAAACTACTTTAAGAAATGCTGCATTCTGCTCCTACTTAGTTTTATATAAAATATAAACTCGAGTTAATTCGGTTCCCTCCTGTTTAATCTGAGAGTGCCTTTAAGAGCCCAGTCACCTGTCCGGAGTCAGGTGCGTAAAGAAACCAAGAGCCTTGCTTCTGATTTGAGAAGAACCCAATGCAAAGCTGAATGGACCTAATCGATTCGCTTACTGCAAGAGGAGAACACGCCAGTGACAAAGTGACATTCTGAGCACGCCTCTAACGTATCAACCGCTGGGTACACTGGAAGTGAGTAACTAACAGGGAGACCATAAAAGTCAGTATTATAAACTCTTGCACAGCAGTGCTGCGATTTTTCTGCAGGGACAATTAAATAAAACACAAAGAGAAAAAGAGAGGGGCTGCTATTGCCTCCGTAGATTTTCTAATAGGTCTATTTTGGTGTGGTTCATGGTTCCTTATCCCTACTCCTGATTTTACAATAGTAACATTCATTCAGTTTTCAAAATTGTTTACGCTTTGACACTTTCCACGCTAAAAGACGACAGAAGCAATGAGCCCCAGTCTGTCATTGAGCAGGAAGCATACAGTATATATTAAATGCGCACACAGCGATCCCCTCCATTCCCACTTTAAGGAGTTAGTATATGCTTGTGAATAGAGCACTGGAAGGAGTGATGCAGTAATGCAGAGGGAAGAGAGGGAAAAGCATTAAAACTTTTAAGAGGGACGAAGTTTTAGAGATTACTGGGAAGTCAAATGAAATGTTCAAGGAGATCATTATACAAGGAGAGCGTAAGGAGCAGCCAAAAAACTTACACACTGATGTCTTCTGGTTGTTGTCCTTGCTGGGCATCAGCTTCACCCCTCTGGACTTCAGTTCGATTTGCTTTTTCACTACAGAGAGAGATTTAAAACAAAGGAAAGGAAAAGAGTTAGCTAAGCATTAGGGCTTATTTAAAAAGAAAATGAAGCAACCGTTGTACACCACCCACACGGCAGGATACCCCGCAGCTTTCCCTTACCGCTCTGACAACTTATCCTGACCCCTCAAAACCACCAGGGCCCCCTTTTCCTTTGCCCTCTTAGGTCTGGACTAGTGCCTTCGGGGATCTGAGCCAAGCTGACCCAACCGGCATGTAAAAATTGGGCACACAACCCCCGGCCCTCTTGTAACCATACCATTTTGCTTAACATACTGAAAACAGGAAACAGACAAAAGGGAAGCTCTAAGAAACTTCAGGGATCCCAAGAGTCAAATGCTGAGTGAGTCTCGCCCAGCTTTACTGACGCAGTTACTCCATGAATACATTGCACAACAAAGCCATTCCCTGCTCCTATGGGAATACAGCACTCGAATGAACACCCCGCAACCTAAAAATCGTACACGATCTGCATATGGTAGACTCAGAAAGGTAGTAAATTAGCAGAAAAACAGGGACATTAAAACCATATTATTGGCAAAGGGAATTACAAATTTACAGAGCCAGAGGCACATCAATTATAAAATCCACAGGGTGACTCGCAGAGCTCTTACTGTGACCATTCACCTCCCTGCTCTGAACCTCATCCAGAAGATGGGAAAACATATGAGGGTAGCCACAACATTTCTATCCACCCTTCCATCCATCGCCCAGAGCGCCCCGTCCTTCGCCACGTGAGAATTCCCCACGTAACTCAGCATACAGCTGTTCTCCTCACCGGGACTGGGCTCGTGCCCTGCCCGGTCAAACCCATCCGCGTACCGGCAGAGAGACAACGGCTTCCGGCAGCACACACACAGGTATTTTTGACTAACACACAGCACAATTTTTACTGGCGTATTTTAAGTTAATGTGGTTAAAGAACTGACTTCACATCAGGAAGCATGATGTCCAAATCACTTTACAGGATCCTTTTTGTGATGAGCCAGTCCTTATCTACGGAGAACAACAGTCTATCTTCCTCTTCAAACTGTTCTTTCCTCGTTCTTTATCTTGTCATACTTTCATCCCTAAATTAGCACATTTCTAAGACAAAGTTGTCAAGAAAAATTACCGATATAACTAACAAGTTTTTTTTAATCATCCTTTTCTGGCTTGGGGGGAAAAAAAATAAAATTCTGTTTATAACATCTGTTTGCAGGAGCTTCAGACAGGGAGATGTCAAGCGTAATTCCTTGAAGCTTTCCTAAGGTAGTGCTTCTCTGAGCTAGGTGCTAGCTTGGAGCTTTTCCTACGCCGTTTGGTTACAGCTTTTTGCTTTCTCTTTAAATACAACAGCTGTAACTTCAAACTGAGGTCCACATTAGCTTAAAAAAAATATTCATGAAGAAAAGCTTATATTGCTCATGTCTGTCTTATTTGTATCTTTAATCTGTCGGGGGGGGGTGCCTTATTTTTTTTAAGAGGGGGAAAAATAATTAACAGTATGGCACTTTCAAAGCCAATCGAACAGACATCTATTTCTTTTTTTACTGTAACCCACCTGCAAATGCACAAGAAGAGCAGCAGGTCTCAGAATGCCCCCAACAGCCACATATTCCTCTAGGTCACAGTATGGTAATTTTGGGATATTTGTCGTCTGACCTCAAGGTTTTTAACAAGCGCACTGCATCAAAGGACCAAAGAAGGGACACGGGGCTACAGAAAGTAGAATTTCTGGGCAAGTCTGGAACCTATTTCTGCCTCAACTAGAGCAGCGACAGCTTTAACACAGAGATGAGAAATAAAAGGCTGCCACGGGATCACGGGGCTGCCTCGTGTACCCTCTCACCCCTGCAGCCCCCGCAGCTCTGCTCCGGCTCCGGGCAGCAAGACACGACACGGGCAGTGGGAAGAGTTTACAGGTTCCCTCTTACAGGCATTCCCTGGGGCCTTTTCCCAGTATACCAGAGGGGTCACGGCTACCACCATCTTCTGCGCGAAGCCCCCGGCACCCTTTTGGCTCAGTGCAGCGGGGGCAGTGTCAGCCCCGCGCCCACCGAAGCGCTCTTCCCATTGGCGACGCGAAATTCCCGCTGCCTGGGGATGCTGCCCGGCTCTCGCAGCCACCTCGTCCTGCCCGGGGCTGCCCAGAGGGCTCCATCCCCACCGACAGCACCGCAGCGGGGCCGGCCGGGCTCTGGCCGAGGCTGCAGCGCGGCACTTGCCCCGTCACCGGGGTGAAGCCCCGAGGAGTCCCCTTCTGCTCACCCTCCGAAACGCCGCAGCTAATGAGTCTCTTTCCAAGCAAGTACAGGGATAACCTCATAGTCACTGCCAATATTCCCTCCCAGTCAATAACACACAGTCAAGCCCGACTATCTAAGGCTAATTCCGAGCTACTGCAGGACGTACAACGGCGCGTGACTTTGCAGTATCTAATTCACCGCCCTGTAGAAGTGCTTTGGGGCACCACCAGCAAGAGAGCGGCTTTCTAAAAATAATTTCCATTTTTATATTCGCCGCGACTTCCCATGCAAGTCACTTTCTACAATTACCAGTGAACGTTCCTCCCAGCCGCACGCAGAAAAGGACAGGTCTGTTGATTTCTGCAGGATGAAGGAAGCCCGCAGCCATAAAGGAGAAGCAAAGCTTCCCACCCACCGGCGTGTGCCCCGCAGGCTCGGTGGCGGTGCTGACACCGTAGAGGGGACAGCGGGTCCCTGGGAGGGTCAGCACGTCTCCCCAGGGCACGCCGACGGCCGAACTACAGCAGCTTGTCCCCATCTCGCAGGGCTGCTGAACAGCCCAGTGTCCAGCGGGAGGCAACGGGGAGGGGGGGGTCACGGCGCCAACGCACAAATTTATAAAAGGACACACTTAGTAACGACGGTTCCCCCATGTCCATTCCCGCCTTCCAGAATCCAACAAACAGAGCCCCACTCCAAATTTGTGAGTCATGGAAAGCCTAGCTCCCAAACACCCATCGGTAATGAGAAGGAGCAGCAGAAACCAGACATTCATTACCAAGTACCAATCCTGAAACACAGAGCCCAAACCGCATTACCCATGAAGTGTATACTCCCCTAATTGCATCGTGTCTCTTTCAACAATAATTGATAAAGAGAGATCGCTATACACTCTCCTCTTAATCCTTCATTTTGTTTGTGACATGGAGACATAATGACGAAAGTCAAGCTTTACAAATCACTCAGTTTAGGTTAGAACAAGCCAGAATACAGTATCACTTGCTTTTTTAAAAGCTAAATAAATAAGAACAACTCTGCTACTCTATGCCCTCAAAAATCCAGTATACCAAAATCCATTTTGTTTATAAATTTTAACGTGGAACAGTACTACAAAGGATTGTGTCAGGATAATTGGACGAACAGCAAATTCCTCTGTTTTCTGGAGAGTTTTGCTGCTCACACAAATCTGATAGATCTAATGGAATATTCGCTGTCCTGTCAAATTTGAAAGATGACATTACAAAGCTTTTCCAGCACGCAGGCAGTCTGGGGTGTTTCTTTTAAACCGTTTCACGTTGCTCTAAACGAGAATTTAAGGAGACGTTTATTCATTTTTCATTTGGAAAACAGCATTTCAGCAAAAATCTGTTCCACAAACCTCTGTTCCCCTTGCTGGGGGACCGCGGTTCAGGACAGCCTGGCCCGAATCTCTTTGCCCCCCGCTGGGGTGTTCCAGTGCCAGCTGAGACACCCCGGCCGGTCGCTCGCAGGGATTCTTACTCCAGCGGGAGGTGAAGGGAAACGGCTTCCCTCAAACGCGACCTCTGTGGAACTCCTATACGGTCGCAGAGCACCCAGCACGAGGAGGCCCTCGCCTCCTTCACGCTCCCCTCAGCTCGCCTAAGCCACGGCTCTTGGGCAACTGGCTCCTGCCACAAGCGCCAGCGTTTTCCCGGTCCCTGCCTCCGGCCGCCCGGGAAGAGTCGGCAGGCTGCACGGCGTAAGCTGCAACCCAAAAGGCGTTATCCAAGATGGACATCGGTCAAAAATTAAGCATATGTGCTTCTAGAGATATACATATCCTTCAGAGCCACCTACGTGGTGCAGGACGTGCAATGGAGAGTTCATCAGCCCCAGGCCGACGGCGACAGTTCTGCCACGGGCTGAAACTCGCCCACGTTCCTCTTCCTGCCCGAGGGAGGAGGATGGAAGGGGAAGGGAACGGGGCAGGGAGATCAGTGAAAGATGCAGTCCTGTGTTGGCCACAATCAGCTAAAAAAAGCAATCTGGGATGCAGCTTCTGTAATAAAATACGTAGAGAGAGGGACTGCACCACCCAGAGCGTTACTGCAACCTGTTCAGCATCCCGTTAAGCCCAGCAGCTCTCCCGTTACCTCACTTACAGCACCGCGCCACGGTGCTGACAGAGGGGGCGACGGGGCTACCTGGCTTCTGTCCTTCTGTCCACTTCTAGCTTATTTTCTTACCGCCTGCAGGTACGCGGTACCTTTTTGGGAAATAAGGCAGAAGGAGTGGGAGGAAGACAAAAAGACCGATGCACCGATGCCTCTACAGTCCCTTTTATTTGCTTTTACAGGGTGTGGGGAAAAAAGTATTGGCAAGAATGCAAGACTCGCCTTACACAAAAGGGAAAAGGAAAGGGAAAAATATTTTAACTCTCCCCGGAAGGGAACAAATTTATTCGACACAAAGAAAACCTGTATATGGGCTGATTATATCTAACCTTGCTTTTACATTCATGAAGACTTTTTCCAACTAGGGCATGGGTTAAAAAGAGCTGAAATGGAACATACAAAGAAGGCGTTCTGCTAAAACTAAATATCAACGTTAAACAAGCTGTAAGAGACATTGCTTTCTTACAGATTATCAGCAAAGCCAGATACTGTCTCAGAGAGCACAGAATGTTAATAAGCGGTGTGTGTACACGAAAAAGGACAAGTTAGATTCAATCTAACCCTCCCTTTCCTCTTTTGGAAAGCCCTGGGGTCTGCTTACATCTCTACTGCTGAAACACACAGTTTAGTTGCTCTACTTTATAGGGCATTACACATCCTATTTTGCGTGTATTTACTTCTTTATCCCCATTGAAGTATTTATGTTCAAACAAGGTTACGTTCCTCTGAAAAGGGTTCCGCTGAGTTTTTTGACGTTGGATTGGCATCTGTGATGTCCTACGGACACAGATTCCATTGACCGCAAAAATCTTGCCTTTATCCCTGGGGTTTTTTTGCTTTGTTTCTCATTTTGTTTTCCTTTAAGTATTGAAATCTTTCCTAACAGCTGGAAAGAACCTGACAATCTCCGCAAAAAACACCAAACGTGTGAAGAACGGGTGTCAGATTCCCTTTGCCAGCTGGACAGAGGTCCTGCTTCAAGGCCATTTCAAGAGAACAGTTTTAAGTTCATCTTTTAAACACCCAACACACAAAAGCACAGTTCATTGTATCTAACAAAACAGGAGTGTGCTAGATTAGAACCCCCTGACATTTATCTAATCAGAGGAAATTACAACATTAATCTTTACTTTTCTATTTAAGAAAAAAGGATGATTCAGACAGGTGTTTTAATAGAAAGCAGCAATCATGACTGCAAAGGAAAATGTCATATCAAAAGCCATCAGCTGCACGCAGTCATTTGTGTTATACAGAAAAAACAAAGGTTTTCTTCTTACAATTTAAAGTAATTTATATGTTAAAGGAAAGCAACAGAAGTTAAATGACAACGGTGATCTGTAAAGCACAGCCCATGTTGAGGCCACGACAACATCACTAAGGCTCAATAAACAGAGAACAAACAAGCAGGGCAAGGCTGCAGATTTATCAAAGGAAACTCCTCTCACTTTCACTTTCTCCCTGTTAGTCTAGGGCTACGGCACTTCTTCTCGGAGTCCTGCTTCTTCCTTTTGAGGAAAGCTGCTGACCTGCACTGACACAAACCCTCTGGAGGGTGGACGAGGAACAGGATGGCCTTCCTGCTCCTTCCCTGCTTCCTTTCCCTCTCCCTGATCCTGCCTCCACGGCCGGCTGCCTGAAGCAAACAAGACAGACATGGAGGTGCTGGAGCGTGTCCAGAGAAGGGCAACGGAGCTGGTGGGGGGTCTGGAACACAAGTCTTCTGAGGAGCGGCTGAGGGAACTGGGGTTGTTCAGCCTGGAGAAGAGGAGGCTGAGGGGAGACCTTCTCACTCTCTGCAGCTACCTGAGAGGAGGTTGTGGTGAGGAGGGGGTCAGTCTCTTCTCCCAAGTAACAGGCGACAGGATGAGAGGAAATGGCCTCAAGTTGCGCCAGGAGAGGTTTAGGATGGATATTACGAAAAATTTCTTCACTGAAAGGGTTGTCAAGCATTGGAACAGGCTGCCCAGGAAGTGGTGGAGCCACCATCCCTGGAGGGATTTAAAAGACGCGTAGACGTGGTGCTGAGGGACATGGCTCAGCGGTAACTTGGCAGTGTTAGGTTAATGGTTGGACCTGATGATCTTAAAGGTCTCTTCCAACCCAAATGGTTCTATGATTCTACACCACTGCACCCACAAAGTCCTTCCAAATCCTCAGAGAGAATGATGCTAATAGCTCTAAGGAATCCACTCCAACCCACCCATTTCGGTGACCATTTGGTCCCAAACAGGAGGCACCGAACTGCAGTCAGCCATGGCTGCCTACAAACCTCAGAACCCAACAGGATCTCTTCTCTGCTTGACTCCTGTGCCAAAGCATTTCCTCCCCCTCAACAGCACCTTAAGATCCCCATCCTGAAACCCGTCCTTCTAGGCATGGCCAGTAAATACAGGACACTTTACTCCTCATTAGAAACGGGCTCAGCGTAAACACAGACACAGTCTCTGTGGGACTGCCCTTCACATGGTGGCACCCTGTCCGGATCACCATATCCCACACAGCGCGTTCTGCAGACCCGCAGGAAAAGGAACATCTGCTTCTACTAGCAAAGCGTACAGTGCAAAGGGACCTTCCCGTAGCTCACAAGCGTTTGTACTCCCAACAAGTGCCAACAGTAGCTCTCCACAAGGTGACGCCTGGATACCCAGCTGGAAAATTAATGTTAACGGGATACAGAAGGATCATGCAGGGAGTTAACTGTATATTCCTACAAAAAAGAAGTCTGGCTGTGAATAGTGAGAAGGGGCCGTAAGCATTTACCTTGATACTGGGCACTGAACCCCTTCTGCCTGTGGTTGCCATCTGACGTGAAGTGAAGCCGCAGCCAGTTCTTACTGCTGATGACCGGGGCAGGCAAATTCATTCCAGTAAACCTGCAAGAAACCAACCAATAACAGCCAAATGTTACTATGACTGTGAACTACACCCCAAATACCTGTCCTTCCAGGCAATCCTCCTCCTCCTCTTCCATGAATACAGGAAACGAGTGTCGTATGCTCAACGAAAGCACCCCATACATCCCCCGGGCGTTTCCATGCATGCATTCCTTTGCTTGTCTTCCCACCGGTTGGTTACACATTTGGAATTCCAGGGGTTTCCATTCCTTCCTTCCAAGGCAAAGGATACGCAGGGCTGAGCTGGGTACTCGCCGTGTCTGTGGTACCAGACAAATGAAACGGGTCCAAGCTGGACAGCCCAGAGGCTCCAGCCTTCTCCTGCACCACAGAGAGCGAGGGGAAGGTACAGAACAGCTCTGAACCGGAGGAGCTCTCCATGTTTCCCCAGGGTCACAGAGCCTCCCAGCCCTGTCACCTTTTGTAGCTTACTGCCATCACCCAGAAATGACACCAAATCATCTCAGGGGACGTGCTACGCCTAAGGTATGCAAGATGAGCTTGACTCTTAAGCTTACTCAGTTCCTGTCTTCAGATTTGGTTAACGCAGGTAAAAAAAAAAAAAGTATGTTTATTTTAACTGAGGAAGAGAAAGGATTGCAAGAATGATTTTCTTTTACTGGAAATAGCCAGCAAGAAGCAATGATTTATGATCTATCCCAACGGGGAGAAGGTTACAGCCATCAAACATGAGGTGGAAAGCTCCACAGCCCATCAGTAGCGCTTCAGCAATTGTTCTCCTCACACATCTTTATACTTTTTTTTTTTTTTAAAATATTATGCTGCTTGCTTTATTAAACTCCAGCTCATCATTCTTGGCTGAGTTGTCACATGCCAAGTCCTAGCCTGGAACAGTGTTTACCTAAGTCACAGCACCCTTGAATTAAGGTATCTAATGGTAACATTAACCATGGTAAGGAGAACACCACTACCATGACAAAAGCTATTATGGAAGCCTATTATTGTTAATGAAAGCCCATTTAATTTTTTAATCACAGACTGTCACTTGTTTAAAAATTATTGGCATTCCAATACCTATGCTTTTTTTAGATGAAGGTAAAAGGATCCTGGAAATCTATTCCATTCAAAAGGATACTTCAGATTTTATTACTACGCATTTCCAACAGCAGAACTGATCGCCTAGAAAATATTTCAGAAGTCCTTCACTCAACACCTCCGAAGGTGAACTTACCTTTCCTAAGGCAAACAGTAGGGAGCCAGGATGATACTTGGCAGCGTATTTATTAATGGCAGATGAGCTACAATGTAATCCTGCTCTACTTGTTAATGAAATAGCAGGGATGGTCATGCTGCATAACTAATGCATCTCTGCCACCTACAGTACAGACCTTAAGCCTTGTATGATCTTGTGGCTGAATTCTGCATAATTATGAAGCATGACTGAAAACATCCTTTATATTATAAAATTGTTTAAGACTGGTCTTGATCATTTCTCTATTGATTATTTTCATCTCCCTTTTGAAATACAGGTGTTATAAAAAAGTATTCTATATGGCATTCCACCAGCCTTGAATAACTCAAAGACAGCTGAACCAATTTAATTTGAAACTTTTTCAAATAACTAAGTTCAAACAAACATATTTGGGGCTGAGATCAAACATGGGATGCCTAAAACCAATTCTGAGAAAGTTACTATGGCTGGTTGTTATGACAACACGTCTAAACTGAATACTCTTACCCCCAAAGGCTATTTTATTATTCATTCTGAATCAATAGTCAAGCTTCTCATAAATAATCTTTAGGTATGCAGAGCCAAATTTTACTTTAATAACTGTGGAGAGCCAAGTAATTCAATTGCCTGATATAAGAACTAGAGAACAATAAAATTAACCTGCCTGAATGAGGCAGAATTTCACTCTCCTGTCCTCCCCATCCCTTCCCCCCCCCAATACCCATTATCCTTTTGAGAAGTGGACTCAGTAGCCTGCGGACTCGTAACCTGCTTACACACTCGCTTTGCTGTGGGTAGGTGAAGAGTCCACTATTAACTTCCAAGGATCCCGCATACACGGTGTGCTAGAATTCTACCAGTTGAGTGAATTAACACTTTGAAAATCAATTAGAAAAATTAATGGATTGCACTTCTTGCTACCTTTGCAATAGCATAAATAATTACTGAAGGCAAAAGCAGGAGTAGAGAAAAGTAATCGATCACAACCACAGTGCTTTGCACCCACTTTGCGCTGCTATAAAGAAATACAGAAGATTTAGGGTGAAGGAAAATGGTTCCCTGAATTTCCTGCATGGAAATTTTCAACAGCACCATATGTCATTTGCTTAAGACATTGACAGCTTTTTGAAAGGGCTAAATCAGCCAAGAAATCACTAGCAGGTCCTCATTTCCATATACACCACTGCTCAAACTCTCAGCACACAGAAAGACCGTATTCTCTAGGGCTCTAGTCTAACAGACTCCCTTTTTTTCTCTTTTATCTTCCTATCCCTTTTATTTCTGAAGTTAAGCAGCTCACTGTTAACATCAGGTTGCGCTATCTGGAGCTATTTTAGATCCCAGGTCCTGCTGGTCATCGCCATCCGACTCAGGTTTTGCTGTGAAGCACCAGCTGAGACGCACCAACGGCGATGGCAAAGGGGAAGAAGCCGCTTTGCTTTTTCACACCCCCCAGGCTAAATCAGAACGCCCCAGCAGCAGAGCATCCCTGCCGAGCGCCAGCCATCCCAATGAAACCCCTGGGACAAGCACCTGGAAACACGCCACGCAACATGTGGAGGCCTGGCTTTGGGGTTTGATTTCAAGTTAAATGGGGCCTCCTTAATGGAATTAGCTCACAAAAATAAAGGCCTTTTTGATTAGCTTAATTGCTCGCAGAGGTGTAACTTCAGGCCCCGTCTCTGCACTGAGCCCCAAGCCCCCTCGTACACCCCGAAGAGGGAAATCTCTATATGACGCAAAAGCAATATTTACTCGGTGAACACTATTGTTCCTCCCAGCCCTGCGGCAGTTGTAAACCTACACGCACGGAGCACCTGATGGAGGAAAAAACCACCAACCAGCCTTTCTTCAGTGCCGCGGGTGGGAATGTGCTAGAAGGTCCACGCTTTAATGCCGAAGCTGCACCTTCTCCCGTTTCCCAGGGCTGGGCCAGCAGGCAGGCCACCTCGCACAACCACAAAAAGAGCATCCCGGTCTTCCAATTCCTCTCCCCCAGCTGCTACCGCCCAGTCTGCAGGTGGACAATTGCAGGATGAAGGGTTCATTCCCACTGAAATGCGCATTGCCCAGCACCAGACTGGGTGGGTCAGGGGCAGGAATGTTCTGATGGATAAGAAATAACAGGGCTAGAGCTATGCATTTAATGGAAAAACATCATGCCCACCTGCAGTTAACTACTAGCTTTTCACCATAAGACTCCCACAGGTTTAAAATAATCATTAGGAAGCATTAATGGTTAATTGATAATGGAATATTTAATTACAGATAAACACAGTTGAACTGAAGCAGCTGCGTGGTCTTTGAATGCAAACGCCCTGGCTGCTGTTGATGAATCGCAAATGGAACGGGAAGGATGCTCAGCAGGCAGGAGTCAACAGCAATCACGAAAACCAGAGAAACACCCCAAGTCTCCTGCAGGAGCTACCGCCGAGTCGTCTGTGCACGGGGATAAGGCCAGGCAGCAGCAATTAGCAGCGCTAAACCTGCGGGCAGACTGACAGCAGCCTAAGACAAAGCAGCGGACGATAAAGGCTGCGACAAGCTCTGGGAGACGACGCTGATTGCGCTGGGACACGTAGTACACAATGTTTGTGCCGCCAACTTCTCAAGGTCACATCATTTCTCTTTATAAACCCAACGCTGCCTCGCTGGCTTCAAGAAAAAGGAGGAGCTACATTACAGAGACTGAGAAATACACAGAGCTAATTAAAAGAAGCTGAAACTGCCTTCCACATTCCCCAGCATACTTTTGTACTACATTATGTGCTCTGAATTTTCAACACCTACCATTAGCCCGATAAATGATTGAATTTCTAATAGTCCAGTGAGTCACGTAAATAAAAGCCTTTCTATTTTGGACCTCTGCCACCATATTTTTCAATATTCCAGACTTTTCTTTCTGTTTTCCTTTTTTTTTTTTTGAAAGTCTATTAGCAATTTGCAAAACTTTTCAAGCCTCTGTATGTCCATTCTCCCCCCTCCCCCTGCTTACCACCATCACCAGGAGATATGAATCACTTGATTAAATATTCAGCTTCCTCAATATGGCAACGTGTTAACTGAAATCTCAGGCTTTGGAATGACTAAGTAACAATGCAAGAACTGTTTTTAAAGTAAAATCAATAACCATTACTCACTGATGGGAATTCAGTACCCATTTTATATTAAGCAGCTTTTTAGTCCTGGAGCCACTCGGAGAAAGAGATGAACTGAGCTTCCACCCAAAAACTTCATCGCCACAGCCCTGTCGTTTGGAGCCTGGAGGCGACCAGAGAGGATGCTGCGGGCAGGACGGCTGGGCGAGAAACAGGCTCTTCCCCCTGTCGCCCTGCCCTGGTGACCGAGAGCTGCAAGAACAGCCTTTCTCTGAACGTCATTTCACCCACGTCTTCGAGTCGAGTCACACAAGGACCATGTTTTTGGAGGCTCTGGCTGGTGCTGTACCCACGAGACCTCCTTGAAAGCAAAAGTTACCATTGAATCACCTTTGCATGAGAAAGAACCTGTTAGACGATGCCTAACAGTTCAGGCCCTGTAAGACAATGAATAAATCTGATCAGGTTTCAAGTGTCTTCAAGATCGATGTCACGAACCAGCACTCAGAAAATAGAGGAACTCTCATAATTGCTTGAAGAGCATTTAACAGCCTCAGAAAAACTCAACGATAGTAAGGATTTAAAATTATTTTTTTTTCTTGATGTCTAAGCCTGACCTATCTTCTCCTGCAATTTAAGCTCATCCTATGCACAGTGGACAAAGAACAGATTTTAGCTTTTTACATCGTGGTTCTTTGTGATACAGAGACACCAAACCTCCGTTTCCAGCACCCGCGTGGGGAGCTTTGAGGACAGCAGGCGCCTGGTCCCCAGGGCCACCTCCACGGGTCGATACTCCGGAACAACGGGAAGAGCGAGCGTCTGCCCTGCTCCCACGCAGACGGGTGGCTTTGGATGTGAACAACCAGTTTAATCTTAGCTCTTCTCTGAACAGGGGGGGAAGAACAATCTGCTCAAGGGGCAGGTGGGTGATTTTGTGGTTGAACGAGGTCAGTGGAACAGTTTATTTACATACCTTTGTGATCGGGATGCAAGTCCCAGCTGCTTGTTGGAGCAGCATGGCAGAGAGGACTACCTTAGGAGAGGGGCCCAGCATACAGAGAAGACAAGAATTCACGCGATTCCAAGTTTTAAAAGAGCTAGAGAGAAATACAAGCGTGCCAAGCGCTTTTTGCTGTTTCCAAACAGATGAATCTGCAGTGGGAACAGGCCCGGTGCACCACGTGAAGGTTCCCTTCTGCTGTAGATTTACGCACCCTTCTGACCATCCAAAGCTCCCGGAAAAACGAACAAACCCACCCAAGAAACCAAAAGCCCCAGGGATACTCAGCTGTAACTCCTTAACCAGCTGCCTCCGCTGCCTGCAGGCAGCTGCCAGTCCCTCTTTCCCGCGTTATCACAAAGACCTGCAGCACTCGCAGAATTGCAGAATTTGCCCCTGAATCCTCACCCTGCCCCCAGGCCCCCCACCCTGAACGCTGTCTGCAAGCTTAGATGGCCTGTGAAAAATGCATCTCTTAAGCAACTGATTTTATGCCAAATGCTTTCCAATATTGTTTTTAACCAGAGCATTACGGCTTTTTTTTCTTAAGTGGAATCGAAGCCTCCGTGTTAAACGCAGCTCCTCCAATTCCTTTATTGCATTATACAGAAAGGTTAATGGTATCAAAACTCTTCTTTCGAGCAAAAGCAGTGCAGTGTGGTTTTCTCAACTATTTTTTTTATTTCTTTTCTTGCTCTTGTCTTTCACATTGGATTCAGGCATTAAATATTTATACCATTCACCCAGCCATTCCTCCCTTGGCACAATTAGTATTACCGTACATGGATGGCACTGATTAATCTGCATTCATGCACCATTATCTATTTACAATCCCAATTCCTGCTTTAATTTGGTTCCACACGGAGAGATGGGGAGGATCAATAAAATGTCAGAAAGTGAGCTAGAAGCACTAGAATAGTGGAAGGAGATATTTGCAGACAGAAGAGTCAATTTTAACCACCCTAAAATTTGATTAGCATGAATTTGACCGCAGTACTTCTTAAAGGACCCAAATACAATGAGCAATTCATGGTGCGGATGTTATACAAACCGACTGCAGGAGAGCGTGGAGTCGAAGGTCACAACTAAAGGTAAGAATTCCTCTTGAAACCACATCGTGTCAAGTGCATTACTTGGAGATAATGGACTTCAGCACAACTTGAAGGTACATGTGTGCCCTGGCACCGTCCAGAATCAGCATGTAGTCGAACACCAGCTTCAGTGAGCCCAAATACATAAAAGACAAAGGAACATCATTGGGGCTGCTTGTTTGGGGTTTGTTTGTTTTTGTTTTAAAAAAACCCTATTCTTGCTTTAGTTTATCTTTTAACAGAGAGCAAGCTGAGCTGCTGAGAGAGGAGGTTATGCTTCCAAGGTCACACCAACACTAGCTTGGAACAGGGACTTGAGCTCTGAGCTTTTAAGATTCAGGAAAAAAAACCCTTTTCTGAGAGGACGTTTAATAACTGGCACCTCCGAGACCTTCCTGGGACTCTGACTCAGCAATGGCTTGTGCCAGACACGTGCGATACGTGACCTGCGGAGGGTTGAACTCAGTAGACAGTCTCCACGTCTCCCCTTCCAGAAGTACGGACAATCCCAAACCTCTGCATTACACAGATACCTGGAATTAATTAATCCTCCAACTATTGAGGATCCCGGCCATGCATGGCCGAGACGCGCCTTGGGGAAGGGCAGCAATCAGAGAAGAGACCTTGGGGGCTGCGGGCCTGCCTGCGGCATACGCTGCAGCCCCTCCATACGTACGTACATACTCAGTGTACACAGATACGCCTTCCACTTGGCCAACTGCAAATTCAACTGCAACGCTGCAGCCCTTCCCCTTGCACAAGGACTACCCTGAATTTCAACGTGTTGCATTTTCCGACAGCCTCATAAATTCAGAATAAAGACTTTAACAGACTTCCTTTTACAGCAACTGGCCTTGGTTAGGGTCTGTCAGGGGACCACGAATCCTTGATTTGCATGGGCACACCCAAGCACAAGCTCTGGGAATAAAGCTGCAGCATCGCGGCGCTGCTCCTGCTTTACCAAAACGCACCGCAAGATCAGCCTTTCGCTCTGTGCTCCGTGCCCCGGGCTGCTCAGCTCCCAGCGAGGATTTCTCAGCAGCAGAGTACACGGCAACTCTTCGTTTCATCCCTCTTTTTACATCCCTTGGCACACGCGTGTCTAACCCCAAGGCTGCCAATAATGAATAACGCCAGCCACTCTGTGACAAACACCAGGTCCTCCTCGAGTCTCTAACACTAACATTTAGGGTGAACCTACCCGATCGCGCACCTTCCTGGAGCACAGCTTCACCTTTTCCCGCGGTGGCTGTATTTTAAGACTAACCCAAAACGAGCCGAGGGAGCACTTTAGCCGATGCGGCTGGCTGCAGGGAGGCGGCGGCGAGGTTTCAGCAGCATTTCCACGGCAGGATAGAGCAGTCGCAGGAAGCTTAACGCTACCTGACAGCGGCAGTCCATAGGAGATTTAAAAAGAAGAGTATGCACTCCTGGAGCCTTCGCGGAACACGACAAAAACATACACAAACTGCTTAAACTTGGGGCTGCAGATGCTCAGTTTAACCAAAATTGTGTGGGTACAGAACTGAGACCAGCCCAAGCCCCGGCGCCGCTCTGCAGCTCTACCGCATCCGCCTCGACAGAGACTCCCATTGCCTCGCAGTCTCTGTTACACAGAAACGTTCTGACTATTCGGAGATTAATTTTCCTTTCGGTACAACTAGGGGACATACTGCAGAAGCTCTTCATATCTCTGTGTATTATTATTCACTTCACCTGTATTTTTAACTTTTCATCCAAACCTCTACTCAAATTATCATGAGAGCTGTACCATTAATTCCGAACATCTTATTTCAGCACGTCTACTCTCTTAAACAAAGTATACTTAAGCACCTCTAGACCTCATTCTTGGTCGCAAGAGACATCCCATCACAATGGACTTTTACAAGGAAAATGAATAATTAGATCAAGTTATTGTTCCTCACTAAATGCAGCGGGGATGGAAAGAACACACCGTGTTTCAGAAGCAGTTACACAAGCCTAGAAGATGCTCAGACAACGCCGTGAGAGATCAGCTTCCACAGCACCCCGCTCCTTTGCAAGTGTCAGCCTGTTGACACGTAAATCCCTAGGGATTCCCGAGTACGGAGCGCTCTGTAAAAAAAACAACTCCACAGTCTGTAAACAATGAAAATGAACTTCTTGGACCAGTCAGGCTTGTGTCTCATGATCAAATGAAGTACGTATCGCCTTCAGGGCTCCAAAGTCCTTTCCACTAGCGGCACACTTTTAAGACCCACAGTGGGGCTCTCGGGCCATCTTAACCCCAGGGACAGACTTAAACGAGTTGTGTTCTGCAAAAGAGGCAACACTCTCCTCCTCCTCCTCCAAAAGGAACGAAAGTTTGTCTAAGAGGACAAGTTATTTTAGAAATGGAAGCGTGGAAGAATTCTTGGCATGCTCAGACATACTGTGACCCTACAAACTCCAGTGAACCTGGCGACACCAGACCAGCTCATGATTTTTGGAAATGATGGGATATGACAGATCTGCTCACAATCACTCAGGTCCAGGAAATACCACCACTACTGACTCAGGACTGTAGTACTGAAAATGAAAGAATTCTTTGAATTTGGCTGTCACCTCAGTCTGAGTTCCTGGACACAGCTTAAGGGTCAGTCCCTCTCCTGATGTAACCAGGTGACAGCTCTTCTGACCTCAAACCCGCCACCACCTTCTTGGTTTCTCTCAACAGACCTACGCTCATCTTTTAACAACAGAATTCAGCTTTAGCTCTAAGAGCAAATAATCACTCCCAAAGCATTCCAGTTGGAGCGATACTTGCCTTTGCTCCTTCCAGAAGCTGGCACTGGAAGGGACATCTGATTAGTTTATTACTCAGAGCTTGCTTACTCTTTTTTCCTTCTTTTTTTGCATTCCATTGAAAGATGAAAGTGTTTCCATGCAGCAGCAAAACTTCAGTCACTGACATCAACCTTAATTACTGCCTGCTCCTGGATAAATTTGCTGGCTAAACTGAAATCGATACTTTTTTTTGCAGCAACCTTTACAATGAAGTTCTTAATTCTTCATTTTTTAAGTGACATTTCCCCAGCTCATCTTTAAAAGAGTGTAAACCAAATCCTTGGCTGATTCGAGTTGATGTAGCTCCATCGGAGACAAAGCCAAACTAATTTACACCGCACAGGGGATCCGACAATCTAATTTGTCTGCTGTTTTCCTTAACCTATGAAATGTTTCAAAATTATTTTGGTTTCTCATTAGTCTGAATTCTCCTGAATCTCTATGCCAGATTAATTACGGTCACTTTAATGAAAGTAGTGATTCACTAGCCCACACGTATTTCTGAAACTGTCACAACGGAACAACTCAACAAGTAAGATGGCCTCTGAGGAATCCTCATTAAGTTTAGCAGTTATTTATGCACATACCCATGCGCTACAGATAACTGGTTTCTTACGTTTAATATGTAGAGACAGGGTATCGCATGCAGACGGCGCGTAAAGGTAACTGTAAAGCACTTGGGTGGGCTGAACAGAAAGCTCGTCTTCAGCCTCCACCATTACGCAGCCAAAGTCACATTATAGCTTCAACCGCAAAATGCTTCTGAGGTCATACATAAGGTTTAAACTTCAAAGCTGAAGATGTCTGGATAACCCTAAAATCTTTCAGAAGAGACGTATCCAGTGATACGGTCTGGAGGAGGGAGCGGACTTCTCTGCTCCGCCACAGACTGAACCGAGGGACAAAGTCCAGAACACGGACTTTCTGCTGCACGTCAGGGCTGGGAGAGCCACAGCCCGGAGACAGGAGAAAGTCCCACTCTTTGCTGCTGTGGACCCTCCAGGGGAAGGGGGGTGGTGTCACCATCCAAAGCTGTTAAGGAAAAAAGGCTCCTCCTCCTGCACAACACACGCATCGGTGACCGGAAGGGTTCTGCCTACGGGTAGATCTGGTGGGCTTCTTGCAAATGGGAAGAGAAGGGTCCCCCCCAAAGTAAAAGGGCCCTTAATGCAACCCACCCTCAGGGCAAATTCACTGACGAGAAGGAAGCCAACTGACAGAACAAGTGGTCCCTTACAGCTCCGAGAAGCAAGACTGCAAGAGCTCAGCCCCATCAACTGCGATGGTCGGCACTGGAAAAGGAGACCATGCTGCAGGAACGGGGCTTTATTACATGAAAGTACTTACCATAATACTTTTACTATGGAAATAGCATTTGGCTCCAGTCATACCAAAAAATAAAGGTAACAAACATGATTATATTTATTCTATTCAGGAGAAAACAAACACTAATTCAACACAACAGAAGAGCGGCTAATGCAATTGAAGCTTACTAATGCTGCATTGCAAATCCCCCAAAGAAATCTGCTACAGCTTTATTAAAATTTCCTCTAAACCCTTTCTGCCGTACTATCAGTGCTACGGAGATTGTTTTTTCTCAGTGCAGGCAGAGTTAGATGTGTTGATAACAAGAGACTGTATTTATTACTAGATAAATAACAACCATTTCCATGGCTGCATGCACAGATATACTCACGTCATTGTCAGTCTAACGATGCACTTAAGTTCCATTAAACTTGGACTCTATTGACCGAGTAGGCTGGAAAGCCACGGCGCACGTTTTCACAGCGTTCAGCCCACAAAACTCGGCAGACTGAGACCAAGAAGTTGAAAGACAATTTGAATTTCAGCCTCCCGCTTTTCCAGCGCACCAGCCGCAGAACTTGCTTCCTTTGGGAGCTGGTGCACAACCAGGTCACCACACTTTGTCCTTAAGAACACAAAATTCACCAAACTGGTACTTCCACTGCCTAACTTTACAACGTCACATTAGTAACTGAAGACACTAAGCTTAAGTGACAACTGGAGTTTAGATCGAAGTTCAACCACATTCGGCTCAGACATGGAAGTTCATGACTGTCCCGTTTCCTCCTATGGGCTCTGCCTTTACAGCCGGGCGCTGCTTACGGTGCGTTCTCCTTGCAGGCACGCTTCCCTTCAGCATTAGTTAGGCATTCAAGAAGGAAAAAGAGATATATCCAAGCCTGCTCTGACAATCTTTCAAGCTCTTGAAGAAACGATACTTTTAGGAAAGAGCTGGACAGGAGGCAGTCACACGCAAAAGACCGTGACCTCTCTGAAGTCCCAAAGGATGCTTACGAGGTTTACCACCGTATTCAGGATTTTAGCCACAAGACACCTATCAGACACCATAGTGAGTCAGGGGTCAGCAGCTATCACCAAACCAGCCCATGTGCCATCTCTAAAGACTACTTTTTCCTGTCTTTTGGGGGGTTTTTGTTTGTTTGGTTGGTTTTTTTCTACAAAGGCTCATCTACAGTGTAGCAAAAAGTCACAGAAACTAGGAGAAAACAAGATGTGGAAACTGAAGCTTAGATTCCTGACAGTTCCACGAAGACGTGCTAAAATGACAGCAGCCGTGGCTGTAGACATTACAACAGAGTGCAAAGCAGCCTCAGGAGGAAGAAAGTAACTGGAAATTGCAAATTCTTTTATGCAAAGACTTATTTTCTAGCTTCACATTTAGCACAGTGATACACGAATGTGACCAGAGTTTCCACATAAGACTGCAACTTAATGCTGGTAATAAATAATGGCACACGAAAGCACCAAATGCTGAAATACATCTTTACAGGCGCAGTACTTCTGCCTGCCTTTTAAAGATGAAGGGAACTGATGGGCTGTGTAACAAGGTGAGGTGGTAAAGCCCCCCGAGAAAGGTGTAAGCCAGGTCTAATGGCTGCTGCCTCCGGGCAAAGTCTGAACTAATCAAGTGATGGATGGCCCCTGGGCGCCAGCACGTCCGCAGCAGCTCCGTCCCCTGGTTGTTCCACCAGCTCCTCCAGAACGGGACACTGATTGATGAGAGCGGCACCACACAGCTTAGGGAACACCGTGTCCTGTTCCCCTTCCCCATCAACTCGGAAGAGGCTGAAGGTTTTATTTATTTTTGTTTTGTTTTGATCATTTTGGGGTGTAGATGAACCTGGAATGATGGCAACATCCCTCCCTGCCAAAAGTTACAGCTTACACAGGTTGCTGACACGGTGCTCAACTCCTTTACTGCATTGTGCCTTCTTGGCCCTTGCTTAGATTGTGAAAAACTGCTGCCTTGTTATAGAAAGCGTAGAGAGAGACGGACCTGGATTCACCACTTCTGTACTTCTGGATATTTACATAAAACGACTACATTTCCCATCCTTTTAGCAGACAGAACAATTTTGAACTCTCATGGTCAAGACTGTTTTACTTCGTAACTTCCAACTGCAGTTGAGTGACAGCAAGACTAGAATTTCTGTCAGAAAGGGCCTTAGTGGAACCATCTACTTATTTACTCCAGGTATTAATTTAGCATGAAGTCCAAAATTGAAGAAAAGCTGCATAATGGCTTGAAGCCAAATCCACAGAAGCCACTTTGTCCCTAAACTCCAGCCTCAAACCTGCTCTAAACTCTTGAAGCAAGGGCCTTCCTGTGTCTTCTCTACAGAGAGCACCACGTGCAGCAGCATCCCGAAACACGGCACAGCTCAGCCTTTTCTGGGATTCAGCATCGCCACCCACCACCAACCAAGTGCCCGCAACTCGAGAGGCTAACGCTAAACCATGGATTCTTACTCAAAGTCTAACCTCAAGACCTCTTTTGCGGTAATACCTAGACCTGAGGAAAACATTTGAACAAAAAAAAAAAAGTTTTCAGGCAGTATTTCCATCAGCTTCAGCAGGACTTTGACCAGACTGTACGTTTATGTTGCAAGCGTTTTTACAAGAGACAAAAGTGAGGTTTTATCACTGCTCATGCGGAGCTGGCCAAGAACAAGCTGGAGTCTGCTCCATCATCTACATCAGTTGCATCTCGTAGTTTTGAATAACAGACCAAAACCTGTCCCTCATTTACCCTCGGCACCACAGGATCACGCGCCAAGGCTGGAGAGCAGGGATAGCATCCTTAGCCTCCTTCAACGGAGCGCACAAGCCTTTTTTCTCTGGAACATCTTTGACAGTGATTCAACACGGTCAGGTAGCAGCCTCCTCCACTGCTTAAAAATTACCATGACAGGTATGGAATAGCTTCGTGTTCTAACCTTCAGCTACTACCAAGAGAAAGTAGCTTCCCTTCCTCCTCGGTATAGCCCCGCATGTTTATATAGTGATTGTGTCTGCCTTCATCATCTTTTACATTCATCTCCGCGGCAATTTTCTTTTCCAGACCTTGTTAGCTGCCTTTCTGGGAATTTAGTTCCGATCTTATATTTATTCAGAACTGGCATTCCCCTCCACATGCGACAGCTGCTGGAAAATTATATATATCCCATTAGCAAACAATACAACAATGTCTGAAAAATCTGCCCATAAAGCTTGAAGAGGTTTGCTGGAAATTGGGATTTTTTTTTTTCTTTTTTTTTTTAAATTAAACTCTCCAATTTCTGAATACAGACAGATTCTAGATAGAAGGAGAAAAGGTTGTTCTGAAAATTTTTCTTTGTGAAAAGTACTTTGGTAAACGGATGAGGTAGACTCCAGGACATGTGCAAAGGAGCTGCTCCATTTTGTCATATTGCTGCATCCCTCCTACCAAACCCCGGCATGTTTGCTCAACCCTTCATTCAGAAAGAACATGCGGAACCCCTTCCATTATGGAGAAAAGCTGCTTCTACTCCCTCTTTCCCAAGCACGCTCTTGTGCCAGAAGTAATGGGGGCAAGAGAGGAAGAAACCTCCCCAAGAATCCGACAGCCGTCTGGGCCGGGCAGGACCTAAACTTCCTTCTCACAATGAACACCCCAGCACACACACCCCAAACTCTGCCGCCTCCTTTCCGATAGCAGCACTGGAGGTTTGTCCGTAGACATCAGCCTCCTGGAATAGCTTACTCCATCACAAAAATTACTTCTGTGCTAAACTTAAGCTGCCAAAACTTAAGCTTTAGAAATAATTAATTCTGTATCTGACACTTGCAAGCGCCCGTGCTCAGATAGGAAACTACATAAAAATACCTTCCTCTGAATACTAGCAAAAAAAAAAAAAATAAAATCAGAATAACAGTGTCCTTGAAATTAGGCAGCACAAGGAGCTCAAATGAAAGCAGGTCCATCAGCACTAAGCAGTATTTCAGAGTTTAATCTTACCATCTTCAAGACAAAGTGCACGGCAGGCGTGTTACAAGACGGTGTTGTTCTGGCACCTCAGCTAACAGATGTACAAGAGCAACTTTGCTGTAAAAGATGGAACAAAGATGTCCTTGTTTTGCTGCATACGTAGGGCAGGAAGAGAACATCCAGAGAGGGCTGTGTGGTGTGATGATTTTGTGTTATTTTCCGTCTTAAGTTGGGAAGGGATAAAGACATTCCACGCTGTGGCCAACTTTAAATCACTAGAGCTAGGAAAGAAGTGATTATCTTCATCTTCCTCCACCGCACCCACCACACCTTCCTCTGGACACCAGCATGGGCACTGGACTCTGTAATCCCCCCTGTCTCCCATCCCATTGTGGGGAAAACTCCAGTATCAGAGAGATGGACAGAGTTGGCAGAGGACACACCTGGACTGTCCCAAGTCACCCAACCAAACCATTTAATTGTCTTCAAATCAAGGGCTTATCTGTTTAGTATGTAACAGAAATAAAAACTTAACTTAGCCAAGCACCGTATCATAAGCCATCACTGAATACAAGAACGACAGGGTCTGATCTGCTCTGCAAGGTCCCTGGGACCCAAGAGAAGACGCTTTCACAGCTAGACAAGGTTCTGGCTTACAGGGCCAGGACTCAGCCACAAGCTCCCTGCAAAAATATGGCAAGTCATGTAATTTGAAAGTTTAATGCAAGAATACTTCAGCAGCAGTGTAACACTGTCAGAAGTACGTGCAACGCTCTATCTACACGACTGCAACAAGAGCACGTCACTGTTATGGCAAGAGCCATGGTCAACGGCAGCAGCGATGTGTGAATGCAACTCCATCCGCACGTAACGGCAGATACACCATCAGTATCATCCACCCACTGAAGGCAGCACATCCCGCTAAGTCCCCCTTTGTCTTATGGGAACCCCTTTTGCACCTTCCTATTAAAAGTGAAAACGCGTCTGTCTCCAGTATAAACCATCAATATTTTATGCCTGCAAGGAGGCTGCAGGGGCAGTGGGAGAAAAAAAATTAAATTACTCTCCAAGGTCATTCAAGCAGACTCGGTAAGTGAGGCCTCCCCGAAGATTCATAAAACTGAAATATCCATGTCCTCTATATTAAAACTTCAGAAAAAGAGAGAGAGATCAAATATTATTAAAGCTCTGAGTGAAAGCTATAAAAGGCAGGAAATCCAGTGTTAAGTCAAACACTGGATCAAATTCAAAAGGAGCAGAATGCAGGAGAAAAAAAAGATACAGATAAGGATTGTTTCCAACTGTGAACATGTTTACCTTATTAATTTCTGATACTCCTATCCTCTGATCGAGGTGCTTGGGATTGGGCAAAAATTAAACAAAAGCTAGGCAGAGTTCCCAGAAAAACGGCCTGGGAGCTCTATATCTTCCACAGACAGCCCATCAGTAAATCTCTCTATTTTACACGGAAGAGGTCAGTATGTAATTATCTACGGTACCGAACAGGGAAGCGGCCAAGGTGACACAACAGGCTGATGGCCCGGAGCCCAGGTCCCCAAGCCCTGGATCTGGTGCTCTTTTCTCATGCGCAATCTGCTGAAAAGTCTAGACCTGCCTGGGGTAAGACCTTGTTCTGGAAAAGTCATATACACACATCAATTTATTTGTTCTCATGTTTCCTGTATTTTATATAGTATATAAAAGATTTCTGTCCCAAATTTCTTCTAGGTTCAGCACCGTATTTACCCAGAGACCACAGGCTGGAGAACAGATCAAGTCAGCATATTAATGCTGAGCATTTCAGGAGCACGTCACAATTTACCAACGCCATCAACTGCATCGGCCCTTTCCGGCCGTCTATGGCCCAGCTCAACTCCCGACGGCATCAGGCATGAAGGCATCTCTCAGCCCCGCTCCCCTCGGCTTCTTCCTCCCTTCTCCAACAAGTGCATCAGTCCTGTCCTCACAAAAAGCAAGTCCTTCCCAGACCTCCTTCCTCCTCTTCAGAAGGGCAGCACTGTTGTTGTTTGTAAAATAAAAAAAATAAAAGACAGGCAACAAAAAAATTATCTTTGGAATCACCGAGAGGAACTGTTATGAGGGAGTTAAGATTCAGTAATGATGATGTTGAAGAAGCAGTCGTTTGTGCAGAGTGGTCCCCCTGGTAATTTCGACGGTGACTACAGTACTGTAATATATAGGGTTATTGCAGGGAAATCTCTCATAACGAAGCAGATCCTTGACTTGGTTTGACATTGCCATTTTACACCACACTATTTAATGCGAGACCTGCAAAGTAATAAATACTTATTTTGCCAGGATATCAAAGCCCTGTGAGAGGTGCCAGCCACCAGCCATAGCAACACATTAAGCTAGATTCTCATTTTTGCACAGAATTCCATATTGTCCTCATTGCCTCTTTAGAAAGAAAAGGAGTTACCTGCTTAAACCTTACCGGAAGGTTGGAGATTGCCTTCACTGACAAACTAATGCTTGAGCTTTACTGTAATCCAGCAGCAGAGACAAGAAAGCCCCTTCAGCAACATTCAGCCAACGAAGCTATGGAAGAAAGACGACTAGTTTTTCCCCTTTGCTCACCAGCGCTTTCTTTCCCAAGCCAACATTAATGGCTTTGCCTCTTCCTGCCAAAAGAGACATTTTGAAAAGGTGCTTGCAATATCATGTATATTTACTTAGCAAGCAACTGAATAATTGGAGCAGAAGAGCATAAAACAAGCCTGTCCCTATCCTTTTTGGTGAATTATTTAAAAAAAATCCATTTTCAAGGGGCTGGTGTAACAAAATAGTTTGTTGTTGAGAGAACACCTAGCATTCGATTCAAGTAAATAAATTATTGTTTCTGAGGATCAAGTGGCACATTCTCATCAGCAAAGTGAGGGCTCCCCGTCTGTCTCAACATGCCAACACCTCCCGTAACTCAGTAGTAACTACTTCAGAGATTCCTTTGGTGAAAGCTTTCAAAAAGGGAAAACAAACTCAATTTATATTCCACCTGCCACTGTACTCCCATCTCCAGTTAATAAGATATTTACAGTGTGGTTAATCAAGTTATCAGCGATGCTTGCTGCCTCCTTAGACAGGAGGCCACACCTCACCGGCTGAGGCACTCCAGCCGTAGAAAGGATGGACTGAACGAGCCATGGAACCAATTTGTCCTTCAGAAATCCCCCCCCACGGGTCTCCACTGGGCACCTGCCGATCTCAGGTTGTTTCCACTCTCTGCACACCGTGTCTACTGATAAACGGGGGCATCTGTTCTCGGGACTTGCCAACCTACAGTCCTCACATGCAACACTTCCATCTTAAGAAAGATCAAAGTTTTTCTACTGCATCATTCCTGCCAAAGACATAATGATATTAGCTTAATCAAGAGGAAGAAAGGCCTGGATATTATTGTTGCAGTATTAATCGCTCCCAAGTACTCAAAGCCACGAGCAGGTTTTGAAGAAAAAAAGTCTTGATGGACTTTGGAACACCCACAACTAGATCGTTGCTGGTATCATTTTATCACGCACACCACAGCATTGTAAACCAATGTAAGCCCTTGAAAATTTAATGTTTGCAAAAGTCATTTTACTTGTTGAATCAGCTGCATTTAAGAAAACATCGCAAAATTATCATAAAAATCTTCGTGATGTGAACAATTCCTATCACAGTCCAAACAGTCCATCAGGACAGAGCCCATGGCCACAGGCAGCAGCAGCCGCAGTGACACAACCTGCTGTGTCCCCAGAGAACTCACATCTTCCACAGACAAAACGAGAAAAGTAGGAAGGGAATTGGCCAAGGTCACACAAATGGATTATGGCAAACTGTGTAGTAGGAGTAAACCAATAAATTTTCGAAGCCATTTAATGGACAGAATATGCAGCACAGCTATGCAACAGTCCTGTGAAAACCATCTGATGTTTATAAAATACTTTGCTCAGTCAAAAGTTTGGAGGAGGGAGAAGGATTTGTTGATTTAGGCTGTTTCCTGCTGTCTGCTTAATATCAATGGATTTTGCTTATGTCTGTTCTAGAGTTGGACAGAGAGAGTAACAGAGATTTAATTGGCATGAATCCCACGGCAGCCTCTGCCAGGAACAGCTGCTATCTGTCTGGGAGAAAAGCCGTTCTTTTTCCCAGAGTCCTACAGTATCAGGATATAAGAGACTCAAAAAAAAAAACCCCTGTGTGGTGCATTTCTTACCTTACAGACTGTCTCAAGTCTTTGGGTTAATGAAACACTCACATGCACCCACACACAAGGAAAGAGGCTCTGGAGAGGAAGTCTTGCTTGGCATCCTGGGTGTAGGACACTCCTACGACGAACGTGGCTTTGTAGGGACTACGTGCACAACTGGGCTGTCAGGGCTGCGGACGCACACAGGCACACGCCACTAATGGAACCTGCTGAAAGTTCGCCTGAGCAGAACTAAGCATCAGGAGCAGGCTGGACACCCTGGGGGAAGGCAAAGACCAAACCTCTCCACCAACATGCTTCCACACTCCCCACTTCTCCTTTGCCTCTTCTTCCAGCGCAGTCCTATAACATATAGTACGGGAAAACTTCTTGAACGGTTAAGAGTTTCACAGGACACGCGTCAAGGTTGACTAAATGTTGCCTTATGTCTAAATTAATTATATCATCCATAATGATAATTGAAAATTATTAATTCTGGACAGACCTGAGCGCCCCAATAGCTCGTCAGTGTAATTCCATAGGGGAAAACAATCTTCTCAGAGAAGCGAGGGGGAAAAGGGGGTGGATAGAGAGCACGTAGACCTCTCAGCAGGATGCTCCTGTGGCTGACTTCAGAGAGCAGGAAGATCTCCCGCCCGGTGCAACACAAGGTGGCACTGGCTGAAACGCAGAGAACTCCAACCTACTGTCTAGCACCAGTGTCTACAGCACCTTCTCCTGACTGGGACCTGCCTGCGACACCGCAGGGACAGCAGCCAATTGTAGCTGGAAGGCCACAGTCTCTTCTCAGCATTTTAATATTAATCACAGCTAGCAGAAATGCTCCTTTTTGGCAAATAGCAGTGGGCTGAGAACCGGGGCTGGAAGGTAGCGAGCGTTCCAGCTGCTGCTGCTGCACTGCACAGAGCCCTTGGTGCGAGCAGTGCTCATCCCAACGCCTGTTCCCTGGATTACAGCCACGACCAGTCCACACTGAGAACTCCGATGCCCGACCAGCAACGGTGGGGGAGGCTGCAGGGAAGCAAGGGAAAGACGTGC
>VFFE01007080.1:340024-395277 GCA_008921705.1 Burhinus oedicnemus
AGAGAAAATAAATAGTTTATGACATGCAGCTGAAGACCTGGCATCTTTTAGCAGCGTCTTGAAAGCCGATTCAGCACCCGAGAGACCGTTCTCCTCCCCGTCACCTTTGCTCGCCACAGTCGGGACGATAAAGGGGAAAAAAGGGAAGGGGGGGGAGTTGAAAGCATCCACTCCACAGGGCACGCAAGGGGCATAAATCAGGCTCGTGCACGGAGTTAGCAGGACAAGGACAAGGCACCTCCAGAGCGAGGGTTTCCCCGCGACGCAGCGGGAGGTGGTGCCCTGCCGATGGCATCGCCCGCCGCTGCCAGCCGAGCGCCGGCGCTTTGCCTTCTCCTAGCCTGGTGGCCCCAGGGCCGAAAGCTCCTTAACCACCGGCACCCCCGGCTGAAACGGCCCTTCTGCCATGTGCAACACCACCATACTGGTCTCCCAGTTTTATGGCAGGAAAAAGGAAATTAAAAAAAAAAATAAATAATAAAGGTTATCCTTCGGAGGAACATCTGCGATGACCCTCAGCACTGCGGAAGGCAGGCGTGCCAGCGCATAGCTTCACGCGTTCCGGAGGGTAAGCGCTCCTTACTCCAGCTCACGAAAGCCAAAAATCAAGTCTCCCAGACTCTGGAATTAGAGCACCATGATGGCGGACCGACACTTCCAATGACTGGAGTGAGAGCGCTTTACCTCAATAAGAGAAGGAAACAGCGAAAGCGGCAAGAATGCGTCTCACATTTGCTTTGCTAACTTCTGCACACCGGGGAAAGCGGCAATATTTGCCACCACAGAAATAGCTTATGCACCAACATTTTGTTAAAAGGACCCATACGTGCATCTCAGCTAAAAAGAGAGTTATTCTGATTAAAATTAAGTCTTTGACCTTAGCTTTATGCAACTGAGAATATACCTGTATCTCTAATAAATGCAAAACATTCACCAAAATATCATCAGGTTTTGAGCAGTAATATATTACTTCCATTTACCTTGTGACTTTTAAGATAATATTGCCGTGCCGAGACCTTCTTCCGCAATCGCAAATCAGACTGTCTGAGAAAGACTCCCAGAGATGAAGCTTTTAAAAGTATCTCTAGATTCACGCTGTATAATTATGAGAACCAACAAAGAAAGACAGCGCTGAACCTTTTACTTTCTTCTGCTCTTACATAAATGGTGAGCTTTCAGACATTACACAACTTTTCTTCTCTCCACATACTTTACATAGATCCTCTGCACCTCCGCGCGTGTCTGATCTTTTCAGCTGAACTCTCAAATGTCAACATTCATTTACCTTATAATTAACATCATTATGAGCAGTGACATTTTTCTCATCTTGCTGCTTTTGTGTGTCTTGATAGTTTCTATCAAGGGGCTGTTTTCACTTTCAGTTTTTTAAAGAAATAGTAAAAAATGTTATTTCAAATTAACAGCTGATGTATATTGCAAAGATGACTACTGATGAGGCAATAACTTTGAGCGCTGCTGGAAGCACTCTGCCAACAGGTTTACCCTCACATTAATTGCGATTCCTGTAGACTCTTCTACTTTTGCTAATTTTCCTGTGTTGCCTTTTATGTTATTCCTTCCGGCATGAAATTTTCACCTACCATGGCAAACTGGAACCAATTTCATACCTTAATCAACACTCATTAACTAATATGCAGAGAGGTAAGGTCTTAGATGAGTAAGCCATTTCAGTGGCCAAAGCCCATGAGGGCTTTTTTTGTTGTGTTGTTAATGAAATGTCAAATACTAGAGAAACATTATTATGTGTTATACACAAGCTTTGTAGATTCTGCTTTTCACTGGAAATCCAAACAGGTCCACAACAAAGGTTTTCTTCTGCCAGGACTGATGGCAAAAATTGGTCTTTCATAATTAGGTGTCTGCAGTGCATCAGTCTCAGGGTGCGTTTCTAACTACTGCACTGACCACATCAACGCCACTAAGTGGGTACCTCAGAACAGCCGGAGGCCTCGTTCAGGTTCAGTTAGGAAAATGGACAAAAATACACTTTAATGAACAATTTCAGGACACCTTTATGTATATTCATATGATAAAACAGATGCCACCACCCCAAACAAACATTTTACAGTCTCCTGACTGATCTAAAAACTCACTGTTTTACACAAGGAGATGTATCACACAGCACTGGTGTGAACGGGTTCATTCCCACATCTTCCATGAACTTTCTGAGAAACCTGTGCAGAAGCACAGAAGGACACCTTGGCGATGCTTGTGAGAAGGAGGCAAGGTAGCTTCCACCAGAGGAGACCTCAGCAGCCCAGCAAAGGGAGGACAGCTCGGAGCAGGGTGCGCTGAAAGGGGCTTTAAGGACAAGAATCTCATTTCACATGCCAGCTATGCCCATGTGCCGAATGCGCATGCTAAAAATCTAGACTGAGGAAATTAAGACTGAATTATTCCTTTCTGACAAGCAGCATGCGCTAACAGAACACCTAAATGTCACTACAAGCACGACAACTGGACTTTGAAGGTAAGGAATACAATGGTATTTTAAAGGCTTAAAAATCCCACCTACTTTGCAAGAATATGCTTTAAACTAGCAGTAACGGTATTCACAACTTGAGTGAAACCCAAAGGACTTCTTCTGCCAGAACGGCGCTGCCTGGCATCCCAACAGCTCTCCAGCCAAGCACCATGAAGAAACAGCAAAACCACTCAACCAGTGTCTCACCTAGAGATGACAAACAAGAACAGAGACAGACAACTCCGACATCTTACCTAGGATGAGATTAACTTTTGCTTTGAAAATGCTCTAATTAAGTCTTCTGGGTTTTTTCCAAGCTACACAACCCATTTTCGGTGCCTCTCCATGCCCATCCACAGCCCCTCTCCCCCCAGTCCCTTCATGCTGCTGACCCACGGGCGCTGCCGGGACAGTCTGCAGATGGTAATGGCAAGGGGAAGGCAAGAACTGGCCGTCAGGAATGCAATGGGCAAGAAAGCTTCCATGTCCCAGGGCCCAGAAAGAAGTTTATCCTGAAATAACAGGTCAGGTTGCTAACAGAGACAGAGCAGAGCTTCTAGGTAAACGTCGTCAAGTGAAACGAAGACTGGAAGTTGTTGAGGCACAGAGTGTCTTCCCTATTCTGCACTTGAGCTTCCCTCAGCAAAACCCAGCAAACCCCACGTACCTTCTGTGCTACCAGGAAGGGACAGTCATTTTTAAGTTACAGCTCCCTATAAACTCCTATCAGATTGCTCTTTTTCTACCTTATTGTGATGTTCCTGACTTATCATGTATGACAGCAGTGGAAGGGGGGGTAGCACCAGCCTTGCAACCACTCCTAGCTGTACTCAACTCCAGAAGCACTAAAGACAAGTATAAAGCGTTTTCCTTAGCGGAAGGAAAACGCTGAGCTGCGGACAGCGAGATGCAGCACGTGGCAGAGCAGCCACCACACGGCAGGAACACCAAGCTGTCACCTCCAACAGATAAACCACTTGCAGGAGATCGAACAGGGAACTGGAAGATGCTGAAACTGCTCCTTATTAGCAGCACATGCCACGTCTGGTTTCCCTCCAGATTTTTTTTTTTAACTGTATTTCAAATTTGCACATTAAATGCATTAACAGTTTTCAATTAACACGTTCTACACACGTGAACTCTCTTCGCAGGCTGTGGGTCTGTTTCAGGCACTTTTTATAGGCTCTTGCTCCTCAGGTAACACTTCCATTGCTTGAGTGGATAATTCCAACGACTAACATTTGTCTAAAATAATATTTTAAACAAATCTTATTACATTAATATGACCTTCATGCTTAGAATTCATTGTCCACATAACTGCACAGCCAAAAGTCTGCCTGTGTAAATACCCAGGTGCAGCAGGACACCGCAGGGTTGGAAGCGTTCTGACGGCCAAGCTTCTCAGTGCTCAGCAATCTTATTCAACCAACGCAAGGTGGAGCACAGGGAAGACCTTCTTTGCTTTCCCAGGGGAACGTTCCTCCAGATCGGATGGATTAGCTGCAGATGGCTGTGAATCCGCCGGCTCTGCACACCAAAGCAGGACATGAGCCGATGATGGAGACCTGGTGGAGCTTCACTGTCTCCTCCAGGCTCAGCAACCGCACAGCCCTGAGTTCAAGGGTCTGCTCTGAAGGATGACACTAACCGTTATTTAGCCAACACCAACAAGCGTGGTCTTTAATTAGACTTAGCCAGTAACACAAACTTCTCAGCTCAAGTCAGGATGGAGCACAAGCCTTTGACGTTGGCTTTCTAAAGAAATCAGACCTGTGTGAGGACCAAACAGCTCCTGGTGCCATTGACAAACCCCAGCCACGTTTCCCAGAGGCTGGGGGGCTCCAAGTCATTAAGCTCCTCTCAGTTTCAAAAAAAAAAACCCACGCTGTGTAGCAGAGGGCGGCTCCTCAATATGGTGCTGAGGAAAAGGTTTCGCCATCAGACCCCGGGGAGAAGATGAGCGGCCACAGGAAAAGCTTTGCACAAACGTCGTCTTAGATGCAAGCACATCCAAAGTCGGGCTTTGCTGGGCTCTGCTGTCCGCAAATGATTTGTTCTTAACAATTACTGTTCTACCCAAAAAACCTCTAGTACAGAGGAAGTCAGAGTAATAAACTGACTTTATTATAGTATATTTGCCCACAGAGGCCCCACGGAAGCGGGAGCAGCACCTGAAAGCCTACGACACCTCTCCGTGCTGGGGAGGAAAGGGACAGGATAGACGGTTGTGCTCCCACACCGGCACCGACCTGTGTTTATTCCAGCATTCCAGTCCCAGGATTTGTCTGAACGGAGCTGGCCTATTTTGATGAATTATGTAGGTAATTCAGGGACATGAGCAAACATTCTACTGAGTTCAGATTAATGGCCTCAATTCAAAGCGAATTTTATAAATGACCTAAACCAAGTGGGACACACGCTGTCTCATGTGCATTTTAACACAATGCACTCCTTAAGGCAATTTTACCGAATATCATCAATTCCACATTTAAATGAAATTCCTGGGGAAGATCTGGAAAGAACACAGATAAATGAGGCTAAATAAACCAAATCGGGGAAAGAGCAAAAGAGTTTTATTTGTAGCTCCTGAACTCTGGGAATTGGGGAATCTGCAAAGTCTCTTAGGCTGAATTATTGAGATAATAAAGCACCTGCTGAAGAGACCTCTGAATGCTGTAATGAAATTATTTCATTGCCCCAGAATAATCACAAATGCAGGTTCTCTTTTGAGAGCAAAAGAAACAACGGAAGGGAAAGCGGAATAGATAAATGGAATGCAAATCACCCTCTCTGCCCATACAGGAAGCAAAAAGGAGCCGTGACATGAAAGCAGCAAGCCTTATGGTACTACAAACAGGCTGAGTTTGTTCCAATTTTATTTACTATTGTGGGGTCACTTGAAAACAACGGAGAATAAACACAGAAGGGGAACAGACAAGCACAAAAGCGCCATCGCATTGAAGTATTTTTGTCTAGGCTTGATTTTGCCACAAGCTTCTACGTAGCCAGGCACGTCAGCTCCCCCTAACTCCGACATAATTAAACAGCCCCGCAATTACAGCAGTCCTACTGGAAGGACTTGCAAGGAATTACGCAATAAAAACCACGATCTGTGTGTAATACAGGGATGACTCCCTACTTCCAGTCTTGTGGTCCCCCATCTTTACCTTTCAGAAACAAGTTCTACAGAAGTAGGGTCTGTTTCATAATTTAATACTTATGCAATCTACTACATATGAATATTTAACACTACTGGGAACTTCAATAAGTCATCTTGTACTTACAATGAACGGTCAAAATTTCAATTTGTTTTATTCATACTCCTGTTCTTAGTCACAAGAATTCTGAAGGGGGCAGAAAAGCTAGCTGTTTCCTGGGAACAACTGATTTAACCTTTTAAAAACAAGCAAACAATACACGGGAAATGTCTTTCTTTTATTCCCACACCAACCTGCAGAACTTTATTACATTTTCATTTACTAAAATGTAATTAATGAAGGCTTTTAAACCCTCAGACCCTTTCAGATTAATGAAAAGTCCACCCAAATAAATTAGACACGTAGTCCAAGAGCCGCAGATTTAAATTACAGCAGTTATCCTGACAGGAACCAAGAAACAGCTGTCACATACAATTATTTTTAGGGCTGCTACTAAACCATTTTCACATTACGAGCTGCCACCTCTCAGCAGCTACCAGCAGCTTCACATTTTATCATGACAAAAAATTAGAGGCAGCCAGTTATCTCCTTGGGTATTACACACATTTGTAATATACTGTGCGTTAAATGGAGCTAAATCCCAGTGCCGGGGGAGGAACGCAGTCCTAGGCCAGCAAAGAGCTGTTACATCACCACGGCTATGACTTCATCCTAACCCTTCAGCCAATAGAGTTACGGGAAGCAGATCTGCCCCTGACCGATTGGCTCTGGGAACTTTGTGTCACAATTGCCACACCAAAGTCATCCCCACCGCACACCACAGCGCGCCGTGGCAGCCACCCCACCGGCCAGCAGAGCCACCTCCTCCTCCTCCTCATCGTCATCATGCTGGAAAAGTAGCTCCATTCCAAGAAGGAGCAAGAACGGGGCCGTTCCCCCCTGCCGCGCGCGCCAGCTCACCACGCCATGGCTCAGCCCGCGCCCAGGCTCCCAGGGGGGAAGCGCACTGCTCAGCTGCTGGTCTACATCTCCATCAAGAAGGTCAAGGCCAACCAAGAGCCTGCAACCCGCAGGGCCATTTCAAAGAAACGCCCAGAAATACGGAAAGCTACGTCCAGGGAGAAGAGAAAGAGGCACAAAGAGATGGCAAAGCACCACAAGACAAAGCACCCAAAGGAGAAAACGTCAGGTCCTCCAAGGGGAGTGAGGAAAAGGCAGAGAAAGCGGCAGAGGATGAGAGTTCGTTTCACTATAGCGAAGCAGCCGCTACCTGCTTTCTTTCTCTTCATGGCCGACCATCGTCCACAGCTTCAGAAATCAAATCCACACTGGACAGCGGTAGAAACTGTCAAAAAGTTAGGGAAAATATGGCACAAACAACCAGAAAAAGACAAAGAAATGTACAAAGAGCAGGCTGCGCGGCTGAGGAGGAAAAAACAAAAGAGAAAAGCACAGGTCAGAGCATGAGCCACAAACTGCCAGGAAAGGAGCCCAGGGCAGAAAAAAAATCCAAGCAGCAGAAAGGAGGAAATGAAGACTTTGATGGTCTGCTCTGCTGATAAGACTGTGACCTTCTGCAATTTCATCTCATCACTTGCGCAACTGCAGCTCCTTCTGAAGTTTCAGTACAGTTCATAAGCCTTAGTAAAATAACTGCAAACACTAGATAACCACGATTTTTTTAGACAGGGCAATAATTCATTATTAATATGGTTGGCTCCATATTGATGGCAACAGGAAGGCTTGTGCAGCCCAGAGATGGATGTTTCCTGCTTATCCACAAAGAAAATAGCAATGAGTCTTCTCTGCCTCCTCTCTCCTCCAAACCATGAGTTAAAACATGCTCCTTCTGCAAAGGAGGAATTCTGGTCCTCTAACTCAGCAGGTCCTGGAGCCTGAGACACAACAACTACTGCAGACTTGCCTCGGGGGAAGCACAAGACACGCCACCGCTGCCAAGGCTCTTTAGCTGGTGACCTGCTTGGCCTGTGGGTCCTGTGCACAGCACACCCCATATGTGCCTCGCAGGCAAGAGGCTAGGTAGGACAGAGCATGCTGCCGCCCTACGTTCTCCGTGGGCAGCTCGAGCTTCGAAATCTCTGATCCACTTCAGCCAAGGGAGGGTGTGGGAACCACAGCGTCCTGCTCCCGGCTTGCGTACACGGCCTCGCACAAAGACCTGCCAGATGGCACCATGTCTACGCAGCCTCTGGCTAGGATGGGTCATCTCCACAACCGGCATTTGGTTCCCAGCCTCAGCAAGGTTTGGAAGTGAAGAGGAGCAGCCACCAGTTGACCCTAAAGAATGTATTTGCCTTCGGTGAGATTCACCAGCAGTTTCTGGCACGGGTATGACTAACATGCCAAAGGACAACTGCACAGAGGACAGGCTGCACGGCTAAGAGTTTGGTCCTGGGCCCTGCTTGGGCAGATTATCAACTAACTTAATATACCTTAGTATACTAATATTGTACATTAATATATATAGCAATACGTAACTTTGAAAGGCAGGGGTCCTCCTACACAACTGATCTGAACAATTACATGAATATAAGCATGCTTGTCGTGTTTGGTGGTGGGTTTTTTTGTTTCCAACTTTCAACCTCTTCAACAGCGGCATGATTTGGAAGGGATGGCAGTTTCTGCTCTGAGGACAGGAACAATTAAGCTAACTCTCTGCAGGTCAGAGAGGACAGGAAAAGCCTTGGGAAGATGCACAAACTCAGACCCAAAACCAGCACAGGTACCTGAACTCGCCAAAGGACTGGAGGACAGAGACTTACAGAGAGGTTTCTCCTCTTGACCTGAGGTTCCTAAAGGAAGAGTCACAGCCCATTTCCACACAAGGGTCAGCGCCTATTTCTTTTCTTTAAGCAACTCTGTCCCAGGTTCCTTCCTTTGGTTCAACCAAAGGGAAGCCTAAATTTGATCCAGGAGACGAGGTCTGTTATAGAAAAGCTGATGGCCCATGCTATTTAGCAGCTAAAATGAAATAACCAGCAAGCACTGCTTGGGCAAGAGGTTATCTGGCTCATAATGACATCTGTGCACAGTCTGCACTTTGGAGAGCAGGTCAAGTGCTCTCCAGGCTCTCCGAAGTCTTTGCTCCCTGCAGCTCACACAAGCCCAATGCTCCTCCAGCTTGTCTGGTCCATGAGCACAGCCTCTATCACTCTGCTCCCTGCTCGTCCACTTTTTAAACTTTTTTTTTTTTTTTTAAAGGAAAAGATTAGCAGGAGAGAGCAGGGAAAGCGTTCCTTCTTAAATGCTGCCTTGTGCATGAAGCTGCCGCTGTCTTTTCCCACATGCCTTTGTCCCAGGTTTACCAGCCGGTTTTTTCTGAAGTCAAAATTTCACTCCAGGCTGAAAAGTGCTGAGGTTTAACCAGCCTCCTCTCAACTCAAGATGAGGCCTCAAAACCAGTTCCTCTACCCAACATCCTGCACACACAAAATTAAACAGTGAAGGACGCAATGGAAGCAGAATACTCCAAAACATTATCACCTGGTGGAGCATGGCCTCAGCGTAGCACACCAGAGTACCGTAGTCAAACGCGATCTTCCTTCCTTCTACGTGCACCAAGGGAAACACCGCAGCTCAAAAAGCCACAAGCAAACTAGACTCCAAAGACGTGCTCGTCCCTTATTCCACACACTGGATTTTCTTAGGGTCTTAGCACCATCTGCTGTAATACCTGGAGACGGAGTCAGAGGTCAGCAGCTCCCGCTGCCAAGAAACTTAAAAATCCAGGCCACGGCCCTAGTAAGCTATCAGTACAAATGCTGGCAAAATTAAGGAAAAATTAATACTCTGCTGTGACTTGGTAGCAGAGTGTCTAAGTGAGCAGGGACAAGACATATCACTTTAAAGGTTCTCACGACTGCGTGGCTGCTAACAGCTTGACAGTGTCCATCAATTAACATCTTTTCCCAGCTGCACTAGTGATGGCCACAGCAGACTGTACAGCTATTTTTGGCACATTACAAATATGAAGTGGTTTAAAAAAAAAAAGATGTATCAAAAAGGCCCAAGATATTACCCATCCAATTACACTTTAAGGGAATCTTTGTGTCTTCCGTTCCTCAACTTGCATACTTCATAAACAACTGGCATTCAGACAAAATCATGCTCTGTGAAGTTGGCACACAGGTTCCACTCAATTTAGCACATCACAGTCTGTTCATGAGCAATGTCTTCAAATACCTGCAGCACTGCCTCAAAACATACACTTCTTTGCAAACACACACTCCAGTAAACTCCCAGTACGGCCACTTCTACCAGTCTCTTCAGCTGAAAGGCAACCTGAGAGGCTGAAGGACAGCTCTGGCTGCCAGCTCAGAACATACAATAAAACACCAGTTATCTGCACTGGGAAATCTTTTACTGGGAGGCAGCAGGAGCGCCTGGGAAACACTACCCTTGCAGTTGGTGGAGTTTTTCACCTGTATCTGTTTTCACGCTAATAGCATATAGACTATAGATGAAAATAATGGTTAGAGCTAAGCATTAACAATGAAAAAGACTACTTTTGGAGATGCCTTACAGTAGCAGCAAGGAAGCTATGGTCTTTGAAGAGCCTACGGGCAAACCGATGGAGAAAGGAAGGGTAAATGATTACTGTGGCTATTATGTGGGGAACATACCTTGGAGGCCGGGGGCAGGTTCCTTCATCTGTTTTCCACATCCCAGTGAAAGCACGCAACGGAACTCTAACCGAAGCCTTTGGTTTCTCTCTACATTGGAACAATTTAGGCTCACTGCAAGCCTCTGCACACTTTTCATGTACTCAAAGCCAATGACATTATAACAGATCCAGTAATATCATTTTTATCGTAACGCTGCCTGTGTTGTCACTGCTAAGGGAAAGATGAGTAAAGAATACCTTGTAAATTCTGCAGGAGAAAATTAGCAGGATTGTGTTCCCTTCAGGTCAGCTAAAGGGATTCACCGGGAGAGCTGGCAGAGGCAGGATTTGCTGTCCCTGCCATCTCCATGTGGGGGCTTCAACGGGGATGAATCTCAGAGTGGAAGAGAATAGCCAGAAGTGTTAGATCTTTATCCCAAGCCTTCAGCAATCCACTTCCCTGGGCTTTCACCAGGCACACAAACACAAATCTGTCACCGCTGCCAGAGCAGCACTTCCACCCTTTGGGTCACAGATACGTTACACGCTCCAGACAGACTTCAAAGTCTGGACAAACAAGCAAACCCCAAAGTTCCATGTACTCCCCCACTGTCAAAAAAAAAAAAAGCAAAGTAGCAATCTGAACACAAAAGCATAAAAAAAACCCAGTAAGGAGACATGGATGCTACACTCATACTTCTGTTGACATTGCCTCTTTTCCTTGTTAAACGGGAACAATGGCACGTCATCCTACCTCCCTCATTTAGCCTCCGCTCCCCTGACGCTAGCAATTTTCTTCTGTCTGTTCAGAAGACACAGTCCAAAAGTTCTCGCATTACAGCGATCGTAGTGGAAGCACTGGAGCCTTTCTGGATAGCAGATCTCTTTAACAGACATTCTCTGCAGCAGCGCTTCTACATCCTCGCCTTACCTGCGGTGTAACACAGCCACGAGAAGTCACGGCCACCGAAGCTTAGTGATACACTGGGGGGATCACACAGGTTGGGACTAAAAGCAAAACAAAACCCAGAAAACAAAACATTGCAATTCGTTCTAGATGTTGCAGTGAGGAGTTGAGCCTTTGGAAGCACTTGTTTGGGGGCTGTAGTTCGTTTATTTGGTACGGCAAACGCACCATCAGCCTTCCCTTACGTATTTAATACATATTAGCCTTACTTGCACTTCAGAGGTTAAAGGAAGTATTAAAAGAACGTAAGATTAACTGATTATAGCAAAAACCCACGCCAACCACCGTGCAGTTTAGTAAGCCGTTGGCTGCATTTACGTCCCCAGAGGGTGACATGGGAGTCACCCCGGTACGTCCCCCGCAGCCCAACAGCAAGCGGCAGCCCCGGTCTGGGCAGTCTCCATCAGAGGGAAGTCCTCTCCTCCTCTCCCATGGTCACCCAAAAGGGTTTCCGAGAACAACCCACGGCAGCCTGAGTCAGGCGAGCCCGGCAGAGACCTCCCCCAAAACTCTGCTCAGTCAGGAACAGATTAATTCTTTATGACTTTGGGATTTTGTGGGAAGGGCGCTGTCAGGAGTTAATTGAGATGTTACAACTTAAACTGTTCTTAGAGAAATCAGAAACTGGAAGCGTTCTTTGCTCGTTAACTGGCTGGCAAAGAATCTTTTTGTTTCAATGAATCGATAACCTGCTTTTCTTCACAGCTTGATGTTAATGTGACCAAAAAGACACCAAGTTACTCAGAAGCTAAAAAGCTACCAGGACTGTGGTGAAGAGAGCAGCAACTTGCTTCTTTTAAAGTCCATCGTGCAACAAAACACAGATGGCGCATTACAGAGCACATTCCCATCTGTACCCATCGAGAGAGGCAGCGCATCCCGCCACCCTTGTTAACTCTGATTTAGATCACAAATCACTGCAATAACGAACTCATCCTCCGCACGCCGCTCAGCGCAGCGGAGCCCCGCTCTGCGGCTGCTCGCCGGTGCCACGGTTTTCGGAGCTCCCCCGTTCCCCTCTGCCCAACAAGGGCACGTACTGGGCGCGGAGGGTGCCTGCTGACCTTGCCGCTCTTGGTGAGAGGTCATCTGCATTCCACATTTGAGGGAAGATAATGAAACAGGTCTTCAAGTGCGTCACTCCCACCGAACTGCAAACCCATCTGTCTCCGTTATTCGGTAATAGTTACCGAAAAAAGCCAGGTGCTAAGTTATCACAAGCGCAATTACAGCAGCAGTTTGACAGACCCAATTTTGTCTTTCCCAGAATTCATCGTTTAGATTGATAAAATAAATATTTGCTTGTGCTCTTCCTCACCTCACATGAAACCACAGCAGGTACGTTCAGTCGGGCAGACAGATGAGACCTGGAGTTCTCTACGGGGGCGATGATATGCATAAAATACCACAGAACAGGAACATGAACAATATGGTTAAAATATTAATTTCTTTTCTACATGAAGAATAAAAATTCCATCAGGCCACCATTTAGACCACAACCACCAGTTAAGATAATATTAAATATGCCTAGCAAATTACTTGCTTTGCCAAAGTATATTTTCCATCCCTTTAACTGCAAAAAGTTTCAGGCTTCCAAGAACATCAAGCGACATAAAAAGTATTCACTGTAGTTTAGATAAATTAAATATATAAATATCTACTTGTGAATCTACAGGAGACATTATTCAACAGGACCCAGAAATTAAGCATCAGCTGCAGAGCCCCGGCGGCTGCCTGCAAAGCAGGACTTGGCTGGGCCGGGGACAGCAAAGCCGTCACCCCACAACTGCCTCTTACTGTAGATTGATTGATTTGGATGATCCACCACACTGGCAAGGTCATCAGGGTGGAGACATTAATTCCTCTTCTGGGCACGTGCACAAGACCACCACTAGTGTCAGAGGATGCTATTACGCGTGCACGAAGAGCAGAAGACACGACCCCCTTTGTTTCAGCAAGGTTTCCATTTTAAGGAGGGAGGGAAGTCGCAGAATGACCTCATTCCTTGAGAAATCAATGAAGAGTTCACCGCTTGAGTTAATCCTGATGCTGAATGAAACGCAGCCTCGCATCCAACGCGGCTAAGACAAAACAAACACATTAATCCTTCCTCGCTGCACTCGAGAGCAGCTTTATCAGATGGCAACAGCTCTGCGGGGGCTTGGCGCGGGCTGAGCACCAGATCCCCGCAGTAAGCCACAGGTCTGCTGTGGGACCTTGGGCCAGTCTCTCCCCTCCAGTGGCCAGCACAAGGAGCATTGCTCACCATGCTCCCTCGGGAAGATTAAGAGGCCGTAACACCTGAGCGAAGTTGCCAAGGCAGCAGAATAAGAACTGAACAAGGGCAAAACCTCCCTTCGAAGAAGCCTGTGTGGATGACCTTAACACATCCTGAAGTTTTCCAACTACGAAAACTGTTGACTACTTGAAAGCACTGCCAGTATATCAAAAGTGGGTTTTACATTATCAGTTTTTATTTTTTTAAACCTGCCTTCTTCTGTGTGCTCTTTGCTGCTGTAACAGTTCCTCTTCCAGATTCTCAGAGGAGATCAATCCCCATCTCTTCCGCTCCATCTCTTCCGCTCCATCTCTTCCACCGTGTGAATCGTGTCACCGGCGCTGATTGCTCCATGCTTGCCTATCATTCTGTATGGCCAAGTGTTTGATCAGATAAGAAAACCTGAAACACATGATTCAGTCTGAAATTAAACAGACTATGACAGCCTTCAGGGAAAGGCAGCAGACATCAAGAGTCTGCTTGCTGTTGGGGGAAAAAAAAAAAATTCCACCTTTACACAATAGTTACTGTGGGGCCATTACGGTTTTATACCTTCGTTAACGGAGGGACATGGTTTAGCGGTGGTTTTGGCAGTGTTAGGTTTATGGTTGGACTCGATGATCTTAAAGGTCTCTTCCAGCCTAGGTGATTCTAGGATTTCTATGATTAACGATCTGGACGGTGGAGGGCACATGCGCTCAGAAAGTCTGCAGGCAACACAAAACTCGGGGAGCGGCTGACGTACCAGCTGGGTGCGTTGCCATCCAGAGGGACCTCAGGAGGCTGGAGAAACGGGCAGACAGAAGTATCATGAAGTCCAAAGGGAAAGGCAAAGTCCTGTCCCGAGGCAGGAGTAACTCCGGGCATCGGTAGAGGCTGGTACAGCGGCTTTGCAGAGACAGACTTGGGGGTCCCGGTGGACGAGCCAAGCATGAGCCAGCAACGTCACCTTGCAGCATCAAGCAGGGCAACCACGTCCCGGGCTGCAGCCAGGCCAGAATTTTGTGAAATCCCACGTGTTTTATGAGGGCCTGAGCATCTCCCTTGTAGGAGTTCAGTGTTAAACCTGAGCTAAGGCTTCTGAAGGACTGACATACCCAGTGGCCTTACAAAGAGACCTTCCGGCTTTACCACTGAACGCAGCAATGTATGTTAACGGGTTCATTAGCATTGCTACTTATAAGTCAAAGCTTGGTGCAGCAATTATAGCTACACAGCAAGTCAAATTTGCAAGAAAATTACCAGAATTATCCACAGTTTAGATGAACTTTCTACCCTTTCAATCAATAAAGTGCCATTAACAACCTGTTCCAAGCTCTACATTGTTTATAGCATCAGAGGCTTGGTGCAGCCATCGTAGAGCTTGCAGCCTGTTCTTCTCACTCGATTGTATTAAAATTTCGTTCAATATGACTTTGCTGGGAAGAGTCTTGCAAACCACTAACTCTGCAAACTCTGACACCTTCTAACCTGCAAGCCAAAGGGAGTTCCAAAGCTCTGCTGAGGTCAGGTTCTGGTCTCAGATTTATTATGGCAGCCACACACTCGGAAATATTTTCTATTACTTTTATTGCTACCTATAAACTGCTTAAGAAAAGGATCCCAGGAAAAGTAGTTAAGGAGAGGAAGAAACATGAAATTCACAATTCCAAACATTTCAGACCGGTTTATGTTTCAGTTAAGGAAACCTCAGAGCTTCAGGGTTAATGTCAGGATACAGCCTCGACGCCATCCGAGGCTTTTCCAGCCCCAGAGCAGTTGCAAGTTGTCTTAACAGAACGTTTAGAAGGAAAATGAAAAAATTCCCATTTGAAATCTCCTGGACAGCAAACAGCTTGGAGGCAGCGGAGGTAAGCAAGCATCAAGTCTTTACCAAAGCTTCCTCGCAGCCTTTCAGAGATTTATGAAGATGGATTCTTGATAATTTGGCATAAAAAGCAAAATAGTTACTTTTTTGGCAACTTACTAAAATCAGAACTTGCACAAAGAAAGAGGAAAAGTGCCAAAAGCAAAGCGAGCACTGGCATCCACAGCAAATGCAGAATCTATTATTTTGTCCCTTTGGACTTAATTAGTTCAAATTTACAAAGAATGGCACCCATAAAGATGTTAAACATTAACAAAACTTCTGTTAACTTGCTTCAAAATGAATTTTAATTGCAAGCTCTGTTTTATACATATTCTAGGGTTGCAAAATTTAATGAGTATTTTATTTTTCCCCAGAAAAATTCCAATATATTAATTTCATGCTAAAAAGCTATAGTCCCCTCAGAGGTCTAAGAAAAAAAATAATCAATGACAACACGCTCTGAACAACAGTCCCCTGAGGCCTTCCTAGTTTTGAGGGTTTCTGGCCGGGGGCAGTGGGGACAGGGCAGATACAGAAGAGCAATATACAGACCCCCCCCTGCTTAAACATTTGCTGGTTTAAAACTGTTTTTATTTTTGGAGAGAATGTGACAATATAGATACTTACGAGCTTTTTCTTTTTTAAACTGGAGATGGGGCTCCAATCAGAGCATGCATTATCCGAGTTTAAAAAGACCAAAAGGTTTTGAGTGCGAGCTCTCCTCTACCTGCAGTGATTGCGCACGCATCAAGCAAAGCGGACAGAGCTGCCCCGGCTTTTCACACTGCGCGTTCGTACAATCAGGAGCCACTTCCCACAGTACGCCCAACACAGCCCATTCACTACACCGAGAAACCGGTCAGCCTTTTAAAATCCCTGCGTTTGGGTTGGAATAAGAAGCCCACCCACCGCTGGCACCGCTAACAAGCAGGCAGATGCAAAACCCGTGGATGTCTCATGGGGCACATGAGCACCAACGCCTGGGTGTGCAGCAGGACGTCAGACCCAGCAGCACCGCGCGTCTCGCAGGCAGCCGGATGCGGCACAACGCGCGGGGAGCGCAGGCAGAGGGAGGTGTGACGGTCCCCAGGCAGCAGCAGGAGAGCAAAAGGAACAGAGCACAAGGATCCTGAGCATTGCCCTATGTAACCTCCCTGGCCGTTCCAGGCTGGGAATCCTCCCTGATGCACCGACCCAAAGTTCATGAGGCGAAGGGAGGCAGGCTTGAAGCAAGCGCTGGGTCGTCCTGTCCCCTCTGCCGCCGTGACTCTGGCTCCTCGGCCACCGGCACGAAGCAGGTTTTCAATACCCGGGCACACAGCCACCTAACGCTGCACAGGCTGGCTCCGAAACTTCTTTCAAGATTTTCCTTGAGTCTTCCCTTCCCTTTGACTTTCTTCCAAGGCTCCAGAAATTCCAGTGTGGCTTTCAAAAACCAAAGGATATGTGTTCAAAGTCATACGGAGCATCTGTGACTGGGCAAAAACCCCATCCCTCTCCGAGCACTCTCCTGCCCCAGCAGGCTGTTTCGAGCGCAAGGCACCGCTCCAGGATCGATGGTGTTAATTTATGCTGTTACATTACAGAGCGAACAACCTTATTTCAAAATTCCTTCATGCCAGCTTCCAGCCTGAAGCACTTTTATTTTTCCCCTTTTAAGAACAGCTGACTTATCAAAACCAGGTTTTTCTAACAGAAAACCACAAGCTAAGCCACATTATTATAATTGAAGCAATTAATTACTTTTATGCCTTTCTTTTTAAGGGAGACCTTTAATGCAGGTAATTCTGACTAAAAGAGATAATTTGAACTGCTCCATCACTTAAAAGATGATTATAAAAATTAATTTAGAAAGTGCAGAATGAAGACAAAGGGATAAAGGAAAGCCCGCAGAGATGGGTATTGTCCCTGTGCTCCAACTGGGAAGCACCAAACCAACACACCTATTTTAAGTCGGGAGAAGGCTCATCAAGTTTTTAGGCCACTGGCAAAAAAAGCAACCTTTGACAGTTCACTGACAGGTAGCAAATCAGCAGGTCACTAAAGCGGCAGGGAAGCAGCTACTCGTGTTTCTCCTTTTTGGACTTCTCCAAGCCAGGAATTGCCCTTTACAGAGAACCACATCAGTGGAGCTCCATAACGCCTCCAGTTTTCCAGTATCTTACAGAACCATAGAACGCTTTAGGGTGGAAGGGACCTTAAAGACCATCGAGTTCCACCCCCCTGCCATGGGCAGGGACACCTCCCACCAGACCAGGTTGCTCCAAGCCCCGTCCAACCTGGCCTTGAACACCTCCAGGGATGGGGCAGCCACAGCTTCTCGGGGCAACCTGGGCCAGGGTCTCACCACCCTCAGAGTCAAGAATTTCTTCCTGAGATCTAATCTAAGTCTCTCCTCTTCCAGTTTGAAGCCATTACCCCTCGTCCTATCACTACGTGCTCTTGTAAAAAGTCCCTCTCCAGCTTTCTTGTAGGCCCCTTTCAGATGCTGGAAGGCTGCTATAAGGTCTCCCCGGAGCAAAATTCCAGCGGACTGTGGCCAGGAATATAGTCATTAGATGTTAGCTGCTGACAACACTTTGTCTATTACTAATGCTCTGTTATTTACCGATGCCCTGGCATCTTCCTGATCTCCACCATAAATCCAGCCACAAGAAAGGTCCCTGTGAGGAAGAATCAAAACATCCATGTTGTAAAACAGCCAAGACTGTCAAAAACAGCATGAGCTAAAGAGATCGCGACCTGCCATGACAAAACAAAACGCAGCCAAGAAGCAGCAGAAAATATAGTGGCCACAAGAATCCACAAACACGATTTCCTTCCCCCGTCTGAGCTTTGGGAAGGTTGATTAGATCTCTGTGTACTAGATATGAGAGACATTTAGATAAGTGTCTGCATTTAATAACTGATATTACTAGGTTTGTAGACCACACTTGAGTCAGAAAAATGCATCCGTGCCACCACCCATCAGCGGCAGCATCTCTCAGGGCAGAAAGAACACCACTGGATTTTGAAGCCCAGAGAAACACAGCTACCGAGGTGCAAGAAAACTTGTAGAATTCATTCTTTTCCGCCTGTGTCTCAAAACAGAAATCATTCACATTTCTGTCTGTCAGGCAATTCTTGTACCCCTGGCTCAGAACCAGGTTTTTGGACTAACTCCTCAAGCTTTTGAAAGGAACGTCCCGCCCCGAGGAGGCACAGTTCAGGTTTCCACAGCCCGAGATCTCAGACAGAGCTTCACTGGGTGATACCGTATTAACCAATTCTGAACTGCCATTAGGCCGTTCACTGCAACGCTTCGTTTGCAACTCCCTCTCCATTTACAAATTCAGGAGCCCCCCTGGGAACAGCTCACTTCCAAAACCATCTCACGGATCGGGAATGGAAAACAGTCTCTGCGCTTTCTTGCTTATCCCGTCCATTATTGATCCTTACCAGGGCATCTTTATCTATTTTTTAAAGCAGCAGCAGCTCAGGCCTGTAGTAAGCAAACAACAGGAACAGAAGTCAATTTTTTCACTTTAGCTGAAAGGCTGTTACTCAAGGATAAAAAGCCTTCGGGATTGTGCTACAGCAATCAAATTGCACAAGTTTGGCTATCTAAAAATATATTTATATGGTTTTTTGTACTCCATCATGTTTGTCAGGACACACGTCACAGATATATAGATATGTCAAGATACACCTTAACAAATACAACGGACTAGCTCTGAAAACACACTTTCTAATTCTTAGCCTGAATGGTTCTTCCATTTCTATGGCTGTGGAAACACTTTATTTAATCTGTCCTATCGAGAGGAACTGTAGCAGAACACATCAGCGCTTCTCTAATCTTTGAAACACTGAAATTTCCCTCCACTGTCTTCACGTCCGCTCTCCATCTCGCAGGCTCTGTCTCTAAGATTTCGTGGGGAAGGATGGTGGAGCTGTTCATGTGTGAAGATCAGAACAGAAGCTTCTACTAAAATAAAGGTCCTTACGGTGCCTGTGTGCAAAATGAGAGCCCACCTGCATAGACTGAAGGAACGCAGCTAGTATCAGCCTCAGAAGAACCTCAAAACCTGTATCCATCGCCAGTAATATATTTAAGCTTTGTGCTATCCAAATATTCTATCATCCTAGGTGAAACAGGGAAGAGGCCCTGTACATAAACCTCCACAGGGAAACAGGATGCTGGTGAGTCAGCTCTAGTCTAACAGACTGAGAAGATCTCCAACTTCAGTAGCTTACCTTTAAAACAAAAAACAAGAGAAGGAAACACAGAAGTAAAATGATGTTCTGACAAGCTCACGACAGGTTACTGCCAAGTTCAGCTCTCCCGAGTCACAGTCTGGTGTATAATCTCATAAATCTGTTAGTACGTTGGCATCGTCTGTTTGCAATCCCAAATCCCAGCTGCAATCTAAAGAGGGAGATGTTGGACTAAAGGGCTTGAACGCACAAGAAGAGACAAAGGTGTGCTGATAAGCTGCTTGCCCACCATGACAGTAAATGGAAATAAATCCAATGCAGGAGAACATCCTTCCTCCTCATCTAGGCCTCGGTCTGCTGCCAGCTTGCTACTCAGCAAGAGAGCGACCCAACTCCTGTTTATACCGGACAGCCCGACGTCAGAGAGCCTGGCACCAGGGGCATTCGGGGGCCTCTTACACACCACTTCTGCAGTTTTTCATGACTGGAAGGTGCTGATCTGACACCTCTGTCCTGCTAGAGGGCTACACTTTGTCTAAAGAGCAGAAAATAACACAGAGACTTCACCACATCACCCTTAGCAGCGAACAGACATCTCCCGAAGTAGGCTTGCTATAGATATGTCTTCCCTGTGTTTCATGTGCTTCCCTGTCTTTCATGCACTTAAATATTTCTAGAGCCAAGTGGAAAGACGAGGTTGGAGAGATGCCCATGACCTGAGAACTGTCAAAAAATAAATGACACTCCTCTGCAGCCTGAGCTTATGCAAACCATGCTAAGTGCAATTCTTCCCCAACTTTAATGAATTAGTGTATCATGCAAATTAGAAGGGAGCTGTAGTTTAATCACAGCACATGAGATATGTTAGCATCAGACATCCAAAAAAAAGGAAAAAAATAAATGAAAAGATCAGTTTAAACAAGAGAGATGAATTCAGCACCAAACTGAATCTATGGGTTGTGAGTTCCACCTCCAGCACGGGAAGGAGAGCTACGGGAACCGGGCACAGGGGGAGCAGCACACGCCTTCACACCAGAAGCAGCTGCAGCGAGCCTAGGGAGGAAAACCCCACAGGCACAAATCATTTAAAATATATTTTGTGAAGCAAGTGACACCTGAAAACAAAGTTCTTACATTCTTTAACACAACTGGTAAATATAAGAAAGCACCTGTGAACGGGTCCAGAGAAACCCTAGGAGAAAGAGGTCTTTGAAAGTACTGAAACAGCTACAGAGGTGTCTCCGCTCTTTCACTTTGAAGTGGTAGATAAGGGTGAGCAGTGTAAAACATGACTATTATTAGCCCTGGCAGAAAGATTCTGACGCACAAATCCAATTCCTTTAACTCCTTGCAAAGGGAGACCCCTCTGCATATGCACAGCCTCAGCCAGCCTAAACAGCGGTGGAGCCTCGCACAGAAAGCGGCACAAATTGGTTTCTGAACAAGAAAAAAGGCAACGGGAAGGCAGAGACAGCTCCTGGAAGCACCTGTAAGTGAAGTCAGTGACCTCTCCCACCAAACATTTGCCCAAATCCTTGCTTAAACTGGGAAAGCTCAGTGTCCCGCTGTAACAGCAGAGGAAGAGACGTGGTGCTGTAAAGAGGACCCCAGATGTCCAACTTTTTACAACCTGTGACATCATTCGCACTTACGTAAAGTCTCCTTTCCCTGCCAAATAAAGGTATTACTCACCGTTTTACAATCTATACAGTCACTTATATTTTGGGTCACATACAGAAGGTACTCTTGAGATAACCTGTATTTCTCTCAGCTTTCAGCCAGTTGTGTTACACTAATTTGCACAAGGTCTGTCTTTCAAAAAAAACCTCTTTAGCTCGCAGGTCTTGAGTGTTCTTGCAAACAAGCCTGTCTTTGTCTTCCAATGTGTTTGCAACCAGGACAGAAATAGCTAAGTATTAATTTCTCATCTTTAGTAACCTTCAAGGATTTTTCCCACGCACTACAGGCCTTCCTGCATCCCATCCCTCGTGGTGCGGTCCACACAGCCGTAGCCTTCACACAGGGTTCTCTCTGCCTCGGAGCTGACCAAACACCAAAGAAGGACAAACTGGGGTACAAAGGACAATTAAAACACGATCAGTGTGATTTTCAGCCTAAAAGCATCTTCCTCCTTGGCTTAAAAAGCTAGCCTGAATATTCATGAAATGCTCTCTACTATCTAGCAAATAGAATTAATCATATTAATGCATAGAAAAATAAGATTAGCCAGAAAGCAGTATACGAAATCTCATCATGTTTTATTGAATGAAACATGAGTGGGAGAGGTCATGAGGGCCTTTCATTGTAATTTGTCACAAAAGTCTCTCTCCCCGCCACGCTGCTGGCAGAAGAGCCGTTCGGAGCACTGGGCACACGCCTCCCCAGAGAAGGGCAGGAGCCAGCGGCAGGGAAAGGCCAGTTCTGCTGCTGCCGTGTTCGGCCACGCTGCGGCTTCAGGAAGGAGTCGCACATATTGCCAGCTAAGTCCTTAGCTGATGAGAGCTGACGTAGTCTGTACATTATTTTTCTCAGGTGGGGTACAGTTGAAAACTTCCCTTCCCTACCAGAAATACATGCTAAACCTATGGAACACCTTTAAATACCACCTTCATAGAATCATGGAATGGTTTGGGTTGGAAGGGACCTTAAAGATCATCTCTTTCCAATGCCCTTGCCGTGGGCAAGGACACCTCCTATTAGACCAGGTTGCTCAAAGCCTCATCCAATCTGGGCAACCTGGGCCAGGGTCTCACCACCCTCGCAGTGAAAAATTTCTTCCTGAGATCTGATCTAAATCTCCCCTCTTCTAGTTTGAAGCCATCACCCTCGGTCCTATCACTACATGCCATTGTAAAAATTCCCTCTCCAGCTTTCTTGTAGCTTTCAGATACTGGAAGGGGCTCTAAGGTCTCCCCGGAGCCTTCTCTTCTCCAGGCTGAACAACCCCAACTCTCTCAGCCTGTCCTCACAGCAGAGGGGCTCCAGACCTCTGAGCATCTTTGTGGTCTCCTCTAGACCCGCTCCAACAGGTCCATGTCGTTCTTATGCCAGGGGCTCCAGAGCTGGACACAGTATTCCAGGTGGGGCCTCACAAGAGCAGAGTAGAGGGGCAGAATCACCTCCTTCGACCTGCTGGCCACCTTACCCTGAATGAGCCCTTTCTTCCAGAATTCCCCTGTTATTTCTGCAGTGCAACAGGCCAAGGAGCTCCAGGACACTGTGCAATACTACTCTCCAGAAACTACTTTGTACAAAGCATTATCAAACCCTTAACTTCAAAACCAGCAATCGAGACGCTCACGAACAGTTTGCGCCCGCTCGGGAAGCCGTGAGCTCCACCCAGGAACCGAGGGCTCCCAGCACTGTGCCAGCTGTCTCCCGCCAGGGAGAAACCAGCCCACTGCCCTACAAATTCCTGTTCTTCGTATTGCAGATCCATATTAAAATAAGGCCTGAGGCGCAGTACAGCAAGCTGCAAAGGCTGGTACATCCCAGAACGGACACGCACGCGCCAGCGAGGGAACCCCATCACCGCAGCAGGGAGAGCGGCAGGCGCTGCCGGAGCGGGCTGTCTGCACAGGGATGCTCTGGTTTCTGACAAACGACTCCAGAATGCTATCTCCAGAAATTACACCTTCTCAGAGAAAAGAGGGTTTTGCAAGAAGACTATTTCCCACTAAAGCAATGTTTTACAGCTTTAGAGCCTCTGCAGAATTTGCTTCCAATTAAAAGCACTCTAGATGCTTTAGAATAATAATAAAAAAAAAAAATTAAACTGTACCAGTCAAATAAGGAAGTCTGTTTTTCCACATCCCAACGAAGATGTAACTGACATTCAAATACGGATTTCAAAAGCCACTTCATACAGTTTTTTTTTTATTCATTCCCAGTCCTGTGGAAAACATTACCATGGAAGAAAAACATCTGAATACTACAGATAAAGTATCCATTAGGTTAACGAGCTCTTACAATAAGGAAACTTAATTTATTGCACAGGAAAAGAAAACTTTCACACTTGCATTATCTAGGCTTTAACTAGGGATGAAGTAACTTGTTTCAAGCACACAATAATCTTCAAGTCTTCAGCCTCATGCATGCACCAGGGCAGGAAAACGCTTGTCAGCTTTCAAAGAAAAGCAATTACTGACTGGGAGGGGGGGAAGGAGGGATCAAAAAGGAATTGGCAAGTGTGAAATGAAAATCATTTTAAAGCAGTCACCAGGCAATCTGTTTCACAGAATCCCTGCAAAGAAGGGCAGCTGCAGGGGAGCACGGGGGGAGAGCACAGTGGCCAGGGTCCGTTCTCGGATCCCAAGCGCCTTGGGCAAAGTCTGCAAGATTCCTGCAAGCACTCTCCCACTGACCTGTACTGGTAGCAGCAGCGCCAGTGTAACCAGCAGCAGCGTCCGACGCAGACCCAGGGCTCCCGAGCTGCAATATGGTGGCAAGAGGAACGCGCTTTAGTAAGTGACGACACACTAAAGCCTGATTCACAAGCCCTTTGGAGCCAAAGTCTTTCCACTGACTTCACTAGACATCGACTGAGGTCTGAGATGAAAACACTTGCTGAAAGCTCCGAGACAGCTATCGAAGGATCAGAAGCTGCTTTGATATAAAGAAAATAGGTTGGTTCATTAGAGGCACATACAGAGAACAGTTTTTCACCAACCAACATTATCATCATCTGAAACAGTGACCTTCAAGAACGCAGGTACTCCAATCCCTTACAGGTAGAGCACAAGATGTGCTACGAGATTAGCCTGGCCAGCGGTACGAAATAACTGGCATCGAGAGGGAAGCACAAAGCAGATCTCGCATAGGAGAACTTTAATGAGTATTAGAAACCACTTAGTAGACAGACAAGGGTGGTGGGGAGGGAAGGGTCAACAACAGATAATGACAAGGAAAGAAATAAAGTCAGCAACAGTTAAGAGGAGCTGCTGAAGCACAAGTGATTCCTCCAGCCATTCCTCCCCCCAACCCAATTCTGCAGAAACACAGCAACAAGAGAACTTCTGAAATGCTTTTCCAGAAAGGACTGGTGTTCGAAATGGGTGTCCTGGGCTCAGCTCCAGGAAGGAAGATACTACAGAATTAACCAGAGGAACCTTAGATTCAAAGGTCCTCAAGTTCTCCTCTCAGGCTCACCCCAGCACATGGTCCCTTTTGTTTTGACCCATTGCTCAACATCTGTACCATGGCACTGCTGAGGCAGAGCACGGTGCCTGCGTTGCCTTCACGTCTGGCACAGTTGTGCTAGAAAAGGAATGCAAAAAAAAATCCAGATGCACGTGTTAAGGCAGGCTGCCTTGCTTCTAGGAAATTAAGAGACAAAGCTAAAACCAAATTCTACCCAAATTAAGTGCAAGAATAGTCCTAAGGAGGAGGAAAGCAATTGTGTAAGCAAGATGAGCAAAATATGGCTCCAGGGCTGAAAAGGCAAAACGAAGATGAGACACTGAAGAGGAGGAACTGGATTCAGACAGGAATAAACTCCATCGATTTGGCAGTTACTCACTTGCAGCCCTGCTTCTCCCACTGCATTCGCTTAGCACGGGATTAGTAATAGAAAATCAAGGAAAAAACATTTCCTGGGGGAAATGCCAAGGGAAGGCTCAAAGAGTGGGAGGGCAGCAGAGGGGCAACATGACAGATGATGCAACCCCCCTAAAATTAGACTCTTGTTCCATAAGACAGAATAACTAAGTCAAGAGGAGGATCACAGGGAAGAAAACTACCACAGACTAAGACTCCGCATTAACTAACACGTCCATTCAGTACGTAGTTGTGTCCTGCTGGAACAAAACACAAAGTGAGGCAACTGAGGAGAAAGCAGTTTTTAAGGACCATAACACAGATTAAAAAAGGGAGTGGGTGGCATCTGGAAAAGAGTGGCAACAGGAGCACCTTTCCTAACTAAAATCCCAGTCCCTCCTACCAATTTGGATTCTCATAATCTACCATATACAGTTGCAAAATGCGACATACCTATAGAAGATCTGAAAAGCCTCATTATTAAAGAAATCATTGACATCTCAAAGTACGTTTCCCACCTGAAAATCAGAAACGTCTAATGAACCTTCAAAACATGCCAGACAGCCGGGTCATAGTCAGACAAATGAGATACTTGTTAGTTTTATCTCATGGAACTAATTCATTTGGCAGGAGCAGAGGCTTCTAAATAGTTTCCCTGGTGGAACGAATAGCCGCGGAGTGCCAAACATCGTTCTGGGGAGACAGGCCATCACTAGCTGCTTACCTGTTCAGCAGATGGGCTGAAGCTTACGGTGTCTCCCCTTCACTTCCTCCCATTCTCCAACTCAATAGCATAAGAGAAACTTTCTACAGCAAGCATTAAACTCTCTTCCCAGCCTTCCACAACTTTGGAAGTCCCTCTTCTGGAGGAACTCTGTTGTATGTGGCTCTGCACAGCCTGAGAACAAGGCTGCTATCTTTTACCTATCTTGCCTGCTTCAGCTATATTGGAATGACTGCAAAAACCTTCTTTGCTAAATATTTGCATTATACCCAGAAAAATGTGCACTTGATCTTAGTCAATTCCTGTAAACACACATACATAAATTGGATTATTAGTCACTTCCTACACCACCACCTTCTCTGGCAACAGCAGCATAATGCTTTAATAATCATAATACAAGTCATTATGCCTAATATTAGATACAGGTCCCAGACCAGCTAGATGAGATCTAAACAGATGACAGAAAGAAGTGCAAGAGACAGACAACCAGATTTTCATTGTTTGCGTATACTTAAACTGCAGCAAATACGCACAAACATAGGAAATCCAGACCTCTTCCACCACAGGCAGAGCAAAACCCCTCTATTAAAGCGTGCTCAGAGTGCAGCCAAACAACTGCTGCAGAGCCATTCCTGCTTTCTCTAAACCTTCAGAGGACGCATTGATGCTGGACACGTGACAAAAGGGTACGGCCACCAGCACTGAGCTGCAGTACCCAGGCTCCTACCGACCCCGCAGGAGCTCCCATCCTGTCACCTCCGACGTCCCCCAAGTAACTTACCTAAGGACTCACAGACAAACACGCAGGAGATCAAAGACAGAATTTTTAACAAAGCCAAAGCTACCCAAAGCTCCAGAGCAATCACTGAGCTTCCAAAGGGAAGAACAGGCTGGGACGTATGTGCCACAGAGCAGGTTCAGTGCCATCCAGGACCAGCCTGGAGACCTCCTGAGTGTCAGACACGTTCTTGGGATGTTTTAGGTGCTCAGCTTGAAACGCTTTGGTATTTTCAGCGTAGCTGAGCACCCGCAGGGATGCTCACCACTGAAGAAAGCTTTAAACCAGGTACCACGAAACGGCCGTAATCAGCAGATATTCCTGAGAAGTGAGAGCCGAGGGATTTATTCAGCTCTGAGCAGATATCGACACAAAGCACACGATCAACAGAGCTCAGTCCTCTTACGGGCTGGAGCCCAAGCTGCTTTGAGGGATTTTCCTCTTTTACATGTATTTACAGAGAAGAATTTCATTAATCCTTTCAGAGGTCTCATCTAGTACAGAATGAGGGGGAAGAGAACCCCAAGTCTTGAAGACAAGAAAACTCAGGGAATAATGGCAGAAGAGAACATCTATACTATGTATCCCTCTCCAGGTCCAGTGCGTCCTTACCCTAGCACAGGAGGGCCAGGATTAGGATGGCCACCCCAGCTAACCTCGAAGAACAGGGCAGCTACTGCCATCCTTCCAATTTTTCCTTATAGCCACGAGACCCACACATTGTCCTTTCTAATCTGACGGGCTCTTTTTCATGCTGCTGCTTTTTTCCCCTCCTGTCCTCTGCTCAGTAGAATTTTATTTCTCACCTGTCAAGGAATCTAGACCCAAGGTCCCATGACAGAAACTGTGATAGCAGTTAAAAGAGCTGTAAATGTGTTATTTTATTAATATGTCTCAAATAGCTACTCAACCTCTATTGCTGTGCTTGACATCTGGATGCTCAGACCTGCAATGCCCTTTCCCTTTCAAGACTTATTGCAGGATTCGCATCCGACGGGGCCGGGGACCAAACGAGACCCGTAACGGGATTCTCCGGGGAGCAGTTGTGCGCGCCAAGATCAACGTGCGGCGCAGCGGAGAGAGCGGTGGCGACCGCTGAAGGTCAGAGGGTTAAGGGAACCTGGCTGGTAAAAAAACCCAACACAGCGCCGATTTTTAAAGAGGGGAGGGTGAATGACAACGCAGGAGGTTTTTACTAAGTGCAGGTCAAGTCAAGCTTACTTAACGTGCCGAGTTAGTGCTCCCGTAAATACTACCATTACGGAACATCCCAGAGCTTGAAAACACATATGAATTATACTCCAGATGAAATTTAATTTTATTTGTGTACATCTCTGGACCAGATTAAAGCTATTTATAAGGCTTAGGAAATGAAATATTTAGCTGCAAGATACTTCAATAGAACGGTTTATTTGGCCGCAAGTCTATCTGCCATATTACCAATAATTAAAACTAGGTTTTCATAGACAGAAGGGAAAAAAGGTTTTTAGCTGTATTTTCAAGCTGAATCATATCAACATGTTTAAAGAGGAGATACGAGCTCCAGTTTTCTTTTCCCCTACGGGCAAAAATTATTAAAAAATGGGAAAAATGAGTCATCTGAATTTAATTATCAGTCTCTGAGTTGTGAAGGCCAGCTTTGAAAAATGAAACTCAAAATAAGGCTCTTTGTAATTCCGCTTATGGGACTGAAAAGTTTACTTCTCAAGAATACTAAATGAGATCCCTTTGAATCGACTGGGGTGTTTATCTTGCCCACGCTGTATTTCATGGCACTATAAAAACGCAGGATGAACCTCAAAAAGCAGGAATAGCTTTTTCTATGAGCCCTGGGTGAAATTCATGTCTGTGTGACCTGTTTCACTCGTTAAGGCAGCGCATCTCGCCCGGCCTGCTCTGCCAGCTCAGTCAAACAGGAGGCCACCGCTGCCACAGCTGGCAGAGCTCGTCCCGCTCCCCGTGACACTGCGTTCGGAGGAGAGGCATCGGTAGGGATGCAGCGCGTGGGCACTTGGGGGGAACGCAAGTACATCGCCATTCCCTCTGACAAGGCACCAAAACTGAAGTCGGTAAAACATACTACCTTTAAAATAGCTACTAAATCTCATTTTTTAAAACAGTGCGTGTGCACGTACATGTACTATTGAAAGTCAAAGGGCTTAATTTTCTAAGATACATTTGCCATTTTGAAAGTTCTATCATGCTGTATTTATGGGTAGTTTGTTAAATTTTTTTCCGGCAGGTTCAGTGTGACAGGCATTGTTTTATTTTTGATATGACAAGACACAGTGCTGCACTGGCAACACCTCCAGGCTGAATAATGTTTCTTAACTAGCTACATTCATCTTTACCACATACCACAGATGACTGAGCCTCGCTGCAGAACATAATGGCTAAAAAACTAACAGTGCCCTAAAATATTAATGCATGCTAATAAAACCAGGGTTTTTTTCACGAAACAGAAACATGTAATTTTCAAAGGGGTCCTGGGAACAGTAAACAATTGGTACATGGTAAATGGCAAGTTCTCTCACATCAATACATCCTAAACATTCAAATCCTATTCCCCCATAATTGCCAGGCAAGTATAAATTACTTAAATGAATGTTATTTGTGGCTGCTACAGAATCCTCATAAATAATCGTAATTTAACTTCCTGCTGATAATCTCAGGCAACATCTAATTATTTCAAATGCCTAATTCTTCCCTTCCAGAGGGATGTCGAGTTTAAGACTATTCCCTTCCATTTGCTGCTGTTGGGACTTCTAACTGTTGGTTGAGCGCAGTCACAGTGCAGAAGATCACAGCGTCTAGATCAACTACGGGCAGACTTGTCCTTTACTATAAAAGCAACATAAGCACTATGTCCAATTCCTTCACTTCAGACTTCATAGCATTGATCATTTGGGTAGCTCTTGTATATTGGAAAAAAATCAGTGTGGCATTTATTATACATAAAAGCAATATTTCTGAAAGCACTGCTCAAATAAACGATGGGATGAGAGGGGTATTGAAATTCTATACGCGGCCTCCTGTTGAAAGGACAAACTGATCCATAGAAAAATTTGCCAAAAGTTCATTAACAATAAAGTCAACTTGTCAGCAACATATTTAGCAATGATCAGAAAACAATTTAGCAAAAACAAGGTTTGAGCATGACATTTGAGCAGGGTTTCTTGGGTTCTAAAGTGTCAGGTTGTTTTCTCTTTTTTTTAAACATTCTTTATTTCTTCTAACCAACTACACTATGAAACCTTATTGCAGAGAATATCATTTCAAGTAGACAATAGTCACCGCCAAGCTTACCAAGCAAACAAAAAGCATCCCAGGGAGTTCCGTTAGGAGGTAGCAGCTACAACCCGTGACTGGGAATAACTGGGAACTACCCTCATTCAGGCACAGACTCTGCTCACTCTGAACACCCCAGAAAGTTTGGATCTGTTCACACAAGACATCAGCAGGTACCACACGATTGTACAGACCACAATCAAGTATGGCCAGTAGGAACCTACCAGAGCGAAGATCCCTCTGTTCCAGCAACTTCTAAAACATCATATCCATCTTCCAGCTGAAAATCCATGAAAACCAGAGCAATAGTGTCTCCAGGTTCAGCGAGAATAGTCCACGTGCAGTCTGCGTTATTGCCATACTCCAAAGGAAAATGAGGGCTGGAGATAATTCCGCTCTGTCCCCGCAGAGTCCCTCCGCAAGCATCATCAGCTGCGAACAGAATGCAAGTTATCAGATATTGCTGCAATGCACAACGGAGTACATCGAAAAAGAATAAGCCTGAATTCAAAGCAAAGCTTTAAAAGCCCCAGTGCTTTTGTCGGGGTGTGTTTTACTACACACTATTAAGAGACAAAGATGTTGAGGGATGCAAAATCCTATTAGGTCAGCCAGTGTCTCCTGGCAAGTGCCACTTTACTCCCCACTATACACTTCCTAGTGATTTGCGCAGGCTAATATAAAACACCCCAAGCAACAGAGCTTCTACCACTTCCCTGGGGAGGTGGTTCTCAGCATAACGTGTCTCGCTGTCAGGACACTATTTCCTCACACATTGTTGTCCCAGTTTTCTGTTCCATCCCTTATTCCTGATTAGGATCCTCCGAGGTGTTTCCTGCAACCTTCCTCCCAAGCAGGAGGAAAACCACCAGGTCTTCAGTGACTGCGAAGGGTTTCACAGGCACGTGAAAACTCTCCCATCACAGCGGGGCGAGAGGTCGGTTTCCAGCTCTCATAGATCTCAGCACCTTCATCAGCAACAGAACCACCCCCAAGGGTTGGGACAACAGGACTTAGACTACAAGCACTGTATTTAATAGAAATCTAAGAGAAAAGGAGCAGAGTATCCGACACACCTGCCTCACCTGTCTTTGTGTGATCTGCTTTCTTAAGGAAATGTATGTTGTTACCAAAATCAGAGCGGTGAAAACTTAACCACTTGTTCAGGAATCTAGCCGTGACATTTCCTGGTCATATACCCATCTCCTGTCTGCTGCAGATTGTTTCGTTTTTACAACTGGAATTTTATCAGCAGGAACTATTAGAGCAATTAAAGGAGGAGGATCTAAAGAAAACACGGGCAGGAAGATGAAGGAAACTAAGAATGAATTTGACTAGCATCAGGGCAGCTCACTGCTCTCGTGCACGCAGCGTCAGCTCAGCATTTATTTGGAACGCTGCTCAGAAAAGCCTGTTAACTTTACAACGTGTATTACAGAGCAGCATTTCAGATGCTTTAGTCAAGGAGCTTGGGGGCTTTACGGTATAAATGCGCATTTTCATTACAAACTGTTTTTAAAAAAAACCCTTCCAAACTGAAATTTAACACAGGTGAGAACATTTGCTAAGCGCAGTGGTCATCAGCACCTCAGGAGGGCAGGACCATTCCGCAGGGCTGCTCAGGAGGACCCTGCCGCTTTTAGACCTTTTCAGGAATCGGTGCCTTCTGCTATCAGCGGGTTTTATCAGCAGAGCTGAAACTTGCAGCTTCTAACTCAGGAAACTTGAAAGACAAAGTAAGACAAACACGCGTGCCAACTTCTCTTTCTCGTGGCCATCTGCTCGCCAGCGCAGCCAGCCTCCCCAGCAAGCAGAAGGCACAGGCAGACACAGGCTTCCCAGTGACCGACGGCAAGTGCCCGCGCCAGGAGCCCCCCGGGCGGCAGCGCGCTGTTCGCACTGCACTGACACGCTGCGCCCGTTGCACTGGCACCTCTACGCCCCACTGGAGATCACGGTCCTCACGACCGCTTCTGGGCTCAGACTGGGATGGCACGTGTAGGCAGACATGCAACTCCTTCTGGGCTGTTCCAGCAGCCGAGGCTGGGACTGAAAAAGGCCACCGCCATCCCAACTCGATGCTCTTGTTCCCTGGCACCCCGTTACGACAAAGTTACCTCGCTTGTCAGTGAATTAGAGCTACTCACGGAGACCGAAGTGCAGTTCGAATAATGGATAAATTTAGGCTGAAGGATCTCTCATCCAGTCCAAGCACCAGAAAACCCTTCCAGCTCCAATGCACCACACACAAGACTCACAGTGGGACCTCCAAAGAAGGTCCACACAAAAAGTAGAAGGGCTGCTTCCAAACCTCTCCCTCCGACAGAACGAAAATGCTTTTTAGAGGATGAATGGATTCTAGCCAAAGAGGATAAGCACAATTCACCAGTTTACTGGTATGTTCAAATTTAATCTCTCATGAATAAGTGCCCCTGCAGATGCCAGAAAGAAATAGATGCAAAAAAGATTCTTAGCCAGCGAACTCTCAGACCACGGGCCTCGCAGCAAGACAGAGCAGGAGCAAGGTCATTAGCTGCTTCAGCAACGCACAGGGGTCTGAAGAGGCAATTTATTCTTAAGATACGCTTACCTCCAGAGGGGCAGCTATCTCCAACGTAACTTGTTAACCATTACTGTCGCCTGGCTGCTGTCGGCCCTAGGCAGCCATTCTAAGTACCTGCTAATAAGGTCCTGCACCACTACCAGGAGCCACGTGCAAGCAACCCAGGCTCCGCGTGCGAACACCGCGTTCAAGGGCAGAGATGCTCCTGGCCAAACACTGGCTTCCCGCTGCGATCCTGCATTCCTGCAGCTCAGGTCTGCACAGAGCCCTTACGCACACACCCCCAAAAGCAAATGCAACAAGGATTTGGAAGAAGCAATTCCTGTCGGCAAGTTCCCAGCCACGTTTATTGTCAGGGTCTGGGAAGTCCGAGACTGGATCTGGTACGTTAAAGTTGTTCTTGTACTAGAAGGAATACAGGAAGGGATGCAGAAATATGCTAAAGAATTTTGACTCAATGCTGTATTAGAATTCTTAAACAAGGAGACCACTTTTTTTTCTTTTTAACAGGACTAAGCTAATTTACAGTAGCTGAATATCTAGCCAAAGGTATGGTGGGTTTGGCTTTTTTTTTTTTTTATTAAAAGGGGAGGGTTTGATTTAAATTCCTTGAAATTTTTTCCCTACAAAAGGTATTTAATGGAAAGCGTATCCCCTTCCTATCTACATCTAAATACACACTTCCTGAGTTTGTAGAGGTTGTTACTGTTTAAACATATTCTACAATCTTCTAAAATCTTCTTGAACAGCCCTTCAATTATTTTAGGCACAGTGCAGCCTAAGCAGCTGTTTGAGTTATAGTAAGACAGACCACTTTTAATGAGATTATGCATATTTGATACGCTTAAAATGTGGCTTCACAAGTGTTCTCAACTTTTCAGCTGGCTTACTGAATTTTTACTCCGCCGCCTACCAGAATCATAAACCTATCAGTTCTACTTAAATTCAGCAAACAATCTGGGCAAGACTTCTCTCCGCATGCATGAAAGCGCTTTACAAAAGATTGAGATGTTTCTGGATATTCTTTTGGTGCTTCAAATGCACCATTCCGCTTTATTTGAGACTGCCTGACCCAGGTGAGGGTGGTTCCTTCCGTGGCTGCAGCGGAACAGAAGACAGCATTCCAAGCCTGCTGGGGTTTTGCCTCCAGCACACCAGCTGTCAAGGTAAAAGCACAGCCAGACTTGCAGGACTCCGCTTAAGGCCCCATTTTGATTAAGTACTGGGCCTCATTTCATTCTGTGACCCCAGAACAATTGCGCAGAAAGCACGTAAAAACACACACGACGCAAAATAAGGAACCTATTCCCGCTATCGCTGACACACATTATGCAGATGGGATAAGTGTCAGCTTAGCCCAGATTTACGGTCTGACCCAGGCTCACTGAGGACTTCCAGTCCTGGAGGCCAATTTCCGAGTTATCCAGGCACAGCCGAGCTTCTCTCCCGGACAGCCCCGGCTGCCACCCACCTCCCTGCGCTCCTGCTTTGCGGCTCAGCACAGAGATGTCACCCACAGCTGCTGTGGTGCTCCCTGAATGAGATCACCGCAGTCTTAATCCTTCCTGCCACGTAAGCAAGAAACATAACTCACCAGAGCAGAGTCTGTGCAGCCTGAATTTATAGTCTCTTTTAGCTCAGAGTCCGAGAATCAATTTTGATATAACTGTGCTTCCAAAACCACTGGCGAGCTGCAGCACTAGCTACGCTCGCTGGCTCCGCAAAGACACATTTCACCAGGCCGTGAATTTCTCCATCTGGAATTCCTTCCTACTTTCCTTTCTCATTGAGATTACACTTGCCCTTTATTAAAAAAACAAAAAAACCAAAAACAACTACTTCTGAACTGAGAGCTGGGGAAAGAGAGTGCAGACAATTCCTATGAAGAAAAAGCAGCCGAGCCACAGCACTCCTTCAAAGCGTTGCTGTCCTGGCACATCCTCTCAAACACCTTTGTTTCTTATTCTTTTCTACCATGCCTTTCTTTGCATCTTTGATTATTTCAATACAGCAGGACTGGAATAGAGACGAGACTACCAAGATACAGAAAAGGATGTTCGGGAGTGGAAGACAAGCCCGAAGAGCAGAGCATACAGAAACCAAAAGAGGACATGGATCAGCATGGTGGGAACGTACGCTGTTTTCAACACTTGTCTCATACCTCTGCTGTTATAGGGGAGAGCAGGGGAAGAAGAAAGGGCAGAGTCCCCAGACCGAACACTGTCCTTTGCAGTGACATTAGACAAGTCTATTCCCAAGACAGCAGCTCCTGAGATTTCAACACCTGCGCAGCCAGAGGGCACCTCTCACCTCCGTGTCGGGATCTGACCCAGCAGCATGACCCATCTCCAACTTATATTAGGAAATAAAAGAATACGTACAAATACATTTAACAAACTTTTAGCAGAAAATTACCAGTAAGCCAATATTAACAGAATTAATTATAAGCTACATAGACCAACACAGATCTTTTGTCTCAAGGAAATACATATTCTTCTTCAGGCAACCGTCTGGAAAACACCACTTTCCCAGCAGAAGGCGGCGTAAACCTGCTTGTCAGTAGGCAAATCTTTTTGCCCCTTGCAACAACTGAAGTCTGTATCACCAGCTTATCAGCAAGCACGAACGTCTGACTGCTGAAAGCCTACTTATGGGAGAAGGAGTAGAGCTGGTTCATCTTTGCTACTTTCTGCTTTCCCGGAACAAGATATAAATGTTTCACGAGAAGATTTCTGGTTCCTGCCTCCAAAAAAATGCTTTGGAAGTTTTACTTGTGTAGTTGTCTTGAAGGATCAGGATCAAATCTATTAAAAAGGAGCGGCTACCTCCAGGAACCTGCAGGCACGTTGCTACACACCTGCACCTGAACAAGCGTGTATTTTGCTGCCATCAGAGCAATTCACACAGCACTGATGCGAGCACCGTAGAATTAAATATTCCTCCATTCTGAAGTATATCAGAGGCCACCATCATCACTGCTGGAGTCAAGATTGAAATGTCGGTGTTAAAATTAAAAGTGAGTTTGGCAGTTCAAGACAAAAATGCAAAAATAGTCTTTTACTCCATCTGCAGCAGGGATCACAAAAATCACAGTGATGCCAACGCTCAACTTCAACACCTGCTGGGGTCAGAAGTTAATCCCTCTCTTATTGGGGTCTGCTACACAAATGTCTGAATAACAGCAGGGCAAGGAGAAGATAACGCCTTCCTCCAAAGGAAGGCTGCTATCACAGAAATGCTGTCAGACTGGAGAAAACACGGGACCACGGATGCAGAGCATCTCCTCCTCTTCTGTAAAGCGTATTGCTTTGCAGACTCTCAAGGTTGAACTTCAGCGAATGTTTTTCCTGCGCGCGCTTTGAGTGAAATTAGAAAAAAATAAAATAGAAAAGGTTACAATGAGAGTCCTAATTCGAAGGCAAAGCAAAGAATCGTAACTGATCATACTCAAGTGGCAATGATAGCTGTCCCTCTCCAGCGTCAGGCCGGCTGCGTGAACCGCTCCTTCAGCAGCATCATGCCCTTGGCCCCAGCACAGTAGGTAAGTGTACAAGCAATACACTAAGTAGCATGTATTACTGCTGGGTAACTCATTCAAGGAAGCATTAAAAACACACCAAGCAAACAATATTTGCTCACTTTAAATTCAAGATTTATGCTACGGCTTAGAACTGCTGATTGATTGCACAAGCAGAGTCAATAAAAAGAATCAATATAAGATGCTCTGCTGAAGTACACAAGGAATTGAGGGGGAAAGACTTCAAAGCAGCAGCAACTGTTTTGGTATAACAAGACAGACACTTGTATATTTACAGACTCTCTAGTCCCTTGTGGCCCCGGAGAATTAGCAAGGAGCTCTCTATACTGATAAAGCAATCTAAGTTTCCCTACCCCAGAAGGGCTTGCAGGAAAGCGGGCCGGCCTTTTCAAAAAAAGGCCAGATTCTCCCTCCCCGTACAGCATCCCCGGCGCCAGGCTGCCGGCCCCGCTGCCAGCAACCCCCGGCACCGCACCGCTCTGCACAGACTCACGTTTCTTTACAGGCAAAGCACCGGAATCACCGTGGAATGTGCCACGATGGAAGCCAGCCTGACGCTGCAGGAAGCGGAAAATTCAGTCTCATTTACTAGTGTGTGATCTAGAAAACCTGTACGGTCTTGAGCAGGTGCCTTATCGTATGGATAATACTCCTGCTTTTCCTCCCCACACGCTTTACACAAAGAAATTGAAGTTAAAGTATCTGTGCAGCATTTTGAATACTTTGAGCACTTCATAACCTATTATTCACCCAAAGCCTGGCAGCTTTAAGGAAACCAATAAAAAGGAACTTCAATATTAGCTACATCGTGTTTAGTTTTCAAGTCTTTTAAAATCAAGCTTACAGTCCATGAAGTTTTTCCCAACCCCAAATAGCTCATTAAAACCTGTTTCATTGTGGCTTGTTCCAGATGAGGAGAGGGCACTTTACCTCTGCAGAAGGGGAGAGGAAAATCCCAGGAGGCACTGTTTTCCGAGTTGGCATGGCACGTGAGCAACGCGTGTCCTTCCAAAAAGAAGCCTGGGTTACAGCTGTATCTCACTTTGTCCCCGATGCTGAACGTCGTCCCTTGCTGAATCCCATTCTGCAGCCTTCCTGGATTTCCGCACGTGTGACTTGGTAGAACTGCCAAAGAAAGTTGCTTCTGGTTAGGACAGGGCATTGGAACAGAGCTGCCAGGTGAAGAATCCAGAGGGAAGCCTCGTCTCAATGTAAACATATCACGTAAAACGTAAAGAGCAGATATCCAAAGTTACCCTACTGGATTGGACCAGAGCCAGTTACGGTTAACATTCCAGTCCCATTTGAGATACACACACACAGAGCGAGGAAGCAAAACCATTCCCCAAGCAACTGCGTCAGAAACAAGATCTGCATTTTCCTGACCAGTTTTACCAGTTTCTAAACCGAAGCATCCCTCCTTCCGATGCCCCCCCTGCAGTTCCATTTAACACGACAGCAGCTGATTACAATCCGGAGATTACATTCCTGTTTGAAATACCATTTTTCAACAGACCTTCTCCAGGCACCTCAAAGGCCCCTGCAGCATAAGCAGGGTTGCGTTACACCTTAGACCCACGCAGAAGACGGCAGAACCTGTAACCATCGCCTAGACACAAAGAGCAACATTTCAGCCCGCCAGGATTTACACTTCATTGCACTGTGTGTTAATCCAGGTTTCACACACACGCATCAAACCGGACTCTGAATAATGCACTTGGACCCAGCTCCAGAGAAGGCAAAATACAAAGTTTGCGTGAGGAAGAATATGGGATACTTGAATACAAGATGGAGAAGTCGCAGCTCAGACTCTAGGAAATCTTTAACCAATGCCTCTGTACAGCAGTTTCAGAGAATTTAAATAAAACTCTACAGGTTCCCATAAGCCACTCCAAAAAGATCCACTCCAATCATGGTTTTAGAGCCCAATATAAAACCCAGTGAAGACAACCAAGACTAAGAATGACTTAATCAAATTTGAACCAGGCCCTTGTGCAGCATCTTGTATGATAGTTCTTTTTCATTAAGGCTGAAACATCAGAGGAAGGAAAACATGGTCATTCAAAGCTGAGTGATGGTTTATCACTAGAAACAATTTTGTCAGGGGCATGAACAAAACCAGATGAATTTCTAGGAGCAAAGGGAGGTTTAGTCTGCAGCTCTGCCAAGGAAAAGAGGAAGATTAAAAGGAAAATGATATGCTAGTGTACATGGCGTGCAGCAGAATAAAATACAACCAAAACTGTGCGTAAGCATGTGAAATGAAACATAAATCCCGAACACTCACTGATGCAAAGACACGACCTCTTCTCTCCTGCCATGGGACAGCGCTTTAGGATGGGGGTTTGAAACCTCCCCGCTCTGGCCTCAGCACGGGCTGTCCCCCCCCGGCAGCCCCTGGGAGCAGAGCTCAGGCAGCCCACGAGGGCTCCCTAGGGCACATACGCAGGCAGGATCCCTCACAGCCAGGGAAACGACAGACTAATCCGTAATGAATCCAGCATTAGGCTTCCCGCATCCAGACAGATCACCTTGTTTTCTAGTTAACCCACTTCCAGATTAAATGCAACCTTACCCCCTTAAACGTGATTAATTTTACTGGCACGTACGTCTGGACTCCTGCACAGCTTCAGTTTCTGTTTTCCTCCTGCTGGGACCGCAAGCTCTCGCCACACGTCTGGGTGCAGAGGAGCAGCCTTTTCCCAGCCCCAGGGGAGCGCACCCGCACCCCGGGGACAGCCCCGGGCTCCCCACGCAGCCCTTCGCTGCGCAGCAAGGTACGAGCGCCGACAGACCAGATTCCTTCCCCCAAAATACTATTTACATCCTTCCACAAAGCGCCTGGAGCCGGGAAGTTCAGCAGCAACTTTCACATAGAAATATTAATGACCCCGCAGCTTTTGTAAGCCGGGGGATGCTATCAAATACGTCGGATGGGTTGAAAAGCAGCGGAGAACTAATGTTTCATTTTCTGTAATGATACTCAAACCCCCAATTTAATTAAATTACCAATGTCACTTTTTTTTAAAAATGAACCCATTCCTGCTTTTATGCTCCTTCCTTTAAAATTAATGACTACAACTTTGCTATAAATAAAAATCTATCATTTTTAAAAGTCAATTTCTAACACTAGCTGCTCTCTACTTAATGAACTGTGAAGAATCAGACAACCCTGACCTGCGTCGTATCTTAAAATCATACTTGAAAAACAAGATCTCATTTAAAAATTCTGCTTCATTTGGCTGCCTTAACTAATATCTTTTTACAGGACAGACAATGCACACATGCTCTTTGGGGGAGGCAGCATTAACTCCTTGACTGCTTTGGATTCGGTGGGGTTTGCTGCAGGAATCGGTGAGCCTTGATTTTTTTTTATTTTTTTTTTAAAAAAAACCCAACCAAACACCAATTGCACAGCTGCAGAAAACAAACACTTCTTCAAATTGCTGCCTCATTGACCAAAAGAACAGCTTCCAGAGAGGCGGGTGCTACAGGCAGAGCTGGGTTCGGCGCAAGCAGCAGACAGAGCTGCCCGCGCGAGGGTCTGCCGTCCCTCGCGCCCTTGAGGCACTTGTGCAGAAGATGGATTTGGTCCGTGCGGGAACACGAGCAGATGAAGCACACCTTCCCCTAGAGAGGGAGGGAGGAGAGTCAGAGGACACAACATCTGTGCCCCCGGAGAAGGCAGAGCTCCACAACCCCCTGCAGCAGACTGCCAGCAGGAGCCCGGAGCGCTGGGTGCGGAGCCTGGAGATGCCCCGAAAAGCCCCGACCGGTTCACTGGGCGTGGGAAGTCCGTGCCTGTTCCACCGCTGAGTGTGGCTCCCTGAGCCGGTGCAGCAACCGCTTTCACAGCAATGGATTTGTGATTCTACTCCAACATTCCTGAGAAGAGATAATATTATTGCTCATACTTGGCTGCCTCTAACAGCCAGACTCTCTGATTGCTTGAGAGATTAATAGAACTGTATTATTTACATCAGATGTCGCATAGAATAATATTATTAAAGCTTTGTCTTACCCATTTACCAATTCCACTGTAGATTAGTAGCATGGATTTTTTTCCTCCCCATAAAAGCTTTGTTCCCAGCAATCAACATAATATTTTCCAGTGATTGTATGGAAATGAATGCAGCCACAGACCAGATTTGTACAGATGAATAGAAGGTCCTGTTAGTCATTTTGTAGCTAAGTCTGTTTCTTTCCATGATGAATTTAGAGCAGTTTATTTTATTTGTCTTGATTTGAACAGCTGCCAAACCGTTATCTTATTTTATGACGGAGGCAAGGAAATAGGATTATTCTATTGCAGTTGCACCTGGAGAGCTCCTCCACATACCTCAAACAGCACAGTCCCGAGCGCTATTCAGCCATACTGCCCTGGAGACCCCACTCCCTAAGATGACACAGTAGAGGAACCATAATCATGGCGTTAATTGCCAGCACAGACACAAACAGAACCAGACCAGAAGCTCTGGAAGAAGAGGTTAGATGAGAACGACAACTGTCTGAAGAGGTAACAGGAGACAGGATGACCTGAGCGCAAGGCAGAAACAGCATCTTTTCAGCAAGAAACTACAAAGTGTCAGGACATGGAAAACATCAGCCAGGAATAAACCCACCAAAACCTAGAACACTCCCACTTTCTGCAGTTTTCAATCTATGCTTCAAATCCATTTATCCATCAAAAAAAACCCCGTAGGTCACAAGACCAACCTCTGCCCAACCCAACTCCCTTCTGCTCCAAACTCTCCCTGCTTTTTTTTGTTTTCTCTTGCCTTTCAGCGTGGGCTCCCTTTGTCCCATTCTTTGGAATCTACACATGCTCCACTGATTTATCTCACCCTTCATCTTACCCTGGGAGCATCGTTCAAGGTCTTGTGTGCCATGTAGCTTTTATAGAGCAACGAAGATGTGTTTCCCTCATGGAGCTACTCTTTGTAAACTTTCTATCCAAACCTATTAATACAAGAGCAGAGGTGTCTCACAGATTTCATAGTGTGTTGCCTGAAAGTGAACTGAACAAATTGGAAATGGCAACAACAAATTTGAGAAGTTTCCACCATCCATTCCTGTGAGCTGCTAAAGAGCAACTACACAGCTACCAGAATTGCTGATCTGCATCAGAAGCTTCGTACCATTCACTGGCTTTAATTTTTACCCCCATTTCCTTCTGCCCTTTTCAACAGGCTCACCAGGCTTTTCCCAGCTTCCCTCATCCCCCTGCCCAGGATCACTACACACTGGAAGTTTTCAAAACCAGCAGCTTTCAAAACCTAGTACTTGTCAAGCCATGTCTCCTTGTTCCAGTTCATTCGAAATTAATTAGTAGTTTTTAAGTCATTAGATGTGACTCAACGCATCCTTGGACAGCATCCCACCATCAAAATGCATTCAGCCTAATTACATCAGCCTTTCCTAAAACCCCATAGCTCTTTTTGTCAGGAGGACAAAAAAAAAAAAAAAGAAAAAAAAGAAAAGAAGAAAAAAGGCAGAGAGATGTTTCTCTTCTTGCTCATCACAATGATACACTGGAGTTCCTTTACCACAGTTCAGGTGCTGTCAAACAAAACAAACTCAAACCCATCCCTAGCTTGCTCCCCACCCTGAAGAGAAATCCTCCCTGTTTCCTATTCAAATTAATCTTCAGCTCCATTTTCTCTGTTTATATTGTTCGAATATAAAATAACCCCAACATTTAATACATCTAGATACTGCATTCCGGTCTATTACCCTATTTACATAGCTAAAAGAAGCTTTTTTATTGCTTGAATTATCTATGGTAGTTTACGACGGATATTTCAATGCTATCATTGTTCTAACCTTGAAATCTTATCAAGGAGTGCAACTTTTATGATATGAGGCCATACATTATCTCCTCATTCCCAACTAATTTTCATTCCTAATAAAAAAGAAGAGCAAGCCAGCCATGCCAGAGCAGGCACGTATAGCTCCTGAATACAGTTATTACAGCAAGAATAATCCATAAATCCCAATGAAAGGATGCTATGTAGACCAAGCAAAATAACAAAGCCATTGACCTAAACTACTTGGCTCAGTCATCACCGCACACTCATTTCCAAACTAACCTCCAATATGCTTTTTTAATCCTTCTTTCCATTTTCCTGCACTTCCCGAATCTAGTGAGGGCTGGAAGTCAAGACATCCAAGGGAATCAGCAGAAAGGTCTCTTCTGCTGGAGATCCAGGCTGGGCTGAGCAGAGCGATATTCCGCCCAGAAGACAACCTGCGCTGTAGCTGTTACCCTCCCAGGAATTCAAGGAGGGAAACAGATTCTTTAAGAAGAGTATCTCTAAGGTTTCCATTCATCCATTCCTTCAAAAATTGACTGAAAAACCTATGCACCCATAGACCTTTGGCCAGCACAAAGGTGAACTCTGGTGGGAGGGGGAGACCCACACAGACCAATTTCCTCTCCCTCTGTGGCCATAACTTTTGGGCCAAGCACCACAGGGATACTCCAGGGCTCTCCAGTACCTTTCACCAGTGTTTTAGTGCAATCTAGTTTAGTTCAGAAGAGTTTTAACCTTCAGAATAAGTGTCCAGTGTGTGCTACAGAATAGGAAATAAATGGTATCTTTTTCATTTCATTTTACCCTTTTTTGTCATGATTCATTTCCAGTACAGCCAACAGAGATAAAGCTAAATGGAAACTATTTTTTCCCCTCTAATATTTCTTTGTTCACTAAAAAACAGCCAGATAGTTACTTTTGGATAATAACAGACCAGAATGGTTCATCATCCATCTTCTTTGTGGTAGTCGTTCTAGGGCTTTTTTGGAAATTCATTTTCAGTTTTCAATTTACCTTCCTGGAATGTGCTACAGCAACTTCAGTGCAACTTCCAAGAGAACCACACAAGCTGAGAGGGGGTTACTTTAGATTTGATTTAGTCATCCCACTGCAGAAAGAGCAAAAGATTCAAAACATGAAAGCGGTAAGATCATGGGAGATATGGCAACAAACAATCCCGCCTATTTCAGAGATGCGGTGAGCAGGGATCCTGAACATTTGGGACGTTACGTCACTCATCAGTTATACTTTCAAATAAATGTCGGTACTTGCCGAGCACAGTAGAGGAAGCCTGGCTAGAATGAAGATACAGATACTGAAGCCTGGCTACAGAAATCTTCTGATGGGCCCTGAAGGACATCGTGCTGGTAGATGTTTAGATGTCAGCAGATGTTTGGTTTCCAGAACCAGTGGTCCTCCCACCATCCCAACCTGGGATGCTCTCCTGCATCAGGAGCCTCATCAGCAAGGCACTTGAGAAAGTGCTTATCTTTCTGAACATGCTCTAGTCCTGCTGCTTTTTGGTGCAACGACACTCGAACGCAAGCTTAATTTAAAGTATGTGGTTAAGTGTTTTGCTTAGCAGGAATGGATTTAAGTGTACGTTTAAAGGCTTCATTGAACTGGCATTTAACAGCTGCAGAGTAACCTGAAAAAACTCCCCTAGGGAGGAGGGTGGTTTTACATTCGTTTTCTCTCTTCCTCCCTGAACTCAGGTTAACCATTCCAAGGGAAACAAAGACCTGCATCTTTTTGTGACATGAAAGACAAGCCAAGAAAAGCAATACTGCAGTGGTTATCGGCACAAGCCGACAACTGCAGGGACCAAACGAAAGCAGAATTAAGAGTGCAGCCCCCGAGAGTCGCGCTGCCGTATCAGATTAAGCGCCTCACTCCGCTGTGGGCATCAAGACTGAAAGCCAAGGCGTCAGCGTGAAAAAAGGGTGTCAGATTTGGAAACCCTGATTTGAACTGATTCTATCTAGACACTGGGTGCCAGTGTTGATCCGCTCTGCGTTTTGCTGGAGAGTGTCCCTGGAGAGGGAACGCTCTTTGTTCTGTTAAAAAAAAAGCCCCTTCCAACTTTAGAGACCACATTGTTTATCTGCTTATTGATCTTCTCTAGCTATTGGCTGATTACCCAGAAACAGGAACGGTAGCCAACTACATCTGTTTTAATAAATATTTCACAGCAGAGGAAGGGCACTCACCACAACATGTCATTCCTGGCTTCTTCAGCCGCTTCTCTGGAAGCGGCAGGCGTCAAAGCGCAGGGCAGCGGCAGCCCCCGCTCAGGTCTCACCCGCAGCACCGGCGACACACACGGACCTGCCGGGTCCTTCACACCAGCCCCACAGGCAGCTCCAGCTTCTTCTCGTGGCTTCCGCACATCTCTCCTACCCCTCACTCCTGGCTTTCGGAAGCCTTTGGAGGGGCAGCTGGGGACCACGCTCCTGCTCCGAGCACCAGCCCACCCATCTTCCCAAGCAGGACCGTAGAGCTGGGAGCTAACGCAGTCTGAGGTGCAACCACGAAGAACCCATTTCCTCAGAAGTTGGGCCTGAAACTCGCGTAATTCACAGCTTCCAGTTGCTTCGGTTTCCGCTCAGACTACATAAGGTCTGGCTCACCCCCACAAATAAGCACAGAAAAACTAGTTTGTTTTTGTTTTTCAAGTGCCTTCATAATTTATTCCTTCCAATTTATTCCCCCGGACAGTTACCTTTTCTGTACCTTCTTTAGGAAGCTTGGCTACTCAATACCACACAATGGCCAATACCGTAGGCACAACGACCTGGGACATCAACCTTCCAGAGCAGTACATCAACTCATCGGTGGTATCACAGAGTTTGTTGGGAAATGCCCTTGAGCACAGGAAAGGTGAAATACTATACCGCCGAGTAGAACGGTCAATAGTAAAAGCAACCAGGAACGCTGAGCTCACAGCGCAGACACCTCCTGTCAATAACCAGAGAGCAAATACGTTTCAAGGATGGTGCCACAAAAGAGTCCACTGAGCTGCCGCAGCAATTAGGTACTCTCCTGCTTCTGGCACTAGAGATTCATTATTAATTTGTGGTCATAACCGATAAAAAAAAAAAATCTAGAAGGTAATTTTATCCTCTTCACCGAAAACAAAGCTAAAGTGATCTAATTATGTCACAAAAACATGCCTAGGGCTCAGTCCAGTTTCCTAAACTCACAGGTGCCTATCTTGCAAAATTCGCCACAAGCGTTATTTTACAAGCTATGCAGTAACATGCACTCATCTCGGAGAACAAGTTTTTAGCCCCACATGGGATCTCCCCAATGCCTGAATACATTCAGAAGCAAGAGCTTATTGCGATTTCAAGGACCTTACTCTCATTTCAAATCCTTGTCTGTTACTCCAAGGCAGATGTTGTGGATCTGGGTGCTCAGACCTGCCCTATCTTTTCTTTCATACATCCCAACCTATTTAATGGCCATTAAAAGGACATTTATGCAAGCTGAGGTTAAGGCAGGCAGAGAAGGTGAAAGGGGAAATGCCTGTAAGACTAGTTTTAAAACAAAAAAAAAAAACCACCACAAAAAAAAAAAGGAAAGAAATGAAAAGCAACAGCCAAAAATGGTAACTCTGAGTTCAGAGTGGCTGTTGAGAGAATATCCTTCAATAGAAGGGAAGTACACCACGCTAACGGGCTTCCCAACGACCCTACAGAATCACTGACCTTGGAGATTTTCAAGATCCAGCCAAACAAAAGCGCAGATGACCAGACGTAGCATTGGTCAACACTCCTGCTTTGAGGGGGATTCTGCAGCAGAGCCCTCCTGCGGTCCCTTCGTTACTGTCAACAGGAGAACATCTACTGCTTCCAGACCCGTCAGCACATTACAGAAACACCCCCACGCGTCTACGGAACCAAAGCACATTAACAAATAACCATGCACGGCATTCTTCAAGCGAGTTTTTCTTGGAGTGATATAAAGACCAGTCACTTGAAGTAAACATCTTGAATTTAAGTTGGACGGTGACTCGCCTGTCACTTTAAGCATGTGGCTTGAAGGACGTGGGTGTAATTTCATGCACTTTTAGACAAGACGTGGCTGAGTTGCACTGCTTGCCTCTCATACGCCGCCGGGCCAGTTGCAAGCCAGGCTCTGCAGGGACACTTGCAGCCAGCCCACCGGTTTGGATTACCAACACCCTCTTCTGAGACCTCTGCACTGACATACGCATTTGAGATGGAGGGAGAAACATCCAGCCACCTACCCGGCTCTTCTACAGCTGGAGCGGCTGCTGGCCATCCTTCACAGATCTTGGCATGAAAAAACCCGATAGCTGTCACTGCAGTCGTTAACATAAGCGTATGGCTCGAGTTCTCCCAAACAAAACCCACCTTCTGGCTGAAGAAAACAAGATGGAGGGGGCAGGGGAAACCTGGAGAGACCACCTATCACACAATGAATATTCCTGTCCTGTTCCATTTTACTAGTCAGCAAAATGGAAAAAATTCACCGCATTCACTCTTCTCTCCCCAGACAAGGTACTGTGAAGCTTTACTCAAAGGTCAGGCCTCTGTCTATCCAGAAATGATCATTTAAGTTCTACCTAGAATAGTATGATGGTCCAGATACTTCAAGATGACCTTGAATATACCAGGAATTGATGCAAACAGATGTTACAAATGAAAAATCCATATATACATGCTACAAGAAAGGCATCTATTGTATAAATATTGTCAAAGAAACAGGATACAGATTTGCTTTAAAGGACACTCAGAGCTCATTAATGGGAAGAGAAAGGACTGGGACTGAACCTAGAAAAGCAGGTATCTCAAAGACCTGAGAACTGGCCGGAATCTTGTTCCGCTACATGGGGCAAACCTACGTGTTGTTTAAATTTTGAATGTTTTGACTCTGATAATACAGTTACACACTGAGAAAGCTCGTACTGAAAGAGCTCACATGTAACCACAAAAATACCATGTTAAGTTCCCGCATGTGAATAACAAGGAGGAAAAAAAGGCACACTTCATTGAGCATTCAACATGAAACAGCTCAAAAATGGTTTCTTCCACTTTCATTTTTCCCTGCTACTTTAATTAGGCTGTTTACGTGCAGCACAAGTCCATCCTGTCTTAGGGCAAAGATACAAACCCGACTTAAACTTCAGGTGGGGAGTATGGCAAGTGGACACGCTCACCCACCCAACCTTACACTCCCTACTGCAGACGCTACCGCTGCCGAGAAGGCGGCGAAGGAACAAAATCTGTTTGTTAGAGACAGTTCCCTGAACCGCAGAAGAGAGTAATACCCAGCTTCTGTGCCTATCCATTTATGCCTCGAACATTTTCTGTTAAGAAAACAGTAAATCTTAATCTAAGCAGTCTTCGGCTATCGGAACCCTTCAAACAGCCAAAGCACATCCAGGCAAAGCGCGGAAGTTCAACCCCTTGAAATGCTCACATTGGAAAGAAGAATTTACACAGCACCTATCTAACATGAAATTCAATCTAAAGAAGTAAAACCTCTTTTCTCTGGAGCTACGCATCAGGTACCAGACGGGAAACGCTAGGACGTCAAAGCAATGCTTGAGTGGAAAAAAATAGCGGCCATTGTAAAAGATAAACTAGAGAAGGCAACACATAAGCCCCATACTCAGCAATAGCTCACGAAAGCTTGCAAGAGATTCATGCAGCGGACTTTTCTGTGACTGCTGCCACAGTCTTCACCATACTAGCTGAGCCGAAACACATATTTTTAGACTAAACCCCTTATATGGGTTGTTCATCTTATTACTGCTTCATTCCATTCATTATATTTTTAATCATGTCCAAACAACTGAGCTATTAAATAAATTCCAAAGCAGCACAGCAGGCTGCGGCTTACGCAAGCTGAAGATCAGAGCAGCAGCAGCAAAGGCTACTTTGGTCGCAGATTAAACCTTCCCGTTCTTACAAAGCAACTGCTGGACTCAACTGCCACATATTCAGGATTATGGCCATTTCTCAGTCCCATCTCCTGCTGACACGGTAAAAGACATTGAGGATATGCTGTACTTTATAAAAGTCAGTCATCCCACAAAGGAGGGAGAAAGTTGCATAAGTATCTTTTCAGTAATGAACTGCCCCCTGCAAACACCTTTGTTAGCCTCCCCTGGAGCATCTTGGAAGTGCGGATTTGTACACTGCAACACTTGAAGCTTTCCAGACAGCTCCAGCATCTTGTGAACTGCCCTGAAATGAGAAACCACACTGCCGTGACCACAGGAGAGATGCTGTACTGCACACCTGCACACCCTCCATCGCTTACAGCAGAGTAATTAAAAAACTTTTAGTGATGTTTAAAGACATCCACCCACCTGCTTCTCTAAATGCTGAAAGGTTTTACTGAAATCAGGGGAGATGTTGTGCCACAAGTCAGAAGGAAACCAACATCGCACATTAGAAGACCAGAAAGAAACTGATATTGTCTCACAGCTCCCACAGAGGCAAAAGATGTGTCTCCCTACTTATGAATCCTGGTATTGGGAAAGGCAGGCCCTGGAGCAATAAGGTTTACAGCCGGTGACAGTACCGATACATCACAGGTCATCTTGTTACGTGTTTTGTTACTGACAGCCCTACACGTGGATTAAACAACTAAAGAACATAGGAAAAAAAAAAAACCCACATTTCATAAGCAAGGATCAACCTACTTTCCCAGTTACAGGATTGCACCTGCCATGCAACCCCATCCCACCTCCATGTCTCACCTTGCAAAGGCAAGTAAACTAACTCTATTAGTTCTTCAGAGTTTTGGCTCCCCAGGCTAGCCGAGCACTTTCACCTGATAACCCCACCCTCCTTCCCAAACCACCGCACCCAAATTCTTCCAAAAAGGATCATTTCCACCAGATAAACTAAGTTCTACCGGATCTTTGCCTCCAACCAGAAAAATCTATTCTCTCCATCAAAGGCTTCAAAACCTCACTCAACTCACAATTTTTCCTCGGCTCCTTTCACCCCCCCAACTCCCCTGCCGACACAGCAGGTCCCAGTGGCCCCAGGAGACCTGGAAGGAGAACAAGGACCCTGAGCTTGGCCCAAGGCCCCTCCAGGGGCGAGTGGCACAGGCAGAGGAGTGGGCAGGTTTGCTCTCACTAGGATCACAGACTGCTGTGTCTGGTAGAACTTCAGCTGTGACAAAGTTTACTAGCACTGGAAAGCTACCCCAGGCTTGAGTAAAATTGGATATATTTCACAGTACAGAGACATAACAGAAAGCTTAACAACATGTGGCATTTATATAATATTTTATATGTTCAAAGCATCACTTAGGCATTACCTGCAGCTCAAGGGACTGGTCAGCCAGGCTGGAACTCTATTTAGCATTAGTTCTCATGGGATTCCCGATAATGGATTCTTCACTTGTGCCAGAAATGCCATAAAAATAGATCTGTTTAGGGGGTAGCACAGCCTGTATGCTTTTATTGCAAACTACAGTGTCTAAAGAATAGCATACACTTTTTCAAGCTCTAAATAAATTTTTTCTTTTAATTTAATTTCTAAGCAAAAGATTGTGATAATCCTTCTTTTATCCAAGACACTCGTCTACTTTCAGCACTACAGCCTGAAACAAAAATTCCCAGGGAGAATTAATGGCTATCATTTCTGTACACACAGGTTGCACCAGGCTTTGTTGTATTTTGGTCCAGTGCACTTCCAGCAACATAGATTTTTCCTGTAAAATATAAAAATTACAGCTGGTTTGCCCACTGAGAATCAGCTCACACATAATTACTTGTCCGGAACAAGAAACCTGCCTTCCATTAAGTTTCTGTTTCCACCAACTTTCTTACCTAGCAGCCACCTGAAGCTACCAGCTCGGGGGGACACCAACATGCACGTGCCATCATGAAAACAACAACCGATGAAGATGCTGGAAGATGGTTCAGAATAAATCCATCAAGAAAGCACATGCGGACAGCTTGGTCATGCATTCACAACACAGCACAGCTGCTAATGAGATTACTACATGAAATATGCTAGCACAAACTCATTTTCCTCCCACTATATGTTCCTGCAAGGCTAGTCTAATTTTACAGGATGAGAGGTTGCGTGGGAGGAACAGGATAAAAGCAAGATCAACGATTGTAAGAAATTTTAATTAGCGTAAAGGTTCCTCTGTGTTAGTTTACAGAATTTAAAAAAACCAAACCTCTAAACCATAACACAGTGTCTGGAAGATTAATTTCAGGAGAGTCTGGGACCTGGACCTCTGTCCAGGACACACGGAAAAACACACATATAACAACTTCTGACACAGCATGTAGAACAAACTGGTCTCTTTCTAGAGACCGACAAGATAGTTTTAGAATCACCTTTATGTCACTCCCATTAGGACTATGGAAAGTCTAGTGCTTCAAGTACAGGCTGTTTTCTTACCGGTGAGTGGGGCTTCATATAATTTTTAACATAAAATAAGAATTCACTCAATGCCAAGCTACAGGATCTATTCTATTAAAATATAGGATCATTCCAAATGCCCAGTCCCAGACGTTTCTGAGCTCCAGCCAAGACGTACAAAGCGTGAGCACTAAAGTGATAAGTCCGCAGGAGGCGAAATTTCACGGAATTTAACGACAGCGCTGAAAAGAAAACTCCAGCAGCGGGTGCTCAGGCTGAGCAAAAAAAGCCAGCGGGCTAAAAAGGATAGAGGGGTCGGGAGAAGGCTGAACCATGAGATGTTCCCACATTGAGAAGATAAATGGACACTTTTGCATCTTCAACTACAGATGGTCTGCAACTGAACGTGCAGTCACGTAAAAACCTATCACCTTCGCCTACCGAGTAGGGAACTAGGTACAAATGGAAAGTAAGGCAAGAGCAAAAAAATACTCCTGCAAATTTTCTTCCTCCATAAGACCAATGAAAAACAATCATGAAGTTACTGTGTTCTTCATGAAACAAGTAGGAGATACCATTTTCACATATGCATCTCAAACAGGGCACAGAGGAAAGTTACGAATCCTGGAAAGGCACAAGTATACTAGTTATATTTCAGATGTGACATGGGACATAAATAAGCATTTGAAAGACTAATCTTCTTAAAAACTAACAGACAGAAATAACAAGGAAAAAATGCTCAGAAACTAGCCACTTCTTGCAGCAATAAGCTGTAATGGATTAGTTGGAACCCATGGTTTTATGCTTTTCATACCCACCCGCTTTCTTTTCTTCAGCTTTTGTGCAATGCTGAAAATATCCAGCCATCCCACCCCTACTGTTTATGGAAGTAACAACAGGACTGCCAAATTCCCCACCCTCCATTCTCAATTGCTTATTATCAAGAATGGAGGCCACAATATTGAAGAAGCAATGTGTATTTATATCTCTTTGGCAGAAAGATCTATTTTGAATAAATGAGCTCATATTTTTCCCAGTTCGAAATATACTAATGGCATGCGATTTGTCATCTGGATTCAGTATTTCTCAATACAGAAGTACCTGGATATGAAAATCTGACCCATCAGAGGAGAAACATCTGGATTTACACCAATGTTATAGAACACTTCTCATCTCTAAAACTGTAAATTGCTTTATTAATCTTCGTACAAGTTATGCACGAAACTGTTTTGGCCTTGAAACTAGTTGAAAGATAAGGAAGAAAGAGCCAGAACCTCTGGGAAAAATTACTACCCAGCACTGCAGATGAACAGAAAAGGAGCTGAGCGCATCTCCTCGGTGCTCGCTTAGCGGGTGACTCCCCATCGCACCAGGGCAAAGACCAGTCAGATGGACACCTCTCCACTGCAACAGCAAAACAGCTCTGCCACCGGGAGACAGCTCCCAGCGGGAAAAAACTGAAAGTCAAATCAGAACAACTGTACCCAAAATGTAAGAAACGAGTACGAGTTAATCCGTTGGGTGAAAGGTACCGTAAGAGATCTGCTCTGTCAACCAGCTGTGGCCGGGGTGGAGGGATGACTCCGGGGAGAGAAACAGAGAGGGACAGGACCAACTCTTCAGTTACATCCTTACAGATGAGATCTCTCACTGTGAAATCTCCGCGATAAAGCACAGCACAGCACTCCCCCGGGGGCAGAAGGCAGTCGCCATGACTTTATCAAGTAACTAGTTATAATTTTCATGCAAATAACAAGAATAATCAAGTGACTATCACAGCGGTGTCAGCCTGAAGAAAATAACATCTATGAGCTGATCAAAGCAAGCAGATGACCTCACAGAAAGCGCGTTCAAGATGTTATCTGTCTGTTTGCTTTGGTGTGAGCTAAATATTAAAAAAAAAAACCACCAAAAAAAGTACCTCTCAGACTGTTTATAACTGCACGGGTGAGACTGCCACAGACTGTGCCCACCACCAACCTCCGTGAGCGCACATTGTGTTTACTGGTCAAGATTCAAGGGGTCATGGGCATCTGTGTCCACTTTTTCTTTATTTTCACGCAGCCCCTGCCGGCACAGAACCACAGGCAAACCGCATTCGCTGTCCCTCAAGGCGAAGCACACCAAGTCTGTGTGTTAAGGAATGGATGAAGCTGTTGAACAATGAGATAAAGATCAAATAATCAGATGGAGCTTTTCAGGGGGTTTTGGTGTCTGGTTGGGTTTTCTTGTTTGTTTGGGGATTTTTGGTGGTTTGGGTTTTTTTTCTTCCAAAGCAGAGGTGGTTTCCTATCTCCTCTGGTTGTCGAACCTCAGGGTAGCATCACATGAAGCCGAGCAGACCTTAGCAAGTCTATTTTACTAGTGTTTCAGTTAGAAAAGCTTCATCTTTCCACACTGGTCTTTGGCTGTGGTGTTTTCGTTGTGTGCATTTTTGTTTTTAATGTGAAACTCACAGGACATGAATTATCTTTTACACCACTTAATCCCTATTAAATCCAGCTGGTACACTGGGTTAAAAAATTCTTAGTCCACACACAGAGGGCATAACTGCATTCCTCATGTCTTTCAGAAACCAATCTAAGAACAACGTGATGAATTTTATGACGGGGATACTCAGACACAGCTATTAAAAGTTTACACTTAGGGAAATAAATGCCGTAAGTAACACATTTTGCTTTCCATCTATTGCATAAATTAAAGGTCACACACTTCACTTACAAACTAAATGATTTCTCTTGCAATGAAGTTTATACAGCGTATTACAGCACTGGGCTGGGCCTGCGATGATGCAAATCGGGAACTTCAACTGAAATCATCCATTTTGACCAGCTACAGTTGGCATAATTACATTCACTGCCCAGAGGGGGGAAAAAAAAAGTTTTCTAAAAGCATCCTCTTTACTGAGAGCTAACTTGATAGCCGGTAATTTGCTGTTAAAAGGTTGAGGATGCAGAGATGTGCCTCCAAGTTCACACTGGGCAGCTCTCAGAAGAAGTTGTGTCTGCTTTCCCACCATCTGCGTGGGGACATTTGGTGCCAACAGCATTGAAGCTCTCTCCACAAAGCCTGGACAAAACATGCACAAGATTTTATATTCGATCCTGGTCTAGTTCTCTTAAGAAAGGTTCCGTTTCATTCCTTTTAAGTGGGCATTGGTCATATCAGACCAACATATCTAATAATCAAGCACTATTAAGTAATTAACGTTTTTGCAGTAAAAATGTGGAATTACTAGATAATCATTAGGGATTAAATACTCCCAGTACAAAAGAGAACGTGTAAACGCCAATTTTCAGGAAGAGATTGGAACTTGTTGCAGTTTTCCATATAAAATTGGGGAGGGCAGACTGTTTACATCAAATTTTACTATTTTCTGTGAGCTTTTCCACTTTTCCACCAAAAGTATTTCTCACTGACCAGAATTATCTAGCAAACAAAATAGGCTGAAGAATTTTCCCTAAATATTTTAATCCGTAGTACCATTTAGTTCGGCTCTTCCATTTTATTTTTAATTGTTGGATTACCTGTTATTTTATACCAGGCTTTACTATGGTCTAGGGAAAGAATGCACTTCCCAAGGCTTGGTACAGCCTAGCCGCAAAGAAACTCGGGTCAGATCTATTAGTACTTCTACAAGGTGAAAGAAAGCCAGGTCATATTTATTTTGCTCTACATTTCAGGGACTACTGATTGACAGGCCCTGTTCTTATGAATAATAATAATATCACTGAGCCTTTCTGTGCTTGAATAATCATTGTTTTTCCTCTCCAATAACACGACAGGGTTTATATGGAAAACTCAAGAGCATAAAGCCGTAGTGACCTTCCCCACCCGAGAAGAAGCTGCTGGAAGTGACAGCTGATAAAAAAACAGAGCAACGGAGATAATGCTCCAGCCCTTTCATCTCCAGACACATCAGCCCATAATCACCAGGACGATAACAGCGAACTCGGACTGATGACACTCCCTTCCTCCCCCCGATTCTCCCCCTTCTTTAAATAGCATTTCATCTCGCCATTTCTAATACTAGGGGAAAGAACCAATTCACACTTTCTGCACCGGTTACGCGCTCCGAGACTCCCTGAACACAGCCCCGAACACCCTGAACGCTGAATCCCCTCTGATCTGGATGGCAAAGCAGATATCCGTGTAAAAGTACATTTTCATCTCGATATTGACAGTGTTACAGGCGCTGCTTCCTGCCACCGCCCTAAAACTGTTGTTGATACTCTCCTCACACGGCAGCAGCTCCTGCTCTGAATGAAGCATCGCTGCTTTTGCTCAGCCTCCAATATCCCTATGTGGCATTTTCCACACACAGGAGCTGCAAGCTCGTTCAAGTAAACGCCTTTTCCCTACCCATTTTTTAGATATGGTAATGAATAGCAAGAATTGTAAAGGCAGTTGATACTTAGGACACGAAGAAAATATGGAATCAGGAGAAAAATCTTAAACATGCACCCTTATTTATCTATAGGAAGCTGAACCATTCTCAATGTAGCTTAGATCTGCATGAACAGCTTCTATACAGTGCGATACGAAACACCTTGGTTTGAGTCAAGGAACAGAAAAATTAGTCTAACAGAAGCAAAGAGCTCCATCCATGAACCACTACAGCCGTGGGAGAGCCCTAGCAGGGACCGAGAACAGCCTTTCAAAGCAAGAACCAAAATAATTGCCCACCATCATTCAAGACACGTAGTTTTGCCAGGGATAGCTGCAGTCTGTGTTTGACGGATTTGGGGACTCACTAACGAAATTCAAGCTAAGTAAATAACAGAGAATAAAGCAGAGCAGTACAGCAAAGGAGTTTCTGCCACATCGATCTCTTAATATCCATCACGGACACAACTATGACTTTATTTCCCTTTAACCCACATTCAGTTTGCCAAACTGAATTCAAAGTGCCTCGACTGAAGCACCCAACGCGTTCAGGTGAAGAGCAGCATGTATCCCTCCAGCTGCACCCAGCCACAAGCAGTCCCACGCTCTTAGGTTTTAAAATTACAAATTTCAGTTGAACACAGCCTGCGTGAAGGGATATGTTTTGGTGGAAGAGAAGGGGCTTTTTTTTTTTTTTTTTTTTT
>VFFE01007080.1:395297-416767 GCA_008921705.1 Burhinus oedicnemus
TACCAAGTAGCACAGGCTCCCCAGTACCAACACCACAAGCTTCTGGGGACTGGCACTGCCACGAGAGGCTGCGTGAAAGGCTGAGGGACTTGGGTCTTTTTAGTCTGGAAAAGAGAAGGCTCAGAGAGGATCTCATCAATGCTTATAAATACTTAAAGGGAGGGTGCCAGGAGGATGGGACCAGACTTTTTTCAGTGGTGGCCAGTGATAGGACAAGAGGTAACGGGCACAAACTTGAATATAGGAAGTTCCATCTAAACATGAGGAGGAACTTTTTTCCTTTGAGGGCGCCAGAGCACTGGAACAGGCTGCCCAGAGAGGTGGTGGAGTCTCCGACTCTGGAGATGTTCAAAACCCACCTGGACACCGTTCTGTGCAACTTGCTCTGGCAAGGGGTTGGATTAGATGATCTCCAGAGGTCTCTTCCAACTCCTGCGACTCTGTGCTCAGCTTCAGCAAACAAATGGTCCCACAAAACCCCAACCTGCAGCCTCCCCGGCCTCATCCACTAAAGCCCCCACCCAAACCCACGTGCTCCAGGCTCCCTTCCCCAGCCCTGGAATTCAGTGGCTGCTCCAAGAAGATCCATGGCAACCAGAGCAGGCCCAGGTGACACCAGCTGTCAGTCGCGGGCTCGCACCCCTCAAACAGCAGGTGGGGCACAGACAACGGATTTTAAGGTATTTCCCCTCTCTCAGATGAGCTCCTGCGAGTCACCAGGGCCCAGAGCCTGCCGCTTTGTTCAGCCAGCGCTACACCAGCCACACCAGTACCTGACCCCGCAGCGCCCAGGAGAGGCTGGCGTTATTCAAAGCCAGACTGCGCCTCCGCCGGCACCAGAGCCAATTCCAGCTTTATGCACGGGGAGCTGTTTGCACCTGAACGTTCTCCCCACCTAAAGCAGCTCCTGTTCATAACCAAGCGCAGGTGTCCCCAGCCACGCGCAGAGACCAGCGCGTTTATTTCATCATCTAATCGAGATTTTTTTTGTTTGATGAGCGCCAGACTACCTGGTGTAGCACCAAGCTCATAAACACTGCAAGGGGCAAACACCTGGCTTATTTGCCTGATTTGGGTCGTGAGTCTGCTTGTTTCATTTGCATGGAGGATTCTTTTACTCCCCAAGGAGTCAGTGGACCCATGTAGGCAGACACTAACTGGTCTGAAAAAAGTATGTCAGAATCTATTTAAGTATATTAATCTTAACTCTTTTTTTTTTTTTTTTACAGCTTAAATGGCTGACAGCTAATCATACTGCTTTCTTCATCAAAATATTATTCAAGGTGAGAATGCATGGTAATCAGAGAGACACAGATCACCACATAGCACGTGCATTCGCTTCTGGAAGTGGAGATAAAGTTAATTAAATACTCATTTAATTTGAATTAAGATGGATTCACTCTACTTGAGCTGATCAAAACCCTAAACCGAAAGGTATCCTGCGCAGAGTAGTAGCCTTTTGTTATTTAAGCTTTCCTGAGGATACATTAATTGTGTGGTCTAATACACACATACAGGCCTTTTTCGTATCACCTGCTTTAGCTCTCGGCTTCTTCTCTGCTTTCCAAAGAGTAACGCAGGCGACTGAGCAAGAGGGGAATCCTGTCCAGTTCCTCAGTGGACAGGACGAATGCTGGAAGAGCTCTTCAGATGCACAAGAGGCACCTGGATGACACCACCCCGTTCGCAAGTTCTGTGCACGCAGGAGTGGCAGAAAGACCAAAGCGATGTAGCGAAGGAGAAGGGGATAAGAGGTCAAAGCAGAGAATTACAAGGCTGAGAATCACCCCCGCTCCTGCTCAGTGTCGTGGCAAGAGTGGAACTGATGGAGACCTGAACTTCTTGTGTTAGATCAGCCCCTCATCCAAAACACGATGCTTTCTGCTTAACACAGCCCAGCCCTGTGGCCATCCAGAAACAGAGAACACTTCTGTCCTCCTCCACCATGAAAATCCCTCCTGCTGGCCTGTGTCCTCATCACCTAAAGAGGGGCTGGGAGTCCTTCCGCTTTTTTCTTGCGTGAAACCAACAGGAATCACCAGCAATTCAAAGCTTAAGCTACAGATAGAGCAGGGCTCTTCCAGTAAGGCGAGCCCCAGCCAACTGCTTGGAAGTTATTTACTTATTTATAGTCAGCTCCTACTTGGACAGATGACATTTTAATCTCAAAACGAAAAAGAAATACCACCAGGTAAAGAAAAGGGGAAGGAATTACCGTCCAGGCTAGGTGGATTTGAACGGATTGAGAGAAGATGTCTCACAGGAGCTTAGATCCAATCAGCACATGTCAGAGGATTTTGTGGGATAGGTTTTTCTGTTACTCGGTCAAGCAGGTTTCCTTTCGGTGCCTCCGCAAACTGCTTTCAATTTCCCCACCACCACTGCTATGAACGCCAAGTCCAAGTTCACAGCAAGCCACCAAAAGCAATGCTGGTCAGCTGAACCCCTTCCTCTTTTTCTGCAGGAATTGTTTTGCCTCCATAATCAAAAGTCCACTAGCCTTCTACTAATGGAGAAACTGGGGCTTAGAGCTAATTCTATCTAAATCGCTGCGTATAGACAGCTGTATTTTCAGCAACACACACACACAACTTCCTCTGAAGTACATCTGATCTGTGTTATCAGATGGAAGGTTTATTTACGTGCCTAAATCAAGATGAAGGCTCAAATACATCTCCCACTAAAGAAAAAAATACGGAGCACTGAAAGCTGTTTAAGATGATGAGGATTGTTGCAGAAGTCCCAGCTGGTGCAAGGCAGACACAAGCTGATCTCTCCCACTGAGGACCAGCCCCCATTGTTCCTTTCTTTACGCACACAAACCAACTCATACATTTTATAACTGTTAGACAGTGACCTCTAAAAATGCATTTGTGAATCCTGTGGAGAAAGAAACATTTTCCAGGCTGATGGATTTCTGCAAGCAGCTCCAGGACTGAACTAGTATTCAAACCTCTGGTCACATCAGAAGGCCAAGATACTAAAACCTGTAGTTGTAAAGAGCTCCCTCCCCTGCCAAGGTGCAGAGTTCTATACAACATCCTAAAAAGCAAATTAAAACATAATAAAAACAGTTAAACACAACAACCTCTCAGAATGCAAAGAGATAGAGAAGTACAGTAAGGAGCCCCGACATCAAGAATACAGAAACTGGCTCAGATGGTGAACGTGGATCCTTGGAAATGTCATTCTACAGAGGGAACACGTGATGGGCCAATGACTATGATCGGAGACTGGGATTCAGGCTGGATCACTTACCACAACACTTTCCGAACAGGGAAGCGAAAGCCCAGGCCTCGGATTTTCAAAGTCATCAGAATTTCAATGGCAGTTGGTCTGGAAGACAAACTGACCAAAAACCTCCTTAACACTGGCTATAATTAGAAGACCTATCAGCCAATTCTAACTACGGAACAAAACTCCACAGCTTTTGAGCAGCTCTTTCTTAATTCTCACAACCTTGACCCATTGACGAGATATGACTGGGAAATCAACACATGGAGATAAAGTGAAACAAAGAATAGCAGCTGCATTAGTAGCAACAAGGATTTTTCAGAGCTCTGAGATGCTATCTTCAGCATCTCACCTTGCCTTTTATAGCCACCATGGCTGTACCTACTCGAGCACACTGTGCATGCGTAAGGATCAAATGGTAATGAAGGACGGACAAGCCTTTTAACCAAATTGGCTTGGCAGTAAGTCTGAAATTTTCGCACAGCTCATTAGTGGTGACTTTTTATGGAAATGTATGCTGAAACAAAACCAAACGCCTCTAACAACTACATGTTCTGCAAATAGATTCCTTGATTGAAAAGAAATGGCTCTCTATTATATGCGGGGGAAAAAAAAGGAGCAAGAAGGGAGGAAAATGAAGGTTTTGGGAAAGAAGAACCACAATGAGAGTCCTTCATGAAGTACCCTCACACTGCTGTGCTGAGCTTCCAGGTACTGATTTTCAACACCTTTCACCTGTCTGGTCCTGCACAGCAACCCACAGGGCAGGCACAAATAACCCTGCACTTCCAAATGCCACGAAAGCAGAAGCAGTATCAAAGTCTCACAAATTCTTTAGCATTTTCTGCACTACTTCTGTACACTCTTCTCTAAAAGGGGCTGATCAACAGAGCAGCTGTACTGGAGGGGAGCAGCAGTGGGACCTCCTTGACAGCAAAGCGTCCCCGTATTGTAGCTGAGCAAGTGTCACTTGACGTTTGTTTAAATGCTTAATACTGGATCCTATTTGCAAAGCATTAGCATTCCTGCTCTCCTGCGTCTGCACTGATTGGTCTCATTTACATATGCAAATCAAATGCCAGTGTGAGACACTTAATATTCCCTCAACTTCATTTAGTGCTGCAGCAACATGGGTCAATATCTCACTCCATCCTCTAGTACGTGGGGAGGGTTCTAGCTGAGTCAGCAAATGCTAATAAGCTTTGCTGCTTTCAAGTCTTAAAATCAATTAGTAGTATATTAAGGCAGACTTGCTGGGAGCTCATTTAAGTAATAAAAATCTTTTGTATAGCTAAAAAGAAAAAGAATAGGGAAGGGTTGACTCTTCCTTCCCCAGTTCCCCAGGGAGTTGCTTTAATCGGAAGTCATAATGGAAAGGAACGCGTCTGCCACAGCCTTTACAGAAGCGGGGAGCCACGCTGCTGCTCCCGCTGGCTGGGGAAGGAAAGCAGCAAGGATATCCCAAAAACGCCCAAGCCTTTCCTACGAGTTTTTCCCCTGCCCTTGTTTGAACAGTATTCACATACCCAGGCAGCAAGAGGAGCTCGGAGGAGCGTATCCACAGCCACCACCCCTCTGCCCTTGTGCTCATGGCACTAACCCTGTGCTGCAACGGCGCCTCGCTCGCATGGACACGTACGGAGCAGTGACACCAGGCTGGCACCACACAATGCGTCCTACCAAGTAGCACAGGCTCCCCAGTACCAACACCACAAGCTTCTGGGGACTGGCACTGCCACGAGAGGCTGCGTGAAAGGCTGAGGGACTTGGGTCTTTTTAGTCTGGAAAAGAGAAGGCTCAGAGAGGATCTCATCAATGCTTATAAATACTTAAAGGGAGGGTGCCAGGAGGATGGGACCAGACTTTTTTCAGTGGTGGCCAGTGATAGGACAAGAGGTAACGGGCACAAACTTGAATATAGGAAGTTCCATCTAAACATGAGGAGGAACTTTTTTCCTTTGAGGGCGCCAGAGCACTGGAACAGGCTGCCCAGAGAGGTGGTGGAGTCTCCGACTCTGGAGATGTTCAAAACCCACCTGGACACCGTTCTGTGCAACTTGCTCTGGCAAGGGGTTGGATTAGATGATCTCCAGAGGTCTCTTCCAACTCCTGTGACTCTGTGCTCAGCTTCAGCAAACAAATGGTCCCACAAAACCCCAACCTGCAGCCTCCCCAGCCTCATCCACTGAGCCCCCCACCCAAACCCATGTGCTCCAGGCTCCCTTCCCCACCCCGATGGGTGCTCAGCTCTGGAATTCAGTGGCCGCACCAAGAAGATCCATGGCAACCAGAGCAGGCCCAGGTGACACCAGCTGTCAGTCACGGGCTCGCACCCCTCAAACAGCAGGTGGGGCACAGACAACGGATTTTAAGGTATTTCCCCTCTCTCAGATGAGCTCCTGCGAGTCACCAGGGCCCAGAGCCTGCCGCTTTGTTCAGCCAGCGCTACACCAGCCACACCAGTACCTGACCCCGCAGCGCCCAGGAGAGGCTGGTGTTATTCAAAGCCAGACTGCGCCTCCGCCGGCACCAGAGCCAATTCCAGCTTTATGCACGGGGAGCTGTTTGCACCTGAACGTTCTCCCCACCTAAAGCAGCTCCTGTTCATAACCAAGCGCAGGTGTCCCCAGCCACGCGCAGAGACCAGCGCGTTTATTTCATCATCTAATCGAGATTTTTTTTGTTTGATGAGCGCCAGACTACCTGGTGTAGCACCAAGCTCATAAACACTGCAAGGGGCAAACACCTGGCTTATTTGCCTGATTTTACTTCGGCAAATTTATTGGACATCATCTGCGATCATCAGACTGAGCAGCGCTTACTCCCGTTCCTGCCAAGGCTGCGAGAAATAATTGAGTCACCACTGTCATGCCAATTTCCCTTTCAAGGCTGAAATGCCACTGATGACTAGAATATGCTTCTGACCATGAGAACAGCTTCCTCTATGGAACAAAAAGGAGTAAACAGATAAAGCTAACTGGAAATAAACAGCAAAATAGGGTTTACAAGCCAACTTCAGATTTCTCAGGTGGCTTTTTGCCCTTTAAAAGTTGTTCATAAAACAACTGCTCTTGTCTAAACCACTACCAAATTCTGAAGTGGTCTTTGTTTGGTTTTTTAATGTCACATCTAAGACATCAAGGTCACGTATTCACTGTCAGGCCAACACCAGCTCTTCCAGCGCGAGCACAGCCCAGTACAAAGGGGAGCAGGAAGCACTGGCAGGAACTCGGGCTGACGTGGGATATCAAGCCCAGCTGACTGACTTCGACCAACCAGATACAAACTTGATGAGAGAAATATTAAAGTATCCACACCACTCCAAACAGGTGACTGAACAGAACAGTCAGTGTACAAAATCACCGTTTCCAGTCTGTATATGGTACAAACGAAACGGTGGTTGCACATCGCGAACAGCTGATGACAACGAGGGACACAGCTACAGAGCTGAAGTATTGTGGAGAAATTTCAAAAGGCAGCCATAAAAAAACGCAGTTGAAACCATATGATACGTAAACCTATTGCCAACCAAATTTTTTGCATTAGGTAGGAAACACTTAATTGGAGGCAGAATCAATCCAACGCTATGCTTTAAATCTAATTATAAAACTACTTCTCTTCCAGACGCTACACTGTGTAAAACAATCCCGTCACTCAATATTATTGACAATGCCGCATTGCCTTCCTGCCGATTTGGTATCTTGCTTTATCATGTAGCCCAAATACTAACACCTTGCAAACAAGAAGCAAATTAAAACGCGCTGTGCCGACTGAATAGCTGCCTGCCTTGGCACAGCTCCGGCAGCGCCCTGGGCCGGCGCTGGCAAGCGCCGCGTTCCCAACGCCGCAACAAGGGGCCAACACAGCCGTGCGCAGCCTTCGCCTGCTCCTCACCTCCCCACCGCGCTCCACAGCAAAACCCTGCCAGACGTTCCGGCACGGGGGAGGAGCAGAAGGCCAAGCTGCTGCAGGGCCACCTTATCCTGTAGCTATTTGTCATTCACCCATGTCACCGCACCACTGCCGTCCCCCCAGCTTTCTGCTTCCCCCCAGGCTTATTGCCTCTCGATGGGCAGCAGGGACAACGGAAGGGATAACGCCTAGTTTTCGTTCCTATCCTTTCTTCCAGGCATGACGTTCATTATGCTCAATCATGCTGCTTTAATCCCCACGTGTTAAATTGGATGGATTGGGGCATTTCAGACCCAGGAATAATCGACAGTCGAACAGTGTCTGTGGAGTTCTTGCTCTGTTTCTAGAACAATCAGTTCTTTTACAGCCATTTGGAAACTGCAATGTGACTCAAAACAAGTCAACTCATCCACAAACCCGCTAAGATACAAACATTAACAATAAGATAGAGTGACAATGAGTATTATTAAGAAGTGCACGATGCCAGCACAGCCCATCTCAGCTGCTGATCTCTATGGCTGGTCTGAATGCTCTAAGCAAGTTACTGCAGCAAAATAAACAAATATAACAATTTTTGGTACATAGAATTAGTTGAGAACTCCTGGGTCCTCTGCTATTTCATTGCTTCTCCATATGGTGGGCCTACATACAAAAAAAACGGGCAATTTCTCTTTACGGCACTCCACATAATTTGCAACAATAAGGATTTAAACTCTTCAGGAAGGTTTTTAGGTTCTACAGTTCCACAATACAACAGATGGGAAGTTTTCTAAACTTTAAATTAATACAACTTTGAACAAATTAACTATAAAAAGAATAATAATATGTAACGAGTACAAAAATCTTCACTTTAATATTTATCACCGATTCAATACAAGTAATTCCATCAGCGTGTTTTCAGATGGGCAACGGTATTTTGTACCAACATCGCAGGTGACGCCGGCGTTCCGGCTGCTGCTCCTGGGTAGCAGCGGGAAGCGCAGCCGCGTTTCCCTGTTTGCAAACAAACTAGAGGCAGCTGAAAGATGCTGAAAGGAACAGACCAACTACGCATCTCTGCTGCAGTCATCTGCTGCCAATTAGTTTAAAACAGCAATGAACATCTCAAAGTTGTGGCGTTAAAGCCTCTTGGAGACGAAGGGGCATTTTGAACCCACAGCTTCAGAGTGTTGGTGCGTTCATGGAAACATCATTTTATGGCTTCCCACGCTGTTCTTCTCCATAGCTTTGTCACTACGAACTGTGAGGGCTACAAACCTTTGTTTTCTTTTTTTAATTAAAACTAATTCTTAAGCACAACTCTTTAATAATGAAAATTAATAGGGTGGATTCAGCATGGAGCTCTGGCCATTTATGTATTTAGGAATCATTTTACCAGTCACAACCACCACTGAAGTAAAACATCAACCAGTACAGTCTAACACTGCTCCAGCCCAGAAAACGCAGAGCACTCCTCACCTGAAACTCAGAAGGAATTTTAAAGCAATAAATACTGTCCAAACGGGAAGACATCAGTATGCCAGACTCATTTTCTATTTACTGCCCTATTAACACTCATAAATTTGGTACACGCCCTTTAATATTCACCGGCACCAAGCCACTGGGATTGTGCGCCTGAAGCTAAAGAAAGCACCTGCAGAAGCAAACCAGCAACGATTGCAGTCACATTCATCATCCCAATATGAATTTCCTCTATTCCTTTTAACGGAATCACCCAATGCCATTAGATTCACTACTAAGCTGGTACCGTCTGCTGACTCAGCAAACCTGCCTGCCAGCAGCACCACGGGCTTTCCCGGCAAGTTCTCCCTTCCAGGGAGTTCTCCCTTCCCAGCACTGACTCCAGCACGATCCTAACCCAGCTCGAGGCACAGAGGGAGGGGAGGAGGGAGAAACCAGCCCGAGGGAGAGAAAGCTACATCCTTCCCGGTCATAGCTGATACTAAAATTAGGAGGCACAGTAAACAGAAAGAACAAAAAGCCACTCGGACAAAGGACGTTAAATACAATAAATAAGGACGAAATGGCAAAAATTGCAGGAGCAGTGGACTGAATGGGAGCTAAATAACTACGTCTATTAAAACAAAAGTGTCCTAAAAGGTATTGCACAGTCCTCGAAAGCTTCGTGCCACACACTGGACATGCCCAACACGAAGCAGACCAAAGTAACAGGGTGGCTGCTAAAGCGTCAATACACCCTGGCATCCAGATCCACCCATTCAACCGCACCGCCCTTTTAGTTGTGAACACACTCAACCATCCCTTGCAGGGATTCAATCAGACAAAGCAACATCAAACTTCCAGAAAAAAGGAGCAGCAGAGCAAGACTCTGAGCTTTCATCCTTACCGTTGCCACCAGAACAAGGGTTAATCTGTACTTTGCCGCAACTCGGGATTCACATTCATTTGTCTTGGTCTCAAAAAGGAGAACAGCATCAAGCCAGTAAATTTACCAAAAACCCTGTATGCTTCAAATTATGATTTAGGTACTGAGAGAATCGGGACCCAGCTGGATGTTTAAATGAACCCAATATGGTGTTCGCTCGGAAGGTAAATTGGCATAAAAAGTACATTTGGTTATGGCTTAAAAAAAAAAACAACTTTAGCCTATTCAATACTAGCCAGGCAGTTCTGAAATGGATTTACAGAGATGGAGAACATGCTCTGAGCAGCCACCGGGCAAGCAGGAGTCACCATGTCACCACCGACCAGCCCACAGGGATGGCGCGGCCACAGGCTGGCTCTGGTAGGCTGCTCCCCGCTGTTTGGGCATCCTTTCACCGAAGGGTCCCTCCAAGCCTCAGAGACTCCCCGGTCCCCACAGCAGCTACGAGCCCCAGTGACAACTGCAAGCAGGTAGCACTGAAACCTAAACTGTTCCTGAAGAACCTTCTTGCAGCCCAGTGAATCTGAACCATCAGAGCCCAAGTTTTAGTTGTAGCACAAGCAAATTTTTCAGAAAACTTTCCTAGAGTTTTATATTAAAGACTCGTTTTCAAAAGACAAAAGATTTGTGCATCCAAATTCATCCACTCTGATCTTTGAAAAATGGGACCACTATTTCCCAGTTTATCAGAGGACTTCCAAAAAAATGCATGTTCCCCAAGGCCTTGGGGAATCTTGTGGGATTTTTTTTTTTTTTTTGGCCCCCCCTCCAAGGACAGGATTGGTCTTTACCATAATCAGAAGCCAATTTGAACAGTTATCTGTTTTTAAAAAAGATCTTGAATACTCCATTTCCAAAGACACAATCAAACTCCTCAGTTTGTTGTCCATTAACAGGGCAACTGTTACGGTAAATGACAGATGGGAAAACAGAGCAATGAAGCTGTTCCCGAGCCTGCGCACAGTGGCCGTACATCCACAGAGCAGCACCGAGACAGGAAACTTCCTTCAGGTTTAGCAAAAGGAACAGTCAAAGAGGGACAGGAATCAGTTTTTAATTGTATTTTTCTAAATATGTATGCACAACTCCACAAACAACCCTCTAAAGAATGAGATATTTGCGCTTGAGAAAGAGGAGGGTATTTATTATGAAGGAAAACAGCACCATTTACTTGGGGCTGTTTCCCTCTGTATTTAAACACTTCTAATTTCTTAAAATAAGCAGTGTTCTTCTAGGCATAATTGTTTCTTTTCAATCAGGCACTTAGTGTTTGCAGCTATCAAATTTGTTGCAGCTGTAATCAAACACGATGTCTTGGGAAAGAAAATCTTCACCTACTGTTAAATCTTGCTGCATTACAGAGCACTTCTGCAGCGACGGAGGCCAGGGTCAAGGGGGCTCCGGTTCTCTCCAGGGGTTTCTAAATGAACCTTGCTTTTGGGGGGGGGTAAAAAAAAAAAGTTAACATTAAAACTCCAGAAATTACATAGATGAGGATTCCTAAAAAAGGTATTCAACATCATTGCGTCCCTCTTCTTTTATACCACACTTTCATTGTTAGACCCCAAAGACCATGAATGAAAATACAATGCCATTTGAGAGAGAGAGAGAGAGAGAGAGAGAAACTGAGGCACGGTGCAAAACTGCAGCTTGAGAACATCAATATAGCAGGACAGGGAGAAAGTCAAAGTAAGAATCCAATTCCTTCCTCTTCCTACTAGGAATCCACTGGGCAACACTGTCCTAGCCACAGCAGGACAAGTCTCAGGTGAGACCCCTGTGCCTTCTACAGGTTTCTGCACTGTCTGAAGAACACGTCTGGTTAGCAGAGTAAGGAACGATCAGCTATTCCCCTCGGGATATGGAGACACCATCTTCAGTCTGCAGCGTCCCATGAACTGGGTCAGCCACTGGTCTTCTCTGTGTCTCAGCGCCTCATCTCAGTGATATCTGTCCTCTCTCCTCCTTGCCCGCTTCGTTCGTTCCCATCCACCAGAGCACACCATCCGCACGCCAGGCTCCACGGTCGGGGCAGCCGGCACGCCGCTCCGTTCTGCTCCTCAGCCCCATCCTGCGCAACTCTCCTGTCCCAGCCAGGGACCAACATTCCCCAGCCTCGGCAGGAGCTGTGACACGCAGCGTCAGGGCAGCACGAAGTTTTCTGCAAGACCCTCAGGGCCAGGACTGTTTGCTTAGTGTTCCATAAACACTCACAGAGCCTCGGGAAGAAGGACCTGTGCGGCCCCGGAAAGCATAAAGGTTCATTAAGCCTCAGTGGTTACAGCACTGCTCTCCAGTCAGGTATGATAAAGAGCAGGTTCGGGTATCTTTCCTTAAATCCCTTTCTATTTTTCACACCCCCAAGACTAACAAGGCAGCCAAGAGGTAACGGTTTACAAATAATAAGGTAATTTTATTTTATATCTACATTAGTAAACTAAAAAAACAGCTGCTATTCATCATGAACTGTTATTAGCATTATTGAGGAAATGATGTGGAATTTATATCAATTTTCCCCTTATTGTAGAAGACTTGCCCAATTTATTTTAAATGTCAACTTACTATGTATTCATCAGGTGTGCGGCAGCAGTGATTATAATTAATTTCACATTGTAGTCTGGGCATGTGCCTTTAACATTAGCTTCACACATCTTGCAGGGGAAGCAATAAATGGAAGCCTTGGTCATTTTTGGTCATTAAACCTTCAGGAATATTCTTCACAAGATGAGACTGTCAAGATTCACGTCCTAGTGAAATTCTAACTTAGATTATTTATAGCTGTCTCTACTTTGAAATTCTCCTGCAGTGGAAATTAAATGCAAGACTCCCCAACAGCTGGTTAGGATTTTTGAGAAGAATCATTTAGTCATAAAAAGAGGAAAGAAATCCCACAGTCTCAGGGTGAACGAGGCTAATTGTGAAATCATGTTGAATTCAAGGGACAGTTTAACAGGAAAAAAACAAATTTAAGGATGCTAAAAGCATGAAAGCACTTAATTTAAATATTTTCTAAATCTATGTTCTGAAATGGAGCTTCCTAAGAACTCCTTACATTTAATCAAAGAATCTCTTAAGTAAGAAAATTACCTTCAGATCAAAGTATTATATTTAAACGGAAAGGAAATTTTCTCTATTCTTTCAATTCAGCAAGAAAAAGCTGACAATTTTTCATTCCCAGTCATCCTGTAATGGTTGCCCCCGCTTCTTCTTCCAGATCATCCACTTAATGACAGTTATTTGTGCCGATCTAGTCATGTCTCCTCTCTCCAACTGCGATTTGCTGTGGGTTTCCCCACATTCGCCATACCACAGCTCCTGAACGCTGGATGGGCATTCACGAGCACAAATTCCTAAGAGCACGTACAGCACGGAGCCGTTCCGATCTTGTTTTGCAACTCGGAAGCTGGGAAGCCAGACTACGCGACCAACAGGAGATGGTGCAGAACCACCCGCGCCACAGCCGGGAAGAGAAGCCCATCTCCGAGGCTGCGACCTGCTGCCTTCAACCCGGAGATGCTGCACCCTCAACAGCGTTATCCTGCCGCAACCATTTCCACCCCTTGAGAGACGGCTGCGCAAGGAGAACATCAGCCTTTGTTTGCTCTCAACACCATCTTTGACAGCAGAAGAATGACTATAGAATCCCTGCTGTTTACTGAGCTTTGAAACAATATTTGGCATCTAGAGGAAAAAAATCACAACAAACAGTAAGAGATGGGAGAACATGGAGAATCAGACAATGAAAGCAGACACAAACAAGCCGGCAACGCACACCAAACCAAGTGAAGAAAGATGAGGAAGTCAGACAATGAGGAAAAGAGGATTAAGGAAGATCTAGCAGCAAGGCACAATAACATATAACGAAGTCAGAAAACTGTGAGCTCAAGAAGGAAGCATCCCGGCACAGCAGCCCCGGAGCTGGCTATTCCTCAAATTCCACTGCCACCGCTGGCACCTGCCTTACCTGGGGCTTGGGAAAAAGCTCTGCAGACTTTCAGAAACTCGCTCTGCCTGTCTGTTCTTAAAGCATCTCTAAACTTCTCATAGTGGAAACGTTATTTAATAGATTTTGCCACTACTGCACACAAGCTCTCTTTTTTAGGCAGTGAAATGTACAGCTGAACTGTGTGCCCTAAACAACCAAAAATGAAGAAACACATATACAGGTATGAGCAGGAGATATCTGTTGTTTTCAAGAAATTGCTTGTAAGAGATCTTATCGTGCAGGCATCATACTAACCAGATAAGCAAGGACGATGTCACCTCAGATAAAGCCAACCTCAATTTATCTATTTCCCAGAGTGCTGGGGTAGAGCAGACATCAGTGCAAGCATGATGCCTCCAACTACATCCTTGCTTCCTGTCTTCCTTTAAAAAAGTTCTCGAGATCTTTTGTTCCAATTTTAAAATTCTCTTTCTTTTGGTGCATTTCCCAATGATTGCTTAAAGGGAGGAGGAGAATAATGAACACGCTTTGATAGCAGTTCATAAAGGAGCCATTTACCACAAGGACTCCGATGCATTTTTCTGTCTTTAAACATGAATTATCGCATCACAAACTGTTTGCCAAGTCGTAGATTACCAGTGCACTGAAACAGCGTTCCAGCAGCAGCACATCCCTTTGATCAAAACCACACTTATCTCCTCCTTTAGTCTTAGTGAACAACAATCCAAACAGCAAGCCAGCAGCTCGTTCCGAGGCCGGCTCGGAGCGGCAGGTTGGGCAAACCGGCCCCTCTCGCCCCCGGAATGAAGCTTTCCTTTACACCAATGCTCTGTGTGGCTCCAGTTACACTTTAAGTACGTTTCTCTTTCCGCTCCCCCCAGAGATGCGCCCAGTTACCTGCTTTAAAGCCTCTTACTCACCAGTCAAAGAAACTTCAGATAATTTAAAATAGACGTGACTGAAGGGCAGCCCTGGAACAAGCCTTTGTACAAGATTACCTACTGCATCAAGGTAACGTGAAACCACAAAAGCAGTGCACAAGTAACTGTGTGTAACTAAATGCCAAAAAATGAACTCTAAATGTCAAGAAAGTACAAAGACAGCTTCGTGTCCTCTGTCACACAGTTCGGGAGCCACGTACTGTCACGCCTACTAGCCACAATGACTGACACGTCTTCTAGCCGAGGTTCTGCAAACAGGCAACAGCACGTGCCGATGCTCACCACGCTGCTGTGCCCGCCTGTCCCCAGAGCCACCACATCATCAGCATCCCCAGCAGGCACCCACCCCGTGAACAAACACAGCATGGTCTCCCACCCAGCGGAACGCGAACACCGCCGCCCAGACACCCTGAACACTCCTAATGCACCGATTGCCTCAAGACCAATAAAAACGTCTCAGTGCCGCCGCCGCCTCCAGGCGGAGTGGCAGAACAAAGGTTTTAATCAGAAATTAGAGGGTATTTAAACAGAATTCCCCCAAACCTGAACAATCGTCAAGTGCAGAAAATGCTGAGACACTACAACATCACCTAAATGAAGGCATCTGCTTGGTTTAATGTATTGGGTAATTGTCCGGTAGGACTCATTACCAAAAATTATCATTAAGGCTGAGAACTTCTAAGGACTCTGAAGAAAAACATTTACAGAGATAGGAACAACATTCTAGGCTCAGTAGTCAGCGTAAATGTAACTCAAATTTTAAAACAGTTAATCTGCCATTTACCCAGCAGCACGAGCTCACATTAGAAACACAACCTGCCTTCTCGTATCAACAGCTCTTTCACAGCTCTGATGACTTCCAGTGCTAGAGAGCCACGATCTCCTCAAGCTACCAAGACCTCACGTACCATCCTCTACCCCCACAACCACCAAACACTGGACACATTTATGGCAAGATACACAGGAGATGAATTTAAATACTTGGAGAGGAAAGCGCAGGGAAAAGAAGAGCAACGTGTAAGTGAAGAGGATGTTGAAGGCAAAACGCACTGGGCTCCGAGCACGCTGTGCACTGCTCCGCGGTCCCCACTGCTTCAGCCGCAAACACCAGTGGCTACACGGGGCGCTGCGCTGGCCGGAACCTTGTGCATTCCACTGTCAAATCCCACTTACCCTTCCTTCTCAGCCATTCTAGCTTTGCTGTTAAGAGTAAATTTCTGAAAATGTTTTGATCGCCAAGAAGGAAAAAAAAATACATTACACTTGGAAGGAATCAGCAATTTGAATTCTGCAAAAATGGATAAAATTACTTAAGAATCAAGCGCTGGTTACTTAAGAATCCAGTCTTGGATTAAGTGTCTGCATATGTACACATCCTGGTGTAACCTCTCCACCGTAGTTTCACGCCCTGCCATAAGCCAGATGCAGATACAACACAAGACAATTACTGAACCGGGCAGACTTACCTTCATAGGTTGCCTGGAAGCCTTGAGCACTGACCGCGTAATCACTCACAAGCCACAGGGACAGCACAACCCCTGTACTCACAATAGGAGCAGGCAGCTGGAAACCCGTTAACCTGGAAGAAATCAAGAGGAAGGTTACACTCGCCATTTCTGCCTTGGACCCGCCAGCAGATGAAGAGTGGGGCAGCTGCCACCAGCCAGGACCCCGCTGCCTGGAGCGGGGAGCTTGGAGCTAACGACAACAGACTGGTACTGGTACTGCTTGAATGCAATAGCTGTTCAACAAGTGTCGGCAAACCCGTCCTGGGCTTTTAGCACCTTCTGGCTTACCAGAACAACTACTAACGTGTTTCTCCATTGACTGTATTTTAGATCAGCCTATCTGCTTCACACCATGCTCACTACGAACACCCACTCTGCAGCGCTCTGCAATCTCGGAGCAGTCCCCGAGCCCTTCAGAATAACTTTCCCCATCCATGAAATGGGAGCAATATTTAAGGTTGCCGACTGAGCCCAAGACATTATTCAGTAATGCTTGTAACACATTTTGAGAACTTTGGAGTAAAAATATTAGATAAGGATCTGAAGCATTATACTAGCTACATTAAATTGAACACAAACTAAAATAGCATAAGAGAACAGGCAAAAACCTGATGTTACCAATTAATTAAAGCCTATCAAGGTGGCTGTCTTCAGAGTATTTGCTCTGTAGTTTTACAATAGATAAGGTTTGAAGTTTCTAGGAATCCTCCCCAACCCCCACCCAACTGTCCTTGCAAGAACAATCCCAAGGATAGCGCTTTTCATCCTACATCCTAATATCGAACATGTACCACAGCGAAGACCGTGAGGGTTAACACCTCTTTACTCACTGAGGAAATCAAAGCCCACAGACAAGAAATCGTTTGCACGAGATGATCTAGTAGAGGTATTGTAGCAACTGCCGGGAATACACACACGCGCCCACCAGTCGGAGCAGAAAGAGCTATATAACAAGGTGACAAGTCTGTCCGAGAGACCCCAGACTGCACTGCAGAAACCCGTAGCCCAGGCGTCTCCCCCTCCCACCCGCCTTCCTCGCAGACTTAGAGCTAAATCACAACTGTTAATTTTATTACAAAAGCCTGTTTGGTAATGATTTTAAACTGGCATTCTTAGATCCCAAACGCTAAATCCCTGATATTGTATTGACACAGCCCAAGAACAGCCAACACACATTTCTCACAAACAATTACAGTTTTATAACTTATAAGCCTTCTCCTTACACTTGGCTAAGGTGATTTACATAATAGATTTACATAGGGAACATTTGTTTTAAAGCAATCTCATATTAGACTCTTGCCTGCCATGATCAAGGACGGACATTCAGACGCAATCCCTGTTGCCTGACAACTGTCCTAAAACCAGACTTTGACGAAACCGCAGAAGGAGCGGTAACAGAAGGAACTCGCAGCCACACGGTATCATTCGAGATCAGGAGTACTCGGGCTGGATCACAGGGACACCAGCAGCACGAGATAAACAGGCTACAGCAAGACAGATGGTTTAAAGCTTCTTACACACATACCCAGAGGTTTATCCCACGTTTTTTTTATACAGCAGCTTGTCTTTCTTATGGAGAGGGCAAAAGATCACTCGTGATACAAAGTGATGCACTTTGACCCCTTGAGAAATATCTGTAAGTATATATTTGATCCAGAGTATTTCCTCTCCTGATATGGTACACAGAAGGAGGAGAAAAAAAAAAAAAAAATCACACACAGAACAAAACCAGCTCCTTAATTTCGTGGGCCACCATCCTCTCTCTGACCATGGAGGTCAGGTACTGGTACACTGCAATTCCCAGCCCAAGCAATTTCTCCCCAAAGTTGCCACCAGCCCTTGGTAACTTCCAGAGACAGTGAGTGAACTTGCCTACTGTCCTTACTCTGGCCCTAATTTAGTAAACCTAAATATTATCTCAAACAGATTGAGCACTAATGAAAGCTGACATGCTCTGCCCCAGAACCTTATTAAAGCAAAATTTCCAGTTATCGGCAAAGTTCACGCAGCTGCCAGCCAATGATGGCAGTCAAGTTTTAATGTCAGCAAAGTAGTACTTACCCGCTCTCAGCATCAAATCCATTGTCTGCAAAAGCCGGAAGAATAATTGCTCCTGGTTATTAAAAATAAAAGGTTCTGGGATTTTTAAGGATTCAAGATTGTAGTACCACGCACAGAGCTGAGGAAGAGTGCCACAGCTTTTATTAATTTATTTTGCAGTTTAATTAAAATGGCTTATTGCAACCTTCATGCACTCAAAAAAAGTCCAGGAAATGCACGGACCAGTTTTAATAAAAACATAGAATGGACAGCAGAACCTGGCAATTTTGCTTCCTCTAATCACCACACAGTGTTTTATCATTATCTAGGAATTAAGTTAACCGTAGTCTGTGCTTTTTAAAAGTAGATCTGCTCTCTCAGAACTAAGCCATTTTGCATCACGGATTCTGTTCACAGTCTCTGTACCAGGAGGACCCCACTTTGCAGACGTTGCTTTTAATTCAGGGCTGCGTTTCCACCTCTGCTTACCTGTATGTAGGCAAGTGCACGTATCCCATAGGAGTCAATGGGAATTCAGTGGCACCTGAAACAACGCTGCCCTTAAGCGTGTATTTGGATTTTCTAGTTACAGGGCCTTAAAAGAAAAGGATGGCCTGTGCATAGGGGCATGAAATTGTAACTGAGAGTTTGTTCTCAGCCCTTCTACACACTCTACATTGACTGAGGAGACAATTTTCATGGGAACCTCTGGGCTTCCTGAACATCTAAAAATTAATAAACCCAACCATCTCTCCAGGCCCTTAACTTCAGATGTTCATTTGTATCTGTCTGGCGTCCCTGGAGCAAGCAGAAGAAAATAGGCTGCCTGACGGCACAGAAGGTGACCAAACAGTGTTTTCCCCTTCAGATCAAACAGCCTTTCTGCCCAAAAAAGATGAAAAGTGCCCCCATGAGTGCTAAAACTAAACTTAATCAGAAGGAAGCAGGAAATACTGCCTCAATAAGAAAAATAGCCACATAGCAACTCCTACCCTCTACACCGCTAATTTCTGTATCACTTCCTGCAGCGAAAACCTGCACTAGAAACGAGATGAAATTCCTCAATTCCCCACTGGAAGCAGCTGCAGTCAAATTATTACCATTACTCCTCTTAAGCCTTCAACCAATGCACACAATTGAAAGTTTTTCCTTCTTCTGATGTCCTCATCTTCTCCAAGCAAGAGCACAGGCAATATCCTCTTGAAGAAACGACGATTTAACAAGGCTCATGCTCAAATCGCTCCTCCAGAACCTCAGCGCTCCTGTTCCAAAGGCCCAGAAACAGCCAAGCTTGGCAGGACACCCTGCCCAGATCTGACCTGGCTGGGAAACTGTCCTCATGTCTCCCTCCCTAAATCTGCAGCCCAGGCAAATTTAAAGCACGGGGATCAGCATGACGGCAGACAGAATATGAAATCATTCCCCAATGGCCTCATGCATGAAACAGTAATTCTAACATCACTGTTATTTAGTGTAGCAATAAAAAAAATATATACGCTAATGAGAAAGAAAAGCAGCAAACTCTGTTCCTTGTTTTTATTAAGGGCCGTAACAAGAAGGTGAGGGCGGTAACAACAGCATGAATAATCATCTTCCGTTTCTTCTGTACCTCTGGCCAAATGGATTATTGAGTGATTATCCCCTTAAGTTGCTTGGAGCCAACACTGATTGTGTGAGATTTTCAATGTGTTTTTCAGGGGCTTAATTCTGCTCCTACTGTGAGGAACCAAACTAAACCAGTGCCAGAAATACCACTTCATAAGCTTGCCCTTGCTTCACAGTACAGCAAAAATCAATATACCAAAACAAATCAACACAGAAATCCTCTACTCTATTTGCATCCTTCTTCATTCTTTGCCTCGGGTTTGCCACCGACACTGCAAATATTTCTGGTGCACGACTCCCCAGGTGCAGCAGAACAGCAGAATCCGCTCCACAGAAGAGCTTTTCTAGAACCGCTGTTGGTAAAACCCGGGTGCAGTTGTCCCCACCACCTCTGTAGAGGCTTCTCCGTACCTCCACGTGCACCAAGCCCCTCCGCATGCCAGCGGCTGCGGTACACCGCGCCCCGGGTGTGCTGCTCCCCGCTCCCCACGGAGCCCAGCTGTCCTGCCTCCCACACATCACCATCTTCCCTGGCACCACCAGGTCCTTCCCCAGTGGAAAACTGTCCCACCCGCCTACGAAAGGAGTCGAGCACCAGACAAAGACCCACTGACTGCTCTGCTCGGCAGGTCCAACCCACACGTGAACACTTCTTTTGCCCAAGAAAAAGAACAGTCAGCCAGGACAGTCCACAGCTCAGTCCCTCTGCAAACCCTCTCACCTCCATCTGTTGCATATTATACTGTTCCACTGTATCAAGTACAACCGTCTCACACACCGTGACGCAGGCGCCCATTTTGGAGTGCAGGTGCCATAATTAAAACAGAGCACATTATTTTTCTGGTAGGATGCCCACCATCAGCTCAGGCTGCAATCAAAATAGTTATTGCAGCTGGCAATCCAACAGCCTCCAAAGCATAAATGCTAGAGAAGTGTCTCAGAACATCTAATGAAAACGCATTGGATTGCGTCGTTTAACCCAGCATTAAATTACACTACACCATACTTCAGTGATTTTTTCCTGCATGTAATTTAAAGGCACCTATTAAAGAAAATTTCCCATCAAATGAGCCACTCTCTTCTCTCTATACAGTTTAAATGACACGGTTCCGTGAGTGCTAGCCTGACACCCCTGCACTGTGCCAGGACAAGGCTCCAGCCGAGTCAGGTTTAAGGGACTGTGTTGAGAGAACAGCTCGGGGTGGGAGCTGCCCGTTGGGGTGCTCTTTGGAGAACAGTCTGGAATGAGCAGGCGAGTCCCCTTTCACACCGCGCGTCCGGCCAACAGGGCAGCGGTCAACCTCAAGTCATTTCAAAGGTGCATTCATGAAGTTATTTCAACTAATCCATTATCAACCGGGGCCAACAGAAAGAGCCCAGTAACTCCCAATTGACTTTGAGTCAAGTTTTATACGCCTTACTCAGCCAGACAGCTGGCTCACGTGCCCGTAGAAACGAGGAAACTCGCTAGCTTCAGTGAGAGGCTAAATCTACGTTCACTCTTTCCTCAGAAGAATGGATATGAGTGATATTAATTAACATTTGCAACTTTCTCAGTCTTGATGAAAAGGATGCGAAAGCATTGTGCTCCAGCTGCTGCAGGGAGAACCCCTTCAGAAACACCTATGTATGTGTGTAACTTTAAAAATTAGTCTTAGGGGATACTAGAAACACAGCCACATGCAAAGTCAGTGGTAACTCACAGATGTCCTCCTCAAGGCTGCTTCATGGAATGTATGTCAGGAATAAAAGAATAAATGCAAGAGATCAGGGAATTTATCCACAGCAGTCCATCCCATCTCAGATCTCATTACAGGTAGCAGATTTTTTTCTTTAAAGACACCGTTGCTGGTGGGTGTAGGATAAAGTAGTCGGGGCGGGGGGGGGGGGGGGGGGGG
>VFFE01007080.1:416787-456866 GCA_008921705.1 Burhinus oedicnemus
TCATCTTTCATCCTGAAGGAGTTTATTGTCTCCTCCAAATCATGGGCCAAATCCCAAGAGAATCAGCGTGCATTTCAAATACTACTTTACAAAGCTGGCAAAAGCGCGACACGTAGATGCCCTAGGCACAAGGACTTCCATACGTGCAGTAAAATGGAAGCTGACAGGTCTTTGTTCCTCACGTATCGTTGTCCCCAAGATTCAGTGCTAGCCCTGCCTTCCAGGAGGGCTTTCCATACCACCACTCTGCTGTCCAGCCACTGACCCGCTCCAGTGTCCTTCTGGCTCCCACAGCCTCCTCCTCCTCCTCCCAGTCCCCCGGTACTTCCCTGCCTGCCTTATCCCTCCCAGCAGTACCACAGGCTGCTGCCGCCTCCGCCTCTTCCACACATCTGAGCCCCTCTATTTCCAGGCAGAAGAACTGTGAAGATTTTTTCCCCCCATTTTCACTAAGTGTGGATGAAAGACACACCTGAGGAGAGCTGACTCTCTGCTGGCGTTTCCTCAGGCTTGTCTGGTTCAGAGTTTTTTTCCCCAGTGGTCATTAGTTTTTCTCCTTTCCTCTCTGTATTACTTTAGTAAAGAAACAAGCAATTATAATGAGATGTTAGCTTGATTTTTTTTTTTAAACCATATTGACAGAATAACTGGTACCATAAAACGTTCTCATTAATCATCAATAAAACAAGCAGAGCATAATCTGAGAACACTTCCAGCTCACGCATCTGCAGACATGCAAAAGTCAGTTCTGTCTGCAAGGCAGAACTCACTGCTGTTACTCACACAGCTGTCCTTTAATTTTGGTCCCTACAAGGCTGAAATGATGCTCCGGACCAAAAAAAAAAGAAAATCTCAGCCAGCTTAGAAGGATACTGTAATGACAGAAGAAAAACAGTATCAGTTCACATTTGGATTTACTCAACTGGTTGGAATGATTTACGCTCAAAACCAAGCTGCTTTTATTTTTGGGTCAAGCTACAAACAGATCCCGACCGAACACCCTCAGAGGCACGCTGCAAGCAGCACTGACTCCTTCTATATTCTCTGTTCGTATTTCACAACGCAACTCCAAGCTACTTTGCTGCCAACCAACACCACACATCCCGTTTTATTCCATCCTACTTTCCAACCATCCCCTCTGCCCAGTTGGTTGATACTTAAGTTGCTTTTAAACTAATATAATCCCTTGGCTCTGACATACTTTTCTACATATTTTTCTTACCAAGACAGTAACAAGCATTAGGGGGGGAAAAAGCTTTCTCTCTCCCTTAAACTCACTCATTATGACATATACTACACCTACATTTTTTCCCCAAAAGTTCATCTAGCACTTTGCAAGCACTTGTCAGTCTAACAGCAGCCAACCCGACCCCGTCTGCCAGCTGACTTAGGAATCAACGGCACTTTCTTCCCTTCTCCGAGCCAAGCACAATTCATCAAGCCCAAGAGTCCTTCGCTTACCTCTGACACTGACAAAGGCTTCATTAACACACACGGTCGTCTCTAGGGACAGTCACAGGGCTCATAAATTCCAGCCTGGGTGGATCTCTTCATTCGTTTAAAGCCGGGTTTGGGTCAATTCCCACTAGAAAAATGTCAGTTACAGAGCCTGAAGCCTGCACAGCCATCTCAAACACACGAGGCCTTCATGGCTCAAGCTGGGAATAGGTACTAAACATCAAATTTCAATAAATTTAATTTCCCATACAATGCAATAGAGTAGGAAGACCGTGGACTTGGATTTATTTTACTAGTTTTACGTCCCTTTCATGCTCATTTTTCCTGTGCTTTCTCAAGTAGCAGTGAGATGCAAGCAGATCTCTGACAAACTCTGGCATCTGTACTTTCCACCATGTTACTACAAACCGAAAAACCCCACAAATTCACAGAAGGGTTCACCAAATTTTAGTAACCTCTTGGCAAATCTGAGCTGATATTCTGAGTAAACAAAGACAAGTTTGGATATAAACAAAGTAAGGCACAGCAGTGTCAATTCAAAACTTGGCAGTTTTAGGTTATTTTTAGCTTTCTTAAAAAAAAAAAAATCAGGATGTGAAATCTAGTAAATGGGAAAAATAAGTTCTCGGAACCCCTGCAAATCACACAAGGCTTACTGACAAACACAGTGCAACTGGCGAACAACAAGAAAGCACGACCATACTGGAGGGGTTGCGAATACCCCAATATTCACACTTGCCCTTCAGTAACACTAACTTCTGCTGCATGCTGTGCAAAAACAGTGTCCTACAGCCTGAAGAACTTCACATTTAAATAGATGTGAATGTTCAAAACAGCTCTAAATGCAAGAAGGACAGTAAATATAAAAGTTCTCAAGCCAGCAGCGCTCTGAACAGCAATACCTCTAACTCGTTCGAGCTTGTGGGAGGCAGCTTTTGAAACCACAGCGCTGGAAATCCCAACTCCACGGCTATGCTCCCCAGTACCCCACTAGCCTGCTGAAAGATTTTAGGCAGTCCTCTGAACCCCGAGTTCCTCCTGCAGCCCAGTCCCCGCCACGCACAATCCTGACCACCACAAGTCTTGCAGGGATGCTCAGAAGCCCCCGTGAGAGCGTATGGAGATTCCCAGATGAAAAGCACCCAGCACTAGATTTATGGCGTACGGGTACTGTGGGACAGAAGGTAAGATCTAAACTACCACTAGTTCCAAATGCCATTGTAGGTGACACAACAAAGCAAAAACTTTAATTATGGCTTTGTTAGTATATGTGCTTACTACATATACCCTGTTCCTCCCGTTTGCTCTATGTGAATCTCAAGAAGGTAAAGCTATACAGCTGCAAAGAGCCAAAGCGGACATGCGGAGTGAATCCAGGTCTCACCTGCCAAGTCTGTGCATTCCTTTTACTCTTCATGCACACAAAACCAGGATTTGAACTAGACTTGAGGGAAACTTTACTTCCCCCAAGCGAATATTAAGCCACAGCATCAGGCAAGCACTGTTCTGCCTACATGATCCTGGGACAGCCAGCTTCAATCCGTCTTGGAGATTTCCACATAAACTGCAGTCTCGCTTCCCTCCACGATATAGGTAGGCCTACACCAGTTCCTTAAGATTTTAATTTATAATAACACATAATAAGATAAAATTTATTGGCAACAGATGAGAAGGAAACAGTAGAAATTTACTTTCTATAAAGCCAAGAGTTAAAAAGAAGCACCCAAACAGAACAAATAAACAATGCAAGTCATCCTCCATGGCCAGTGCAGTCAAAAAAGTGGGTTATTAAGAAATTTGATTTTTAGAAGGTGCATTGTGTGATGAAAAACCTGAAACAAATCCCATTGTTCCTATCGATGAAGATTTATCCAAAAAGACAGTAATATTGATTCATGTCATATCTAATTCTCTATTCACTTGCACCTTGTGCGAATGCTGAATATTGAGCAGGAACAGGACAGAAGCGTTGCCGAGTGCCCACGTTTAGCAGGAGAGCCCAGTAACGCACAAGGCACTGGAGGGGAAAAGCCCCAGGTTCGAACCCAAGCAGCACCACGGAGCTACTGCTTGCCCTGGTGCCAGTCACTGCTTTCTGTTTCCATACTCCTTCCTCTGCCATGCAGACGTAAACTGGGAACAACTTGAGCGAGAGGATGTCTTGCCATGCACCTGGATAGCCAAAGGTCCCGATTTCAAGAGCTAAAAAGAAATATTCTATAAAAATGCTAGAACAGCAGCATTTCACACTTCAATTTACACATGGATCAGTGACAACATAAGCTACAGAACAGTTCAAATGAAAATATTTATCTCCTTCCTAAACCTTTTATTCCACTATAGCAGCTCTAATCGGCTGTAAGCCTAAATATTATAAAAATCACTGAAGATGTAAGGACAATTACTGCATCTTTGGACCGCAGAAGCCTTTATGTTTTCCAAACAGCTACAAAAACGCAAACAGACAATTACATTCTTTATTAGGAAAAGGGACCAGGTGTCAACAGTTGCTCTTGCAGCACACCAAAATCCAATTCTGAATAGTCTAAAATGAGCTGGGCCACCCCCTGCCACCCAACAGGAGCATAATGAATTAGAGTCAATAGGCACTGAAGATTTGTCAATTTTCTATTTGAGACTGCAAGTAATAGCGCTCCACAATTCCATTGTATCTTCAACGATCTAGTAAGATTGTATCATTTCCTGTAGACTTTCATTAATTTTGATAAAAGGGAAATACACACTGTCTAAAGAGGTGCTGTGCCTGAGACACTCTCAAGGTCAGACCTTACAGATACAAGAACTTCTTGACCTAAATATTCACTGCGTGCAAAAGATAACACAAAAGTGCATACATTTTCACTCCCTTCAGGAAAATGGATTAAAAGGCACGGCTGTGAATGTTACCTGGTTTGTGTGTCAATTCTCCTTCCCCACCCTAGCATACAGACCCTCCAGGTGGGGGCTTTTAAGCATTTTATGTATTTAACTTGCAAAACTGAATCACTATGCCATTCTAGAGGTGGGAAAACCGAGATAAGTAACTTGCCTAATGCCACCAAGCAGAGCAGGTGCTGGGCTCAGAACAGGACTAAGACAGACACCTGACTTCTGCTTTTGTGAAGGACCACCAGCACGCCCCAGTGCTCCGCCAGCACTGCTTCTACCCCCATCCCTGCACGCCCATCGCTTTGCTGCTCTGCTCACAGCGCCCTCTTCATGGGAGACCGACACTGATTATTAGTGAAGAAAGCGGCAGTCTTGATGCTAACTGATGTCAATATCTATTGACTAAAAGTGAAATTATTTTTGAAGACCTGCTTCTGTACTAATAAAGTCAAGAGACCCTTTGTACAGGTTCTTACGCAAGCAGGAGCGGACGAGTCATCTTCTCATCATGCAGTTCTGCAGTAACACAGCAACCGGGCAAGCCGAGTTCAATAACTAATAGCTAACAGCTCGTAACTCGCTGTGCCGCCTAAGGCAACTCACTGGACTTCCCTGTGCTGCCTCCTCCCTTCCTCTACAACAGCACAGTAGACCTCTTCCTTCTCAAAGCGCTCTGTAATCTAAAAATGAAAAGGATCATGCAAGGGCTACTGGTTAGTTCAATTTCTCTGCCTGCACTGCTAAAAAAAATAAAAAGAAAAAAAAATCTAATCTCACTTGCTCTGACCCCAAAGGCTCACCCACTGGGTTTGTGAATTGCCATTCCTGCTAAAAGAATACAAGCAGCTCTGTCTAAACTAAACAACTCGAGATGACTAAAAGTGTCTGTGACTGTATCACTTTAAACACCACATACATCCATGCACAAAAAGATGATAAACTTTCTCTGTATAGAGCATTGATTAGTGGAGCACCGGCAGCCGTTGTCTTTATCACAAGTCGCCTTTGGTAAGGAAAAGGAGCAACCCCCATGGAAGCTATCAGAGATCCCATCGGGCAGACCTAATTTACCTGGAACACTGCAGATGTGGGCGCTGCAGGGTCTACAGTGATCACACATTGCATCACGTTCAGACTTCACACTGCTCTACTGCTGTCTAAAAGGCTTGCAGTCACTCTGTTAAATAAAGTCCACCTGAAGTAAAACCAACCACCAGCTAGGGAAGTCTACAGAAGAATATATGATCCTGGCCTTCAGCAATTACTTCCTTTTATCAACAGCAAAGCCCTGTGTTGTCAGACAGTGCAGATAAACTGCAAGAGGAAAAGCTGAGGAGGGAAGCGTAACACGTTCCGCAACAAGAGGTTAACAGCAGAGTCCAAAAAAACTCCTGTCTGCTCTCTCGGTGCACTGCACGTTGGACTTCGCTGGCCAAACCCACCAGCAATGTCCTACAGCGGGGCACGCGCCGGGCATTTCCCCCTCCTTCCCTCCACAGCTCAACGTCAGCGGAACAGGAGACGTTCAAGGGCTGCAGCAACTTGGGCACAGAAGACTAAGGACTCCATGATCCTCCCTAGAATTTCCACATACTAAAATTCACCCATTTAAAACCTACGTCAATTACTGACGGTATTCGGTGCTCACAGATCTATCAAAAGCAGACTGCTCCAGTGCAGAGTCTTAACTAAAATCTATTACATGTTGTCCAATTACAGAAAATCTTTCTACACTTAATACACTTAGCATACCTTAATATGAAGCAAGAGTCATTGTCAACGTTTGCTAGTAGATTTTACCTGTAAACATGGTTAATCAGCAGTTTAGAGGGAAAACAAAAACAATTTTGAAAACAAAATACTATTTGAGTAACAGCAACACCCTAAGGCCCAACAACCACCAAGCACCTGTACTAAACACAGCAGGGAGAGCCGCACCTGGAAGGAATTCTGTAATATTCAGCACTTCCCCACAACAGTACAACAGGGCCACTGGCAAAAGGCTCTAATGCTGCTGCTGCAGCAGCTCAAACAAGCATCTTCTCAGGAAAAAGAGTGTATTTTATTCTACAAAGCAGAGAACGTAAATTCAACTGGTTTTTTTGTTGGTTTTTTTTTTCCCCACAGAGTTAATGTGAAGTGACAAAAGACCGTGCTAAGGCAGAAAGGGAGGTAGGATTCTGCAGTTCACTAAAGATGACAAAAGGATTTAGCTGGCCCTCCATTTTATTTATCTTTATCCTTAGTAAAAAGAACTGTAGTCACCTCGGAGACATAAGGTAGCTACAAAGGAATATGTCACAGGACCACAGGTGACTCAACACAAAATCCTAACACAAGTTCTGTGTATTACCAGATGGCAAACACTATTTCTCCAGGAATTTCTTGACCAGCATTGAACCCCAGCAAACCCAGTACCTGTGAAGCCAGAACCCCAGAACGTTATTGTAACCCCGGTCTGCATCTCTGCACACCAGAGCGTACGGCACGTGGGGGCAGTTCTCTCCTTCGCTCTTCCCATTGTCTCCTCCTCGCCTCCTCCCTTCCATTGTTTTTAAGATCAAAAGCTTTGTTCTCCTGATTGGTAATTAAGTAGCAGTCACCCAGTCCAATTTTTCAAAGAGTAATTAAAAGGTTATCAAGGAGAAACAGGCAAGATACAGGTATTCCTGTTGTCTCTGTAAATAGGTCACCCCAGCAGATAATTCAACTCTTATCACGAGTATCGCATAATTTTGAGTTCAAACAAAATACTTAATCTTTCAGTCAATTAAATATGGCCACAGAGATCACATGGTTTTTAACTGCATACACAGCATATTGATGGCAATCCTCCCGTTAACTCTTCAGGCGTTTGTCAGGGAAGAAGGATGAGTATCTCTAACGAGCAACAGCAGCTCTGACAGAAGACACTGTGCACAATGTTGAGACGTGAGCTAGAAGACAAGTTATTCACAGTGCCAGCGAGCTAAAGGCAGTGCAGACTTCTTTAAGTACGAAGCTATTGCAGTAACGATTTGCAAAGATTTCTCTAACCCTACACACTCTGTAGACATCAGAATGGGACAGTTCCCCACAGCTGTGTAAATATACACCTCCTAGGAACTTCTGTAGAAATGCAAATTGAGGTTCTGGCTATAATAAAGATTTATTTTTCTTGATACACTGGCTCAAACATTTTCTTCGCCAAATAAATACAGTACCATTGCAACATTTCCTTTGAAGAGGGAAGGTAGACCAGAAGACAACGCAATCGCCCTACCCACGTCACACGGGAAGGAAAGCCCACAGGTTGTAAGATCGTAAGAGTGACCCCAGCATTGTTCAGCACGTATGCAAGTGAGCAGTCTCTCCTGGGATAAAAAGACTGCATATTCTGTCCCTTGGGCTTTCCAAAGGAGTTTTAAACATCTTTGGAAGGGGTGGAAGGGGGAAAAAAAAAAATTAAAAAAATCTGATTTTCTAAATTGACAAGTCCTATTTGGAGTGTAAATTCAGCAGCTCCCTTCAGGAAAACAGAATGAGGTATTCGAAATGACTGACTGACCAGATATATTGTAAATATATTTTTCCCTGGATCTGACTGCAAGCCTGAAACTTCAAATACGGAAATTAGCAACTAATTTAAGATTCTCACATTAAAAGCGCCCTGCAAGTTATCAGCAGCAGATGAAAAAGCTTGAAGATGTCATGTGGCTTTCCTTCTTTGCTACATTTTTTCTTGTTAACTACTGTCTGGTTATGTCACATAACAGTCTGACATGAAAAGGTGCAAAGAGTCTCCCAAATCCCACAGCAATCTTAGATCCATAAATAACTCCAAATATTCAAATTTTAGTCAGGTCTCTGCTGAGCTTCTAAGCCCAGCACGGTGGGAAACCAATCAGGAAACTAACCTGATTGGAGCATCCTCTTAACAATGACACAATCAGCAAAGCACAATGGGAATCTGCAAAAAGACTGTTCTTGAGTAACTGCAGTTTTCAGATCAGGTCTCCACATGCGTCCGTCTGATCCCACTGGCAGCTGAGAATAGTTAGGAACTTGAAGGATGAGCCTTTGGGAGAGTTCGGTCTGGCGTACCGAGCACGAACACTGCTCAGGAGAAGGGACGCCACATGTAGGCGCCGATGGGAAGTTACAAATCTCATCTGAACTGCTGAAAACGCGTAGCTCTCCTACTCCAGACAAGGGGGAGAAAAATCTGCAGCCATCACTGTTCTTGGGTTTCAAAGAAGACTCTGTTCCCGTGGTCCCTGCTGAAAGCCAGTGTATGGTGTTGGGAAAAAACAAGTTATTTGAGAGAAGCTAAAGGAGCAAGGACTCGGAAACAAGCTCTGATTTTAGCAAACAAAGCAAAGTCATGGCACTGAAAAATGACAGCAGCCCGGGATATCTAAATTAAGACGCTGAAATGCATTTAATATTCACATACTCATCACAAACGCACAACGCAAATTCCCTAATATACAGTAAAGCAGTTTATTAGGAAGTGTCTCATCGGATTAAGTCTGCTCTTATTCTATTAGGGGACTTTCACACCACATTAAATTGCAAGACAACAGGGTGTTTGCCAGCACATGATGAACACAATTATTAACCCCTTCTCAGAAACGCAGACAGACAGGACACGGTGACACACCAGGCCAAGGAAGCTCTTCGGAATATACAGCTTAAATGGAACAGCAGGGTTTTGAGAAGACGAACCATCCTCCACCCCTCAGCATACGAAAATGTCATCAACAGGTTAAGCCACTCAATGTACGCCAAGATTATTCTCTTCTCCCAGTCAAGCAGGCATGACCTACTGAGATGAGCTTATGCTGTTGAGCATCGCTGATTTAAGAGTGGGAGAAGCAGAGATAGAGTTCCCTGTTTGTGAACGGTTTTGTTGATCAGCCTTGAACACACTGAACAGTTACCTTCTCCACAGGAGCGTGCTTCCCCCCACCTCCTTTCTTTACACTTGCTTACAGCTTATTTTGGCCCTCCTCCTGGTAGCACGAGCTTTGATGAATGACGCATGGTCATCCATCTTCGAGTGCTGCACTTCGATGATGAATTGAGTACATTTGGAAAGCAGTCCGAGAAAAAACAAAATTGATAGCCACAGGAAAAAAAGAAAAGAGGGAGAAAGAAGAAAAAAGAAAACCACATCAGTGTTGGGCAACAGCTACAGAGTTTAATGAGGTGCGATTGATGTACACGGGGGGAAAAAAAAAATGTTAGCTGAACAAAGAAGTGAGACACCAAACAGCACAGAGGAGCAAGTTCCAGGTTTTGAAGTCACTGATCTAGAAACATCCACAGGAAGAATGCAAACATCCATCGTGCAAGAGTCCATATCATTTATTGGCCTAAGTCCTCTGTAAGTGCATTCAGATCTCTAGAAGGCATCCCCAATACATCCTCCCCCCCTTATCCACTTTCCTCCATTGTACTAAAACACACCATTTCCTGGTTTCTTCCCACAATTTACACTTATCTACTCAAGTTGCACAGAAAGATCACCAGTGATGCAGAGGGAGGACCTTACTTGTCTCCTCACCCTCTTCCCCCAAAATGCAGGGCTACAAATTATCAGGACAGTATCCAAGCTGTATCTCAGTTTTGCGGTCAGCTCTAGGACGATGCCCTTGCCATCACTTCTATCTATAATCATACCGTGCTTACGAGTAGCTCAGAGCAGTACCTGGATGCAACTTGTCTATAGCATCTTACTCATTTACCCCATCATGACCCTACTTCCGAATTCATTTCATTCATGGATTTTGCTTCTTCAGCAGAACCTCCCACTGACATCTAGAGGGCAAAAGGAAACATCTGGCACTGCTGATGAGCAGAGCCTTTTGCCAGGGGCATCTCAGAGCAAGAGCAGCATTGACTACTGGCCATACAACGTTTCCTGAGCAGAATTTTACACCAGATGTAGGCATCCTTTACGTAATACCCAAAGCACTATGCTACCTTCTCATTAAGTGATGAGGTCCCATAATTAAGATGATTCTCAAGCACAGTTGCAAGATGAAGATACGATTTATTTGCATAACTGAAATCACCTACTTAAAGAGCTGCTCTGCACCAGTGATTCTTTAACTCAGATTTTCCAGTTGGATTAGACAAGACACTGAAGTCAAAGCATCCGTCCTAAACTGAAGTGGTTTGAAGTAAAATTAATTTCCAGGACTGTCCATGACTACCGTATTCTTACTAGGCGCTGCCACTATTTCTATTACTTTTTGACTTTATTACTGTCAGACTTCAGCTGCAATCAGACACCACATCAGAGAACGGCAGTCATGTCACAAGTCACCAAGCTGATTTCATCTCTGCCTCAGATCTGGAGGTCTGAGATCACGACTCTGTCAAACGCAGAAGTCTGACGTGTCATATAACATTTGCTACCACAGCAATATATTTCCCCCCCCCCCCCCCCCCCCATCCACATTCTTCCAGGTAAACATCGCTCACTAGCATGAAACTGCCTCCCAAGCAGGGAAAAGAGCCAGTGGTTTTGATCCAGCTCCTTTCCACGCAGGCTGCCACAAGGGAAGAGTATGTTCCCACTTGGTCTCTTGTCTGCATACCCCAAACTGGGAACTGTACCACTGCAAATACAGCCAAGAGCTGCCATCACCAGTAACAGCCCATACCCCCGTCAGACCCGACGGGGTACACAGGAAAGATGATGCTGGCTAGACCCAGCCTTCTCCGGCTGCTCTGTCTTCTCTCACCCAGCTCTGGAAGGTTTCAGCTCCTCACGCCAGCACAACATGTAGCAAATGTCTTCCAATCAGTATTCCTAAGGAGCTGCTGTAGAGCTACATCTTCTGAGAACAAAAGCGCAGTCCTGTACCCACCAGCTAAATACTTCACACCTCCCTCAAATCCATTTTTCCTTCCCCAAAGCAGTACCTGTGAACACTCCATCCCAAAGATAAAGATCAACTGCCATGATGTACAATTTCTGGATATATGAGATTTTCTTCTCTCTGGGGAAACAGGTACATAAACGTGTGCTGGGAACAGCCTAAATGACAAATTCTCCTTAGTGTTTTCCTCTCTTCGCTGCTACTTTCCCTGAATGTCTTTTTGATGCACAAAGAAAAATTCACCCCAAACTGGTGTAACTCCTACTGGCTTTAATGGAGTAATTCCTCCACACCAAAGCTAAATTCTAGACGGTTTGCAAGGCAACTGTTTTGAAACCAAAAGCAGAATTTCACCTTTATCCTATGGCCAGCGTCAGAGCTGCTGATCACTGCTGCCTGCGTTTGCTCTGCCTTTTGTTACCGATGCTGGATTGTTTACCCTGCTTATGTAGATAACCGAGGCTTTCAAGTTGAAACGAATTAGATTAGAAATTACTTCTTTGATTTCTCATTGCTTTTTTCAAAGGCAGTGATGGCATTTGCACTTCTGAGTGCCAAACAGCTACAGGTAAAAAAACTGCAGAGTAGTGCTCATTAAAGTCAATTATAATTAGATTGACCTACTTTGGTGCAAAAACGCTTGGTGGAACTTCTCTCTGCAAGACAAAGTTCATGCCTTTATGAATCTAAAATGGCCAATCATATTTACTACCCAGGGACTCTTTCTGTATCATGTTTGTTGTATCAGTGAGAGTTAGGACAGCCCCATAATCCACCAGGGACTGAAACTGAGCTAGGCACATAGCTCATTAACAAGGGCAGACTAAAGTACTTTGCATTTCTATAGCACCTGGCATCTGCCTCTCTCAGTGCATTTTGTCAATACATAATACAGACAAGAGTGAATTTACCTCCCTCCTCCACTTCAGTTCCATTTATTTGTAGAGTTCACTGAAAGGATGCATTAACTTGGTGCCAGAAAGCTGCACAGGACGGGGAATATTACCGTTATCACAGAGTGGTAAAATTAGGCCTGGTTTGGTTTAATAACTTGGAGACTGCCAGAGATCCATAAGCTTCAGTTCTCTAAAATTCAATCACATCCTCTTTCTTCAACCAGACTGGCACTCAATAGGCAATGCGGGGATACTGAATCTCTCTCTACCGCACATTTTTTGTTTTAATCATAAGCAAATGTCATCAGAACAATTTAAGGAAATTGGGAAATTAAAGAGGCTGTATCTCTCCATTTCCTTATGGTATAAAAGCTCCTGATGTTGCATGAAGTTCAGAAAATAAATTCCAGGTCAGAGAGACATTGTTCCAAACACTTCCAAGGTCATATGAAAGGCAAGAAGCTTTAAGATCAGTATAAATTTATGCTGTCTTTGCATAATCAGCGATAAAAACAAAGAACAGAGGCCAGAAATATGTACATAATCTTAAACCTCGCTGAAGAAAAACAAATACATAATACAAAAAAAGGACACAGTTTTATGACATATCAAATCAATCTACTGAAATATTTGCATGTTCATGACTGACCAAGATGTGCTTTGGACACAGCTAAAAGAAAATTGCTTATTGCAAACAAAAATTAGTTTCCCAAAAGCTGACAATCTGGAAAGCAATATATTCTTCATCAACTGTAATAGCAGGGGAACTCCATTTATATTGGACGTTGCTGGAAAAAGTCAGCAGGCACAGGAAAGAGATCCAGGAAGCCCATGAGAATTTATGCATACTATATAATTTGCTTTCAGGTTTGAGTTAGTAGTTCAGCTCAGGCTTGACTGACAAAATCTTGTCTAAAGTACATGACGAGGAAACAGTTTCTCCTCTGAAGACTTGCAAAACCAACTCTCTTTATCCCTTTGGCCCAGGAGCATGAATCGGTAGAAAGGTATGAAAGGACAACGCCAGGGTCTGTGCTATGAAGTTCCAGGTGAATTCATATTTGACAGAGGACAACGTTCTTCCAGAATTTCTGGAACGTTCTCTCCAACCCAGAAGTTTGACACGAGGCACCTCCACACACCTTACTCGAGCGATGGGAACGCAGCAGCTTCCCCCGCGGACCAGCCGGTCCCTGCCCCGCATCTCGGCTCTGAGCGGGCTGTGCCCGCTGGCCACAACCCACGGCAGCAGTGACAGGACGGGCTGCACCCAGGGACCACGGTCTTTACTCCCGCTGTGGGTTAACCGTCAGCCCTGGCAACAGAGAAAGTACAACCCTTCCAGAATGGTTGCATTCACACCTCCCCACAATTTGCCACTCTTTATTCAACAGCTACAGCAAATGAGACAGGTAAAGACACAAAGCTAAGGGATCAGATGCCATCTGCCAGAAGGCTCAGTGTGGCACTGTAAATATTTATGCAGACATTCCAGCTTCTAATATTATTATTTATGGACTCATACTTGCTGAAGGTATAACACCAACACGAAACTCATCAGTGGATATGCGTTTGCGGGCACATGTCCTATTTTGTGACTGAGATGACCAGTCTGAGAATGGAGCTAATTCTAACTTGTACTCTGCCAACGCAACCTGCTATTTTCAATTCTGGAAAGTGGTTTATTATGAGAGTATATCTTTTTAATGACTGCATCAGTGTAATTTTATTGCAGTAGCACTTAAAGTTTCCAGACAAGGACGAAGGCATTATCATACTTGGCACTGTTCAGTGGACAGAGACTTGCTCCAAAGGGATCACAATCTAAGGGGGAGGAAAAAAACCACAACCCAAGGAAACCTGCTCTCGGGAAGGGCTTGGGGCTTTGCAGAAGAACATCTTCATTCACGGGCACAACCACTTTCTCCGTAATAGAGCTTAAAAGTCAGCTTTACCAGCCTCCACTTACAATACTTGTTTTGTGCAATATACACCGCTTGAACAATGTAAACAGACTAATCAGCTTCACTTCAGGCTCGTATGCACAAGGAAAATAATGAAATATTTACTTTGCAATATGCTCACAGAAGAACTGCATTTCTAACGGAAACATGGGCTGCCTACAGCGTTTTATAACACGCAGTTAACCCACATGCCACAAAACTTAACAGGACTGGACGCCTAACCAAAAAATAACTATCAGCTGAATACATCTCTGGCTGCCTCTTGCTGAAGCGCGAAAGCTGCAAAGCCCTCAAGCTTCATTCCGGGTTATCGATCAGCCTCTTGCACGAGGAGGGTAGGAAGAATGTCCTCGTACTCAAACCCCAAGACTTCTTTTGACAGTGCAAGCTACGTGACTGGAGACAGAAGCCAGTGGGAGTTTATTTACACTCTGTAGCAGAAGTTGTTCAGACACACGAGCATGGGACCATTCTCCTGTCACTCACTCCTCCTTTAGGGACATCTCTGTCCAATGCAACGTGGCTACCTGAGCTCTGGAGCTGACCCACTTCACCCCCAATGACCAGTGTGGGCAGCATTAACCGTTCCCATGTCTTCGATGTCTCATGACTGGCAGTCACAATGGCCACTGTACACTGATCAAAACAAGCCAGTTTACACCTACAAAAGAGGAGACTCAATCATTCAAGCACATTCATAGCAAGAGAATTTTGCCATTTCCTTCAAATCCATACCGGAGAGAGCTGCCGTGGCTGCCATACCCTTCAAGCCCCTGGCTGGGACTGGGTTTCATCACTTGACATAGAATTTCAGCAGCTCTACAGGCTCAGATAAACTTGTACATTCAAATTCTGTCACTACAAACCTTCACCAAGTTGTCAGAAGCTAAATAATAAACAAAGGCATTGTCTGACATTACAAATGCAAAAGAAACGGGTACAAAACATCATCTTCCACCTACTTCCAGTTCCTTAAACTTACCAGGCCAGATCCATTGCGGTGTAGATCAAGGAAGCGTTTTAACTATGTTGATTTACACCACATTAATATCAAAGGAAGCAATACTTTAGAGAGACACGAACAGAATTGCTTTCTGAAGTGCTTCCTAAAAATCTAAGTTGATGCACTTTGTTTCTCAGCAGAAAAGAAATCTAATTTAGCAAACACTGATGTATGGTCACTGCACAATTCAAAAGGAACAAATATCAAATCATATACACTGACTTGCTCTCAGCAGTATCATCTACTGGTGATACATGACTGTCTTCTCCTTAATACAGTAGGTTTTGGTATTGTCATTTTCTTTAGTTATTGTTACTTAGGCACAGATGTTTCTATTTTGTGTTGTTCTAGCCTATTCAATGAAACAGATGAACATAAAAACCTCTCTCCCAGAAAACTGAAATCCATATCCTGCAGACACACAAACACATTCTGTCCTGGCTTAAAATATCAGGGCCAAATCCTGCTCATACATCAGTAGCTTCTCAATTTTTTCTATTTACTAATTTTTTCCATTACTGTCCAGAGTCATTCACCTTCACTGCAAGAAGTTCTTCAAACTGAGATGCCAGACCCAACTGGGGAGCAGCACTCAAGTGCTGACACAGGTTTTCTGCATCCCCTGCGAGCACATTTGGAGGCGGTGATGAGTAGGGTAGAGCTCGAGGATGAGACACAGTTAAAGCCGCCAAGCTCGGTGCAGATGTGCCCCGGCTTTCTTTGTGGGATGGCACATGTGAAACCACACAAAACTCCTTCAGCTTCTCAGACAACTGGGTACGTGCCACAGCACAGGATCCTCAGGTCCCTACTGAACACTCCCCTTCGCGTGAAGGCACAAACCCCGTTCTGAAGAGGCCTCAGCACTGGGGGTGTCAGGAGTGGGTTGTGAAGTGTTCCCAGCCAGCTCCTTCACACAGCTCTTTCACCACCTTATCCCCAAAAAGAATGTACCAAAAACTCACCCCCTGTACTGAACAGTTCATCTTTAAGAACTCCAGTATTTTTTTTAAACACCGTTTGATCTGCCATCTAAATAGGAAGAAGATTCATTTTTCCCAATGTTTACTGTTTTGAATCATTTATCAGCAGCTAATTTTGCTTCCTTACATAGTAGTCTTATAAATCATTACAGACAACCACAAACAGTAAGTAGTTTACCCGTAGCCCAGCTTTGACTCCCTTGTTCACACAATTTAAGTGAACAAACAGGGAAAGTACCTTCACACTTCATAAATCTAAGCCTTGTTTCCCTAAGCATTCACCTTTTCATAGTTTTAACTTAACCTACAGTCTTATATCAAAGCCTTCTGGGTAATAAATAATGCAGAGACATTCCATTAACTATAACTTTTAATCAAAAGCCAGTGGATCCAAGCACATCATCAAGGGGATGATTTACATCTCGGATAGGCAGTGCCTTTTTCTCTCTGAGCACATGGAGTGATAAACCGAAGAATACGAGGGCAAAGAACACGCGTTTTATCTGAGTCCTGCTCATGCCACTACTGCCAAGTCCAGAAAGAATTATAACATCCACCTCAAATCAAAAGCAGTATGGGAGTTTTCAGCAGGATGGCACAATACCGCAATACCGCAAATCAAACATTCCTGAAACCAACTCAGTCACCTCCAGTTCTCTGGAGAGAGACGTTACTTCCCTTCCATTCCAACAGTCTTTCACTCCCACTCTGTCATCGCTTTCTGTCCCTTTTAGTGCTGCCCAGGCATTTAGACTGTTATTGCAGAGATCTGTTACATTTAGGCATTGTTCCAACGTTAGCGTAACAATTCAATTTTAAGAGCTTCCCAAGTAGAAAAGGGAGGAATGGAAAAGACGATGGTGGAGTGAAGATGCTGTAATAACATATCTAGGTTTTCCCACGTGTGTCCTCCCTCACTCTCCCAACCAAAAAAATCTGTCTTGGAAGGCTATGCAGATTTCCTATACGTGTTTGGGATTTCTAGTCACACTGCTGACCTTGGAGCTCCCCAGCAAAAGCTCCAACCAAACCACCTTACAGCGGGAAACTGCAAATACTTGCACAGGAGAGGAAAGGTAAGACTGGAACTTCCAAGCGTCACTGCACTATCCTCACGCATTGCCGCACTGCTTTGTGATCATCTAACATTTCCAAAATATCTTAGAAATTACACGAACATATTTCAGATTAGAGAAAACCTGGACAAAAGCATTGTAGCTCTCCATTTCCTTAGTGTCTGGTCCAGATTCATCCTGTTACTACTTTAGACCAAGGCATTTTCTCCTACCTACACTGGACTCAAAGAACAGTTCATTCTCCCCAGTCACCTCCACATGGAGATTTTCAACCTGCAGCTCATAATGCCCATGGGCATCTGTGAAAGGCAAGAAAGGAAAATGGCATCACGTCTATTCTCTAGAAACGCAATATGCATCTACAAAGAAATAAAGACACTTAACACTGGAAATGTTGAAGTCAACAGATCCAAAAATGTTGGAAAGCACTATTACAGACTAAATGAACCCAACCTGTTCAATGCTTCCTTGTTCAATGCTGTTTCTGAACCCTCAGTGAGGTTCTGGACTCTCCCCAGCTGTTCCATTGTCCATCCCAAAGTGTAAAGTCAAAAACTGGACAGAGCGTGCTGGCACTGAGCCCAAGCCCGAGTTGAACACTGCCTCACCCATACAGCTGGGAAGCCAACAGTCACCCCTCACTGGTACACTCCCTCCTCTACACCAAGCTAACCTTCTCCTTTGAAGGTCTTTTCTGCTTTATTATACTTCGTTTTTATATTTCATTATGGAACCTTGAAAGGGCACATACTTCTAACAGCAAGGTCGAAGAAGTTCTGACATGCTGTTGAGAAAAAAAGGAAAACATCCAATTTCAGGTAACATCAAAAGCCATGGTAGGACAAAACTTGAAATCACAAGAACATGACACTGCACATATGTCCTGTCTCACAGCTGCACTGCAGTACCCTGACATGCTGAGAGGCCAGAGACTTCAGCTGCTGGAAAGCAATGCTAGAGATTGCCTAAGTGAGTACGCTGGTCCTAATAGCAGCTGCCAGAGTCTCCCTTGGGGCTGGAGCGCTCTGTTCTTAACGGAGGAAGAGAAGGAGGGCGGCACGGCATGCTGACCCGACACAGGCTGGCCCCAGCCAGCCTGCTTCATCCCTACCCTGGAATGACCTGGAAACAGAAGGGATGGACCTTCAAGACCCTCATCAGATTTTTTAATTATTTAAAATTAAAAAAAAAAAAAAAAAACCCACACACAACATCAAACAAACAGATTGCTATCAAAGGGGAGAACTCAAAAATCACACTGCTTGTTGTGTAGCTGGTAAGAACTTGAGCTGCTCTGTAGGAAACATCACAACACGTACTCCTGTTGGGTTATCAAAGAGACACTGTGGTGCCACGCTGGCTTTCCCCAGGTGCACACTATATCTTTCTCAATCACCCCTGCAGATTTATATACCACTTTACCATCTGAAAAGCTTACAATCTAAACAGAATCAAAGCAAGCTAGAAAACATGACGAGCCTTTAGGAGTGAAGACTCCTACAGAGTGAGGGGAAGGGAGATGCATTCCCTCCTATTCTACTGTTAGAAGGGGAGGCAGGAGAGCCTAAGGACTAGTAATAGAAGATATTTAAAAAATTACTTTGGAGTTATTTTAATAAGCATCTAGAAAATCCCTGCTAACGCATGCTTTTTAATCTAAGCAGTACTAAAGTAAACAGTAGAGATGTCTGTGTTCATCAAGACGTATATTAATGAATATATCTCTTCCACGACTATGTATCTCAGTGATCTTAAAAAACACTGCATTTTATTTGTGCTAACTCCTCGGAGAGACACAGGCACGCACACCGCTTCATGTGCCACCTGAGCCAAGATCCAGTGGGCAGCAGTGGACACAGCAGCAGAAAACATTTCAAACATGTAACAGAAAAATTTGCTTGGCCAATATTGACAAGGAATTCAAACTCCTGAATTACTACTTACTCCACAACACCAAATACCTCAGTATCTTTTCACCAAGTCTCAGTTTTCAACATCTTCCTTGAAAACGTGGTGACAAACACCACATCGATTGCGTCATCTGGACAGCTCCCGAAACACGCACGCATCGAACAAAGTGAAATGGGCTCTGCCTGTTCCGACTGTATCGCAAAAGAAGAGATTGCTTCCACGCTCTACTGACCTACAGAGATCGTGTTTAGCCAGGCAAGCAGAGCTTGTTGATGCAAGGAGTGTACACAGAAAGAAAAAAAATCCTGAACCCTTTAACAGCAAACAAAGCATAGGAATCCCGTAGCAAGGCTAAACATACTACAACTCGCCCTGCTTTTAGCAGAGTTGAGCTTTACCAGCATAGTTACTAGAGAAGATTGGCCACACCAGCATCTCTTTGTACTTGCTTGAAACCAGAGTAAGGGACTACGATTCCTCACGTAAACTAAAGATCATAGAATCCTAGAAGGGTTTGGGTTGGAAGGAACCTTAAAGATCATCTTGTTCCAACCCCCCTGCCCTGGGCAGGGACACCTCCCACTAGACCAGGTTGCTCCAAGCCCCGTCCAACCTGGCCTTGAACACTTCCAGGGATGGGGCAGCCACAGCTTCTCTGGGCAACCTGGGCCAGGGTCTCACCACCCTCACAGTGAAAAATTTCTTCCTGAGATCTAATCTAAATCTCCCCTCTTCCAGTTTGAAGCCATCACCCCTCGTCCTATCACTATGTGCTCTTGTAAAAAGTCCCTCTCCAGCTTTCTTGTAGGCCCCTTTCAGATGCTGGAAGGCTGCCATAAGGTGTCCCTGGAGTCTTCTCTTCTCCAGGCTGAACACCCCCAACTCTCTCAGCCTGTCCTCACAGCAGAGGGGCTCTAACTCTCAGATCATACTCTGGCCCTGCTCCAACAGGTCCATGTCCTTCTTATGTTAGGGACTCCAGAGCTGGACATAGTATTCCAGGTGAGTTCTCTATGTTTCTTCCCACTCCATCCCATACAACAAGCATCACGTAAATCCAAAGGCTGTGGTATGGCTACACAAAGCACCTGCAGTTAGTACTGAACACCAACAGAACCAGGAGCACCTCACACCCCCCACACCTCCAGGCTGTGCTTTCTCTGCAAAAGGACGATGATGCTCCCCCCTCCAGCCCTATGGGGAACCAGCGGATTTTTCACTTCCTCAAATTTGAAAGAGCAGCACCTGCAAGAGGAGCCGCACTTTGCTCATGAAACACCGAGCTCAACTGCTGAGCTCCACTTCGACACAAGTCTCTCGCACGGCCATTCACAGAGAACGCAGGAGGACCTGGGGCAGGCGTGCAACCAGACTAAGGCCCCTAGCCTGTAACTCGTGCTAGGCTACTGCAACCAAAGTGTCATGGAATCCATCCAACAGGCAATATCAACAAGACACACAACTCCGAGCTGCAACCAAGCTGCCAAGCCTGCAGCAGGGCAATCTCTGCCGGCAGGAGGGAAGCCTTAGCCTGGCAGTGGCATCCAGAGCAGCACCCTGACCACAGCACTGGGCGAACACAGCTCTACCCTAACGGGACCCAAGCTGGCCTCTCCACAGCACTGTGCCACATGGAAAAATGGCAGCACTGTCGATGATGGGAGGAGAATCTCTCACATTTTACTGCGCTACGCAGTGTGGACATGCCTGGTGACTGCAAATCCATGCCAGAAACAAGCCTCGTTATAGAAGGTCCTCACTCTTCTGTCCCTCCCATCAGCGTTCTTTGGCATGAACTGACCCACCCTGTTTCAGACGAGAATAAAAAACCTGGTGATTTGCTTCACCGGTGACAAGAGGGGAAAAAAGCCCTTGTGAGGTAGCAGGCAGGAGTCTTGCCCTAACGATGCGCTCCGAGCCGCCAGCAAGGGAGAGACACTCTCATCTGCCCAGTGCACACATCCAGACGTGCACAATCCAGGATTGGCACGTCTGCTGCAGAGCCCAACACCCGCTGCTGGAAGCCTGCACAAGACAGGCCAAACCAGCCAACTCAGCTCGTGCTGCTCTGGTGCCTTGCTGTACCCTGTTCTAACCATGTGCATGCACTTCTCCTGTCCCGTGACAAAAGTGACAAGCAGTACTTCATTTCGTGTCCTTTGTCTGCATTAGAATGGAGGACATTCGTTCTTCCACTGCACTTCACAAGTTACGGTGAACTCATCTTACCCGAGCTTTAAGGAACCTTGGCTGAAACACACTCACGCGTTAAGATTTTAAAAACCAAAAAAAACCCCAAGCTGAATACTCTAGGAAGAAACAAGAGCTTTAGACACCTTAAAAAAAAAAATTAAGCAGCCACAGCTGGCTATGCTTTAAGTTTCTCCCCCAGAGCTGCTTTTAAGAGAAGCGGACCCATTTCCTAGTGCAGATGTTACATGTTTTAAGTCTTGCCCCCCGGTTAGTGCCGAAGGGTGTTACACAGGGCAGCCTCGGATCCCGCGGGAGTTCGGGCACGTTGGCAGTGCCACAGGGACTGTGCGCACACACACGCAGTCTGTCCTGCCCAAGCGCAGGGCAAGGTGACTTGGCTGAATGGCTACTGAGAAAGGTCTCAAAGCCCCGTGCCCATATAAAGGTTTAGCTACCAGGCAACTCTCGGCTCTGATTTTTACAGGGCGGTGGCAGGAAGCAGTTGGTAGGAATTCAAGGAAGCCTGAAGGTCAAGAAATTAAGACCGAGGCTTCGCAAGCCTCATGAAAAGAGGCTCCAGTATCTTTCATCACAAATTACCATTCCAACCAGCTCCCCGACAGCCAGCGGCCCCGTCCCCACGGCGGGGCTGGCGGTGATGCCGTGACGTTGCTAGGCACAGTTGCTAGGCAAAGGCACACGCACAACAGCTCAACTGCGGCTTCATCACAGGGCGGCCTTAACAAAAAAAGAAAGGGGAAGGGGGGGGGGAAAACCCCACCCCTGATCTTATATATACATAGAAATTTCCCTCCTGGATGCTAAACAACTAGTTCACAGGGTCTGGCAATACCGCAGACAAGCCAGCCTTCCACTGTGTGGCTTCGCCGAGTCACAATTCCTTTCCTTCCTTTCCTTCCCAAAATTCCTGCCTTCTACGCTCAGCAACGCCAATTGTTTGGGGTTTTCTGCTGAACACCGGGCATTGCAGGAGCTAAGGAAAGTGGTTTGGAAGAGGCAGCAGGAGACCAGGGAAAACAAGGGACACCTCCAGACCAAAGCAGGCAGCAATGAGCTTCACACACACAATTTGGACCTGAATTTTGGCCTCGGGCCTCTTAGCAACAGGGCTCTGAGATGATGAGCTCAACAGTAATGTTTTAAGCAAAGCCAGAGGCTGCAGGTGTTCCCACATATCTCCAGGACACAGGATGTGGCCTCTTCTCTCTAGCGCTAGACACAGGAACAGAGACGCTCTCATCCCTCTGCTCGGAATCAAGCATTTTATCGAGATGACACGGTATTAGCCACCTCCAGGCCCAGAAGTATGAGATGCTTCTTAAACAGCAGTATTTGAAGACTCAGAATTAAAGGTTAGAGCCATGGTAAGTCAGTAATACAAAGAGCAGAGAAATGAACAAGCATTTGGAGAAATAATCAGGAATAGGGTCTACCCCTTTGTCTGACAGGCTGCTCGCCACTTACCTGCAACACATCTTAACCAGAATATTCCAGAGCCAGATCCACTTAAAAGAAGTTTATCCTTGTAACACCTGCCGGAATGAGAAGAAAGTTTCCATGCTCGGAAGAGGGAGATCCATGGCATCACCAGGCAACACTTCTGCCATGCTGCGCATGGAAGTGAGAGCGCACACACAGTGCCTCTGCCCCTTCTCCCCCAGCCACCCTGCTCCGCCAGGCAAAACAGGTACAGAGGGCTTACACAGCTGCTGTGCTCCCTGGACCAGCCATCTACAGCAACAAAAAACACATCAAACAGTGGCCAACTGGCAGTTTCACACCCACCTGGCTTGCACCGTTCCAAGTCATCTCGAGTCTCCTCTGCGACCCCCTGAAAACCACCTGCAATGCCCCACGGACCAGTGAGAAGACAAGACTCCAGACTCTCATTTCTTACAAGTTGCTGGGATAAATGCAGAAGTCACTGAACGTGTCGCCACGGCCAATGCTATTTGACAAGTCAAACGCACATTTCTGCTATCCCCCTTTCAGGCAGTACGGATGCTAGCATGCCTCAGAGACGGGCTGCAAACATACCAAGACACATAGGTAAAGTTGTATTGAAAGAATGCAAAAAACCGTGATCCTGTCCTCAAAGCACAGCTGAATGCTTTGGTTTATCAGTTAACAGCTTCCTCCCCATGCCATTGATTGACCTTGGACAATTCCTGCTTCAGCTTACCATGAACTGCACCGGTAGCGCACTGGGTCTGCTCTTACTCTGCACCCAACAGATTTACTGGGTGCGTTAAGTACATGGTTTAATACTGATATTCTCTGGCAGAAACTTAACGAATGCCGATTGTGATCACTCATCAGTGTTCAAAGTTTAAAGTTTTTCACACCAAACGGGATTTCACGAAATAGAGGACATGCAAAAATCATAATAAGGACAGACGGTCTCACTCTGCTTCCAGTCTGACAGGGAACACACGCGAGGCTTTCAGACGAGCATTACAGCGCGACAGGTTCAGACAGGTTGGACAAGACACAAAACCAGCAACCGAAGGCAAACGTTCACGAGTCCAACTTCTAAGTTTGCTGAGCTGATGGACAGCTGGGTCCATGCTCAAAGTCTCCAGCAAATAAAATTCTGAGTGTTCCTGGCCAGTTTAAGCCTCAGGTAGAAAAATGCAGAGATACAGCAAGTGACTACAACTTGGACTATAAAGCATATATATGCACGTGTGTTCATGTGTATATATACACACACAGAGATAAAAAGTTAAAGCTAAAGAACTACAAAGCTCTCCTGGTTATTACATACTGTCTCCTCTTTCCAGGCTTGGCAATCACACCGTACAATCCCATTTATAAATATCTTAGCTTTTCTGTCCTGTACTTCCCACTGGAAGATCTGCATTAGAGCCTTATTGCTTTGATGATTACAAACCTTACTTTAATTTCCAACCTAAAATTAATTTGTGACCAGTTTAAGCCCATTTGTTTTCATACCAACATTTTCTGTTAGCTTAAACAGTCCTCCTCCCTCGTCTTGTTTTCACCTGGCCTTGACATATTTGTAGACAATAATTAGATATCCTTGCAACCCTGTTCGCCAGGATACACTCTCCATTCCCCCCATCATCCTCCTCCAACCTCAACCCATTTCAGTTTGAATTCCTTGGGTGCAAAGGGCACCAGACCACTCCAATCAATTCTAATGAAAGTTCCCCAATGCTTCATAAAAGTTGTATCAACCCCTTTTCATCTCTGCTGCAAGACCCATTGGAGTTGCCCACACATATGCTAAAGCTTTTCTGATTCATAATCCAGAAATTCCAGGGTTTTCTGATTGCTCCTAGTGCAACTAGATTTCACAAGTTCGGTTTCAAACTAAACACTATGTGACCTTCACACCCCAAACAAGCCTAAACAACTGTGTTCCCTAGTGCTTGCAACAACTCCACCCCTCACAAGCAGCCACTCATTAACAACCTAAAGAACAGTAATTATCTGCAAAAGTTCACAGCTGCATAATTCCTGATGAAACCGGGAATCTTGTGCAGACCATCCATTACTTGAAATCATTTGCTCAGCTCAGAGAAGTAACACAGTCATCCCAATATTCAGCCAGAATGGCCTCTTCTCAAGGGATGTAATTTTCTCCCTTCAAAACTTTCTCTTTCAAAATTGTCTCTTAATCAATTTTGACTGCTCCCTTAGCGCCACGACTCTTCTACATAGCCATTGTCAGCATAATAATAATACCAAGCACTTATATGGCTATTTCCATCTTCAAAGCACTTCACAAGCATTAACCAATTAATGCATATTCTTCCCATGCTGTCTCTAGCGCGGATAACAGCCTCACTGGGTTTTCCCGTGACTTCCCTTCACGCCTCTTCCGTTGCCCCAATATCCCACAATGGAACCCCACTGTCCCTTCTCCTTCACAGTGTTCATGCATCCCGTTCCAAAGGGAGCCAGAGAAGTGCTGCATCCTACTCTGCTAACAGGAGAACGCCTTTGCAACACACCGTGCGAGCTTGCATGATTTTTAGCTGAAACCAAGAGCTAGTCTAAGAAAATAGGGTTTAACACGTGGCTAAGGCACTAAGCTGGAACTTGGGAGGCCTCGGCTGGACCCCAGACTCATGGCAAGGTGTCAGATCAGGCGACTCCTTTGGGCAAGGTTTCACAAAACCAAAACAAATTCACCTAAGGACCACAACTCCCTTTTCAAAAGAAACTTAAGCGGACCAGATTTACAAACATTTTGTTCTAACCTCGGAACCACAGCCAGATGCCGTGCAGCCTTTACAAATGCACCCGCGTTTTGCAGCTAACATTCTCTTACGAAACCCCACCGGGCAAGCATACGCATAGTCAGGCATCTAAACATCCTCCCAATTCCTGCCCCAGGAGTCCAAGACGCATAGAAAGTGTTCAGAAGGATTCAAAAGCTTCTTAGAATTTTACTCTTACTTTCTTTCTGCATCTGTAAAGTGAACAGAGTGAAGATTTAACTTTTCCCCACCTTCAGTCCAGGCAACACTAAAAACGACACGGGGCAGCCACGGTTTTCTGCTATGTCTGCGACTCCTGACACACAGATCTTCCGAACCTCAGGCTTTAGCCGCCTCCCACAAGTTTGGCGTTTCACCCGGCAGTTCATCTCAACGCACAATTGAAATGAAAACTCAGAAAAGGAAAACTAATTTGATGAAAAACATTTGTACAAACTCCTGCAAATGGACTCCACACATAAGCAGCATTTTTACTCCGTCTCATTTATAAGGTGCTAATTATTATCTCCAAAACAAATTTTTCAATTTGTATTTCAATTATTTTCCAGTAAAAGAATATTTGCATTTAAATGGCTTATCCATTGTGCTCAAACACAAACTCATTTTCATCTCAGGTGTTAGGACTCCTTTATCTCAAAAAAAATGTAAGAAAGGCGAAATAAGGTTCAAGGTGAAATCCATCTCACAAATCACAGTGAAGGTCTAATTTAAAGATTTGCTCATGATAAATTTTCATTATTAGTCTCTATTCTCCCTGTTACCAAATCCATGTCATCACGAAAAGGCTCAGAAGTAGCTGCCATTTCATTTGCCATTATTAATTATGAAGCTGTGTGTCCATCTATAAAGTTCAACGCTCCCTCAAGGCCAGCGAGAATGGAACTCGTCCCCAGAGAGATCTTTGACCTAGCTACAAATCTCATCTCGCTAATAATTTAGAAGACCTCAGTCCTTCAAATTCTCACAATATTAACAATTTCATCATTACGCTGATGGAGAACCGACAGTTTAAAGAGAATAATACAGTGGATATAGATTCTTCTTTAGAAATAAGTCTGCCCCAAGCTCAGAGGGAGTTGCAAGTGGTTTTTCCCCCTCCCCACCACATTTCAGTTTCTAGCTTGTATCTTTAAACATCAATAGAGTAATCTGGTTATATTTTCCTGCGTTTCTACCTACATGGAAAGCACAGAAGTTACACAGATCTACTACATATTTTTGGTAGTTGCAGAAGGGCCACCATCCCTTTTTTAGCGCCCAGGGCTCGGAACAGAAAGGAGACACAGAGAAGTTCTATAGAAAACACAGAACAACTGACTTCAAATATGCAGCTGATGCCGTAACCAGCAAACTAGCTGTCACTACAGTGACCGGAATCTTATACCTTCAGATACATTTAAAAAAAAAAAAAAAGAAATCCCCAGTAAGCAGAGACTCCACTTATTAAAAGCTCTTGACTTCTCCCACAATCCTCATTTCCCCACACCCTCTATAGAGAAGTGTGCCGTGCGTTTACAAGTGCTTTGAGATCTTCCAACGAAACACTCTGCCAGCCCTTTGTATTATAGCAGCTTGCACTTGCATTATCATATTTGAATTACAAAAAGAGGCAAACAGAAAGCAATTTCTCTGGGGAATTTTTGTTGGGATCTAAATCCAATTTTTACTTGATTCCGTTAACAGCACTTTCACATTCACTTCCTCTAAGTGTTGCTCCACTTGATATTTATTACCTAATGCCTACTTGTCACCTTGAGCAATCAATGAAAGTCACCAGAAGTTGATGGTACACAGAAAAGTTAACAACTCCCTTCACCCAACGGGGAAGCCAGAGGCGGGGGGAGAAGACAGCCACATGCCCTAAACAATAAATAGCTACAAAAGTTTTCTAACAGATTACCTGTAGAAAAAGTGACAAATTTCAATTATATTGAAATTTTCAGTCCCTTTACACAGGAATTCCACGTATACAACAGCTTTCAGTGAAGAATTTAGTTTTTGCTATCAGCTCTTTTCTAACAAAAAACATCCCTCCATCCGAACATAATCTTGGCAACTGATGGATGCTCTGAGACTACAAAACCAGACTTATTTTTATCCTGTTCTGATCCAATTTAGAAATATTCTCGTGCTAGGTGCTAATCTGTCACAACTTGTACACAAATATTCCAACTAGCTGCAGTGGATCAATCGCATCGTACGCAAGGTCCAAGTCACTTCCATACAGTTTCTGTATCCTGTGACCTCCGCCTGTGTATAACTAACAAAGAAACTCAGAACTTATTTCCATTAACATTATATTGCACTATTATTTTTCTTTCACCTCCTCTGTTCATTTAAAACCTCATTTTCACCGTTAGACATATTCTGTTTAATCTTAGTTTTCAATCCCAAAAGCAGATCAATACCTTTCTTCTTCAATCTACACAGTTCTCAATCAAAGAGTTAACAAGGGGTGAACTGAATCAACTTGTAGGTTCAAATTGGGTGGTTTTTTTTTTTTTTTTTTTTTTAAAGTCTCATTTGCTAACTGCAGTCATAGAAAAGAAGAGAAAACAACTCTCCACAATAGCCCTCAGTATTAGATTCCTTGGCTAAAAAGGTCATAATTTGTTCTCTAATTTAAGACTGCCACAGCACTTAGCAGGAATAAATGACAGACCCTCCCATAAAACATTATTGTCTGGAGCACTTTAAACCCAGTTGATTGAACTTGCCCTTCCTAAGACAACTTCATTCAGTTTGAACCAATTCAGCTGCTCATGAAGAGGTAACAGCAGCGTGGGGCTTGCAGGGTTGTCTCCTCTATCTTAAATCTTGCCAAGGTAAAAAAAAACCAGCACTGTATGAAAGAAGATACCTTGGTCTATGAGATACCCACATCAAGGTACTAGATGATCTACCTTCATGATTAAGATCCAAAAACCCTCACTCAAAAAGCCACTATGGTTTCACTGTGCCTTAGCTCTGGGCATCAAGGAAGGTACGATCTGCAGCATGGGGACCATTCCACACGTCGTTCCCTCAGCACACGAGCGCCTGACAGGTTTGGTTGGTTGTTTTTTTTAAAACGCATTTTCATTAAAACAGCCTACCAAAGTAGAGAAATTCCAATATAGCTGTTGTACCATCCTTTGCACAAGACCGCAGCACAGCCTGTAGAAAGGGAACTGGACCCTCAGAAGAAGGAGTAACCCAGCAGAGGGGTCAGCTCTTTGACCATACCAGGACCACCACCCTTTGGAGGTTCTGTGTTAAACCCAACACTAGAAATAAAACCCCAACACTATCAGGGACAAATCCCCTATCCTTCAAATGCTTATTATTTCAGCAGGTGGACATTATTCTAATATTTACAGACCAAATCCTTCGCCAAGTGGTGCTTGACTTTAATGAAAACATCCCAGGACAGTTGCTGACAGATGTCCAGTGTCCACAATCAGTGCCTAACCTTTCCCTAATGGAGACAAAACAACAATAGAGGGATATAAACAATATGCTGCATGATGCAACCAGCATCTTTAAAAATGGCATCGGCTTTGGAATAGCACCAGGCTTCATTATCCTTCTGAAGGAGATTTCCTCTCTGGGAGGAAATGTATTTTTCTTGTATTATTATTTGGTGTATCAATTGGGAAAGGAACATTGAATTGTGCCTTTGTTACGGAAGAAATGAGCTTCCATTTTCTGCACCTCCAACTCGGCTTTAACCGCTCAGCAATGCCAGATCAAGCCTCTGTCTAACGAAGGAGAAGATCCTGTGTTGCCCTGCGGCAATGAGAAGAGGGAAGAATCCTGTTGACGGTACTGGAGTTATAGGAACGTGCAGGAGACCCAACACATCCTTACATTTGCAAACTGTAAGACCAGCTTTTCTGCAATATGCTTAAATTGCCACCCAGCATTGCTCATGTCAGCAAGGGGAACAGCAAGAGAGAGTCCTCCTTACAGGTGACGAGGCCTCAGGAGTCTGGGAACACAGGCACACTGGTAACAGAACCAGAGCCGGGGGACAGAGGTAACACCACGTAATTACACAACAGCACATCATTCCCCACCATGAAGTTCTTCGGCAAACCTTCTATGAATAAGAAGCCAACCCCAACTTTAAGGAAATCCACTCATCCTGCTCTTTCAGGCAATAAACTCCACCTCAGGCCCTCTGGTTCCAAAACCAATGACAGATGCCATAAAAAAATATTTCAAACTCTGCTTTCACTAGTTTACCTAAAATAAAAAAAAAGAATCGCTAACTGCTGATAAGTAACATATACCGTAATTAGGAAACAAGTTGTCTATTTGATCTCTGCCATCCTTGAGACATTTATCTTCATAATACATTAACCAGTACTATTTTTCCATTCTATAGACAAGAAGCTGAAGTTCACACAATTTCAGCAACTGCCTCAAAGCCCAAGAGTCCACGGCAGGTTAAAGTCTGAAGGTCCAGACCATCCTTCTGCCAACACCCTGCTTCTGCTGAAGACCAGTATACAATTCCCGACGCTTCTGGCAAATTCTTAGTCTGCTACAAGTCTCTTGCCTTCCCATCTACACTGGAGCACACTATGCTTGTAGAAGCTGCACTGCAGTTTTTCAATAAAAGGCACAAATGTGGATATAAATGTATAAAAACTGTACCAGCGATACAGCACGAATTACAGGAGCTGAGTGACCTGTGCAAATCCTTGCTGGAACAGAAACCGCATTTGATTACATGTCTGACTTCTTTTGCCACGAATACTTTACTTCTTGAAGTTCAGCAGCAGACAGACAACTTTCACCTCAGAATGTCATTCACAATTAATCCCAAATTGTACATGAAATGGTTGAATTCACTCCACGCAATCAAGGGAGAGAACCAAGAGCATCAAACTTGTGTAGCTAATCAACCTAGTGCAATTTGTATCTGCTGAAAGCTTTTCACAAACATCCTAAGATCTCTCCGCAGAATAAATCTGTAAATCATTTGAGGATTCTGCAAATTCTACTTATCCCCATTTTACAGAAGGGGAAGTGAAACAGAATGACTACGGCTCAGACCCTCCAGGATTTGGAAGTGCCAGCAGCCACGGAAAACAGCAAGAACTGGGCTGTAATGACTTCTGCAAGTCAAGAGAGTGCAAATAACAGGAGAGCACTGAACCGGGAAATCCCCAGTTGTGGTTAATTCTCTAGCTGTGATTAACTCATCTTTCTTGTCTATTTCAGTATTTCTTGCACCTTCTAATAAAACCAGCTCTGGGCACTGAGGGGGCCAGGATTTTTGGACCATGGCCGTGGTTCGGTGAAACGGCGTGCTGGTCTCCATCCCGCTGAGCTGACAACTGAGAAGCAGCTAAATTCATTACACTGAAAGAAACGTAGGTGGCATTAAGGAAGGTGGATGAAACCCAAATGAAGCCATTTCATGAGGACAGAATAGACTTAACATTCCAGTGAGCTAATGCAAGCCAGAGGCCAAAAGAACCCATCTTCTCTTTCTTTTGTTTTAAAATGTTCTGGATAAAGACACCTTTATTTGATATTCATTGTTGTTTTATCTGCCTTGAAATGGGAACCGCAGACATTTTGATAAATGGATTGAGAAATTGTTCTGTTTCAGTGTAACTACTGTAAAATGCCTTCACATCCGCTAGCGCAGACACAGCTCAGACCTCATCTGCAGAGAGAAAGCATTTCAAACCCACCTCCCTGGGAAGCAACAGCTCGGCACCTCCATGCTGCCATTCCGCAGGCAGTAACCCCCAGGAGCAAGGAGACCTAGAGCCTGTTCCCAGCTCTGCCAACGACCTGCTGCCTCACCTTGGGAAGCCTGGCTGCATCCGGCTCTGCCTCCCACCTTCCCTGCACTTACAGCGGAGCGTCTTCGGGCACGGACTGTGTCTGCCCAGCCCTTCTCTGAACACGGCTAATAACGAAGCGGGAACAGCAATGCCTCCTTACATGGAGGAAACAAAAAAAAAAAAATTTGCCAGTAGGATCCAAGATGCTGCTCGTTTCCTTCGGGTTACAGAGAGAGCGAGCTGCCCGCCGAGGCCACCGAGGAGGAAGCCCCAAGGCCCGTGAGGGTTACGGTACGCAGCTTTTGGGAGAACTTGGCTGCAGCTCCACCTACGAGTGTGCACAGCAGCACTCTTATTGAGGCCAGTCTGATGTATGTGCAAGTACAAAGCTGTTTTCTGGTGACACTGGTTGCCTTTATCACCTATTGTCCTTAGACAAACCTGGCTTAAGAAGCAGACTTCCAGCAGGGCGGGCAGAAAGCCCCTCTGTGTTGTGGTCTCCACATATCTTCACAATCCTCCAACACTCAAGAATTATACCTAATACTTGTTGATAGTTTAGACTGTACACTGTTCCAGGCAAGGGCTGCCTCCAACAGCCTGCTCACACCGCACCAACCATGTCAGGACCACCGCTCCTGACACCGCTGAGTATGCCATCCCATAAACACACTAACACCACAGCTGCACAGGTGTTTCTTCACATCACGTTCCCCTTCCTGCAACTCTAAATACCTTACTAAGACCCCTAAACCTAGGCCATCATTTCATTTTCAAGTAGATTTTTGCAGACAGTAATGGGGAAAGATTTTTTTTTTTTTTAATTCCTCCCTTATCACACATCTCCCTGGCAACCACAGCTGCTCCAGGCCTCACAGTTGCAAGACCCTTCTCCTCTTCCAGTGAAAGTCACCCACCATCACATCTCCCTGCTCCATCATTATTTTGACCCCTCAGAAATTACGAGCGCTAGCAGGACTCTGATACAGTCCCCAGCTCTCTTCCCATCCAGCAGACAACAGCGGCGTGCGCACAAAAACCAGGCAGATAGTTGATTGCTGAAGTGGAGACGCCTCTACCTCTTAAGGATCGAGAATGACTGCACCCAGTACTGCAAGGGACTGAACCAGGGAACGCACCTGACCCTGGGAAGAGAGAGAGAACACCACACTGTTCACCATGAAGTCATGTTAAAAAAAGAGGGGGGGGAAAAACACCCAAAACCCCCTTCTTTCCCACTTTCATGCAAGGGAGGTATAAAAAAATTACATTGAAGCTCCCTGCAGTATACTGTCTCCATTCTGGCTGGCTGTGTCCATGGCAGCAGCAAAGAGACTGAAACAGAGTTAATTTGATTTCTTTAATCAATGGGATTTTCCCAATTACACATTAACCACTATCAGATCTGCCTGCCACTGCATAGCATGGCAGAAGCACATATATTTCGCAGATTACTGCACTGCATCATGTTTATTGCAAGCAAAGTACATCCATTTCCATAATTGCACTGTACTTCACTCCTCCAGAAACCCTGTGTAAACACAGAAACTGTGGGTGCTACTATCACTTTTTCTAATCTCTGTATCTCGGTTTCTTTGAAAGCAATGCAAGCGCCTACTTCTCAGGGCAGGCACTCACACACCACGGGAGGGCTCAGAAATAGCCTTATAGTCACACTGAAAGTGCCTCACAACAAGTATTCTCATGCTCCTTCCCAGCGAATTAAGAAACAACGCAGGAAAAGCGCTCTTGTGTTTAAGGCTGAGACTGACATGCGTGCAGCTCTGCCACAAATTCCCCAAATGACCCTGCGCAAGTCCCTCAGTAAAGCAAGGTGCCGCTCTCCACCGAAGAGGCAGCTCCGCATCCCCCTGTCTCCCCACCAGCGGGCAGAGGAACAACAGGGCAGTACGCAGTGACACCACTCCTTCAAAGCACCACAGCAGAAAAGGATTTGCACGTGGCTTCTGTGGCCCAGCACTTGTAGAAGATACTGGGCAGGCAACAGCAGTATTTTCCCTGCCGCTTCCACAGCCCCCAATACTCCGGATTTACCCTGGACACAGGTTAAGAGTACTTAGGAAAGCGCTGTAATTCTGTGTTTGCCTCTGCTCTGGAACAGACTGTTGGATGGTATCATACAAGCCTCATTGGCTGGACTTACACACTGTAATATCTAGGTGACAAGTATTAAATGCATATATTGGAGTTCAATAAATGTATTTTTAATGGAAACATTTCAATAAGCAGCAATATACAGACTGCATTAAAATACTGAGCTAGACTATAAAACCCCAGTTAACACGCAGGATTGATGAGGTCATCTCCGTTCTTACGGCCAGTCTTTCAGGGTGGAGCAAAAAAAAAAAACCTTACCTGGTTTTAAATCCCTTCAAAGCCTGACGCTGTTAACCTTCCCATCACTCATCTGCACCCACAGAGGCTGCACTGGGATACTGGAGCCAACACATGTGATTACGCCACCTCTGACATTTTGGGCTGCTGTATATATCAAACAGACAACTCAATGCTGGACTTAACAATTCAACCAGCACAGAATCTTTGCTACTCAATGTAATAATTCCTTTTTTGTAGCCCTTAAAGTAAAGTCTCATCTTTCCCCTTCCATTTGAGTTTGCTATACTTCCGTTGGGCAAAAGGCTAATTCAGATCTAGGCCTCTTCATGGTACTTCTGAACCTCCCAATGCCTAGAAACATGGAGCATAGTAAAGAAGTATCATTTAAAATCCACTCAGCTAAACATAGCTTTGTTATAATTCCACTAAAGCCTATGAAAAATTACTCCAGCCCTATGTCTCAGGATACTTTTGATAAAAATGGAGTTAGTAAGACTTCTCTTGCAATACTATGGGCACAAAGACATCTATTACAGCTTTCTCCCCAAAATCTTTATACCACCTATAACTATACAATATGCCTCTTAGGTTTGCATAAAAGTCAAAAGGTTAGCTGCACAGCCCTAACAAAAAACTCAAGTCCAAACCCAGTACTGGGCAGAGAACTATGCACCCTTCCCATGTCTTAAGAGGGTCTCAGAGTAGAAAACTAGCCCAGGGCTTAGCTGCACCTGATGGAAGCAGCACAGAGATGAGACTCACTCTTCAGCCTGCTCTCCACACCTGGAGAGCCATATGGCTACGGCTGGACCTTACACAGCATTACCGAGTTCAGGCTGCCTGACCTTCCTCCAGGCCGGTCGAGCCCTCAACATCACCATAACAATTTCCTCTGGTCAAGATCCGTGCCAGAGTTAAATAAGAGTTGGAGGGGGCATCAGCAGGAACATAAGCACAGCTGTGAAATTTGGCATTTCACAAAGCACTGGCCTCCCAGGAACCAGCGCGAGGCAGCAAGCACCACACAGCAATTCAGCAGTTGCAGATCCCTGGAGCACAGGTGGAAGCGGTTAACAGCAAACTGGGGAGGGGGGGATTATTCTTCACTTGTCCCTGGAACTGGATTAATAAGGCACTCGCTCCTGCATAGGAAAATGTACTCTCTATAGCAGGGATACTACAAACGATCACCTGACCAACAGCTCAACTACACCGAGCCCTAAACCACCTTGGCAAAAAGCGTATCCACTGGGATGTATGGCAGATTGCCTGGATCACATCCCCTGCACCCATTTTGACATGCGCCTTCTTTTGACAGAAACTCCTAGACAACTGGAATGCAGCCACCGACGATCAGTTGAACAGACATCCACCTCTGTACCACTGCAGGCTGGCTCCGCTGGGAACCATCAACCAGCTGAATACAAAATTTCCCTAGGAGGTACCTGACATGACAGAGACTGAGCTCAGTGGCAAGGAAAGGTTGAGCTTAGATGTTCTTCAGCAGCGCTGAGAGGCCATGACAACAACAACAACAACAAACTCAGAGTGACAGGCAATGAACAATTGCACAGCAAAGTAAAGCCTCCTGTACCCCAAATGATGAACTTCTTAATCAATACAAAGAATGAGAAGACAGCAGTGAAATTGCTTGCCTATGGTGCCACAGCATGAATTGTGACCCAAACATCCAAGCCTTGAAGTAGAGTCCTAGGTGCTGCACAGCAGTCTTCCTAGCAAGTTCTCCCTAGCAAGAGGTCCTCTTCCCCCCCCTTCCCTACCCATCATTATGGGCACACACTTCCATGGAGGAAAGCATTCTTCACTGAAAACTCACAAGGGTGCGCACCACTGTGAAGAGCTAAGAAAGTACATTCACTACATTTCAGCCAAATCTGAGGGCCACATGGTGGCCCAGCCTCACGTACACAGACATATGGAGAGGGAAGGATTGGGCCCTACTCCCATCCACCCAAGGATCACTTACGTTACCCTGCTGTGAAGTGCTGAAAACCTTGGACTAGATCACACATCCTCTCTCCCAGCCACAAGGGCAAGGAGGCAGAACAGCAACATGATGCCTTCTGTGTTCCCAACCTCTCTAAGGACCAAGAAGCCAGCCTGATTCCAAGCGAAAGAGCTGTAACCTCTGAACATCTGCACCCTCTAAATGTTTTCCATAAATTACTCCTTTCCAGTAACAAAAGGCAATAGCAATGAGTACATGGGAATCCTTCATTCCATTTAGCACTGATATCCCCACTGCTTCTGCGATAGTGGGACACTGATCAAAACGATATGCTCAACTATTGCCATGAAATACTGCAGTTTCATCATATGCCACAATCAAGTGTCATCAGGCTGGTGACTATTCACTTCCCTCCCTCCTACAAAAGCCATCTATCCACCACTTCAGAGAGTTAATATCTCACAGCCTTACCCCTTAAAAAACCACACTCAAATCACTGAGTATTTCACAATGAAGTTCCTTCCCTGGTAGAGTAAGTGCCCCTGAATCACTCTTCATCCTGTGGAGACTTAAGACACCAGAACAAAATAAAAGGATGATTTAAATCATAAATACATACACATACATCAAAATTCACAAACACTCTCCAGAGGAAGAGTCTGCCAAAAAGTATTTTCCATCAAGAAAAAAGAAAATTACAACAGGTTTAAACTGATTAGACCACATTTCAAGCCAGTGCATCTTCCCATAACCCAGCACAAAAAGGATGCTGACTAGTAAAGCACAGGATGTAAATAATAGTATCAAGACCCCCTTTTTAATAGGCCTTCAAAAGAAATTGCACGTGCGTGTATCCATACACACCCAGCCAACATACACCCCAAATGCACCTTCTAGTGCCGATGCACAGCTAATTACCCAGAAGGGAACAGTTCCTACTTGTTTTGACAATTAAGAAATACAATTTCAGAATTATCATACACACTGTATTTCTGAGAGGCCGTGCATGGATCACAATCGGCCCGCAGGCAAAAACACATGCAGTGCCCTCCGCAAATTTTAAAATACTGTCAAATCATTACTGTACCCTTAAAACTAAAAGGGGAAACTATACGAACCACTTCCTCTCCCCCAACCTGACACATACAGAATAAACTTCACCGTCTCACAAACCACCACCTTCCCTACAGCTGGGTCGGTTCTTTGCACTAACAGAAGGGACTTTATCTTGCCCTCAGACACCGCAGCATCCGAGGAAAGCACATGCTTTGTGCCATTTTTCAGAAGGGCATTTTTGGGCAGCAGGACTACTGACATAGCAGAGCTGATGTGATGCCAGTAGGATTTCTTTCCCTTTTTATTTTTAAGATGGCCAGAACGACTAACTGATAGTTTTACACATACAGCTCTACTGCCACACTATGGGTACTCTTGGTTATTGCTACCCACACAAACCCTAGGAACAGGCGAGGTTAGAACCGAAGCCTCTTCGGAACTTTGTTCTACAGAGGTTCATGATTTGCTCAGCGAAGGTACTAGAAGTTCCAGCCCAGACTAAACTTACTTCCTGGGATTAGACCCTGAAACCACCACGGGCTCCGCAAAGGGCCGGTGCCTTCACTCCACGTACCTTCCCCATGTTCTGGATACCCAGCAGTAAGCCACTGATGTCAGAGTTGCTATCTTGCTTTAACAAAAACATCGTTACTAAGATTTCAGAATTTGTTAAAAAGAGAAGAGCTAGGAAAGCAGAGCTATTGACCGATGCCTCAAACTCTGATGCAAATAAAAAACATCTGAGGTCTAAAAAGCTTTTACAGATCTTCTACTCACAAAGAAAAACAACGCAGAGCAGCAACCTCTGGGTGAAGGATCCAGAACAGACAGCACTCTAAATGCAGACAGAAGGGAGCCAGGGCCTGAGAAGAACGGATTATATACGGAACAAGCAGGTACAGAGAGAAGCCTGGAAGATCCAGTACAAATAAGCTACAGATAGCTTAGAAGAAGAAAAAAGCTGTAAACCCCTGCCATACTAAATCATAGATTTAGGTATCTCTACATTAGTCTACTCCTATCGGAAAAGCACAACAGAAGCTGCTGGAATGGTTCTCTCTTCTGTGCAGGCTCAATGCTCCTGCTAAAGAAAGGAAAAATATTCGCCAAAATAAATATTCATCCTTAATTAGGACTTGCAGGTTGTTTGGGTGGTTTTATACCCTTTCCTAATAGACACCTCCAGTTACCAAAACTCTTCTGGTCCACTGCAAGAGTGCTCAGGAGGAGCAGCTAATACTTATTCTGGATCCCCTTAGAGGAAATCTGCCTTACATAATAAAAACCAGTGTTGCGTTCCAGATGAAGTTTTCTAAAAAAACGCAAGGAGGTTTCATACACATCAACACACAAACACACATTCCTCTAGCCTAAGATACAGCAGACAAGACAAACGTTACTTAGAAACTCTTGGAAATCGGGGCACTGCACAGTGTTGAAAGAAGACACTGCCAAACACTCAGCTCTCCCACTCTTCCCCCTCCTACACACACATAAGGACAGTCCCTAAATATTGGCTGTTTACACCAGAAATAAACTTCAGTCCTTAGATATGCTTTTGCTACAAGGGCAGTTGCGGAAACTAGGGAGGAGATACATGCAAACTCCCCCCAAATTCAAGTCTTTTTTTTTTTTTGCTATCTTTCAAGTCAATAAATGCATATTTTACAGAAAACATGATGCTGAGGCCCAAGAGCTCACATGTAAGAGAGGATCAACTTGAAAGGTAGGAGAAATAAGAGAAGAGTGCTTCCATCTTCATGCAAGCCATCCGAAATCTATTTTATCAGCTATGGGCAGACACTAGGGTAGCGAAATACTGAATTAAGATGCAAGGGAAAGACAGAGGGGGAAACCGTGATGGCATTTTTCACAGTCATCTTGCATATCATACAACAACTGTGCACAAATGATGTGACCCACCAGAGACAGGGAATGAGATCAAACAAAGCCACCTTTTATTACCCCATCGCTTAAAATTGTTGCTCCCAAAGGATACAGAGGGAAACTACCTTCTACAAAGCTACGAAGGTCTGAAGAAAATATACTCCTTATCGAACGCTACAGGGAAGCATGTGCTGACACCCAAGTGTGTGCACACACACCGTGTCATCCTCCCCCCACCCCCCCAAGAGGATTAACAGTGGTCCTTTCATCTAAGGAGCAGGAAGAAAAATGCTCCTAAAGTTGCCAGCGTTCTCCATCGCACTTACCAGTCACCGAGACAGCCAGCAGCCCCACGGAGAGCAGCAGCACCCGGCTCCAGGAGCTCACTTCCACCGTCATGAGCGCAAAGATCCCCAGTTTTCCCCAGTTCCTTCCAAAGCCGCAGCTGCATCCCGGCTTGTCCCATCCCAAGGAAGGTTGCATGTCAAAGGGCAGCAGGAATGGGGTGTGCTGGGGGTTGGTGGTTGTTGTTGGGTTTTTCCCCCCCTTTTTCTTCCCCTTTGCGATTGGGATAGTCCTCGGCTCGGCTGGATGAAGAGGAGAAAGGAAAGAGGGGGGGGAAAAAGCAGGTCAGGCTTGTAATTTTTTTTTTTTTTAATTTTTTCAGCCCAGGAAAAAAAAAAACCCCACCGCATGGAAGGCTCTGAGCTTCTGCAGCTGGAATGAACCAAGTGTGGCAGCAGCTCGGGGAGAGGAGAGGCAAGGCAAGGAGAGGAGGGCTGGCTCGTCCCTCCCGGTGGCTGTCTCCGAGCCAGCTCCTCGGCATTAGCAGCACACAGTCCCCGGGGATTTATACTTTTTTATTAGCCCGTTGATTAATCATTCCCATATCTTTGTTCTCCACTAAATGCTGAGGAGGGGAGAGGGCACGGCTGTTGTGGCGAGGGGCTGCCGTGCAGCCACCGAATCCATCTGCCTCGGTTTTGCCTCCCCAAACCCAGCACAAACACCCGCACCCACCCCACCACAACTGATCCTTTAGCATTTTATTTTTTTACATACACACGACAGGTTTCTCCTATAGGAGTAAGTCCCACAGCCCCCCCGTTCTGCATGGAGCACAGCGCAGCGTGCACACGCACACCCGCAGCATCCCGGCCATGAAGACACCTGCCAGCGCATCGCAGCCCCCCGGAGCCCCCTGCTCCCTGCCCCTGTCAACAACTTGATGCTATCCACACGATTTTTGTGATGAAGCAAATTCTGTTACAAACGCACGAGAGATCACAAGAGAGCCACCCCACCCCCAGTCTGCGACTTGTCCTCGCAGCCTGGATCCCAGCCCCACAGCAACACCCTGGCACTGGCAGGACTGGTCCAGGAGAAGGTGGTGTGCTGGGGGTGGGAAAGGCTGCGCCAGCTGTGCCCCCTCCACCGAGCCTACCGGCACGCCGGGCTGCAGCGCTGCTGCCCCTGCACGGGGCTGGCCAGAGTGGTATTCCTCCTC
>VFFE01007080.1:456886-520482 GCA_008921705.1 Burhinus oedicnemus
GTTAAAGCCACACTCGGGAACTTAATTATCTTGGTAACGATGCTCAGCTCTATAGACACGAAAAATAACTCGAACGTGACACCAAATCTTAAAGAAAAAAAAAATCCTCAAATATCCTTCCCCCCTTCCCGGCAAGAACCTACTTCTGTGTTTCCCTTCTGGTCTGACCGCCCAGGAGCAGCCCCTCTCCCAAAACACAGACCAGCCCGAGATCCTCCTCTCCACCCCTGCGCCCCCCGCCCCCGCGGGGACGCCGAGCCGGGCGGCGGCGGGGCCCCAGCGCCCGGGCCCGGGGGGGGCCGCTGCCCGGGCCGGGCCCCCGCCGCTCCGGCGGCATCCCCGGCTCCCCCGGGCAGGGCGGGCGGGTGGCTCGACTCGCCACCCATCCCCCCCACCCCACCCCGCCTCAGTGTTTTGCATTTGCTGCAGTTTCTTGCTGCAAAACCCCCTTCTTCAGTCTTGTTCCGGTTGCCTTGAATGAGCTTATTTGACAGCTAAAAAACAAATTATATCGAGGGCTTGCAAATCTGTCCCTCCACCCTCAAATCAATCCTCTTTCTCGCTCACTTTCCCTGCGTCCCCTCTGCATTTCAATCCTTCCAGTGCCTGCCCTGCGAGCCGATGCCAAGAGCCAAGGCAACCAGGGCTGGCACATGAAAGAGCTGCTTTATGTCTGTTTAAACTGCAGCGTCCTATTCAAATAGACCTTATTGTTCAAAGGCACAGCTCCAAACATAAGAAGGATGGGAGAACAGGGTACCACACTTCCCAGCTCCGTACATTGAGGTGAATAGCTGTATAAGGGAAAACCAAAGAATTCCCCCCATCCCAGAGCCGCGTTCAGCTGGAGATGTGACTCGGCTGCTGCACAGCGGCGGGGCACAGCCTGAGCCAAAGTCCGCTAGCCCTGCATCAAGAACAATCTACAGGCATAATAAAGTCACTGAGGAGATACAATCCCACTTTATTCCCGGGTAATCAAATCACACCTATTGCAAATCAAGGCTTTCCTCCCAAGTAACTTTCCTTCTCAAAATCGCTTAAGGCTTAGGGTCAAACTCTCTCAAAAAAACACAGACAAGAGCGAATAGAAGAAAACATCACTGCAATCACCAGCTGCTTTGATTACAACCCATCCCTGACAAGGCGGCGTTTGCAGGTTCCGGGTAACAGCCCCTTTCTAACCCGGGAGAGGTTAATTTGGCGAGGGGAGAGGCAGGAAACCCTGTCTCCAGCGCAGGCACCCACCAGAGACAGGCTCTGCTCTGCGCTGCCACCCGCAGGCACAGCCCGGGCTCACCCACTCTGCCGCCTTCCCACTTCGCTCCCCCCACATCCTCTGCAGGTATTTTAGCCGGCTTCTTCATATTCCATTTATCACACAGCGCCCACCCTCCCTGCCAAAACAGTCTGATCTGGTTTGTGACCCCTCCAAATAAATAACGACGACTGCAACATCCCCGAGTTCCAGTTTCATCCATGGAGCCGAGAGCAATTCACAGGTGTGGACCAAGTCCTCACACTAGCTTCCCAGAGGAAGAGAAACAGACTCTGATAAAAATCAAGGATGTATTAAACAGATTGAGTGCCAAAACATTTTCTTCCCTCTAGTTCTGACACAAAGCCACATCCATAGGGCTCTTCTCCCTCCCTCCCCTACAGCATCACGCTCCGAAGAACGCAGGCAGTACCCTGGCTCACAGGTACAACCACTCCGGTGACAGGAGGAACTAAAGAAGGCGTTCACACTGGGAGCACGATCACGTTCCCTAAAATTTTAAGAGCCACAATTAGTAATTTGGTAGGGGGAAAACCACCTCAAAACATCTTACTAAAATGCCACACAATTATTTCATTTATTTCTCTTAACCACATATTATTACTGCCAGGGGGGTGGGGGGGAGAGCATTTATCTGGCCATAACCAGCGATAGCTATGAATAATCTCTCTATTAGCAGGAAACTGCAGTCACTATTTAACTTACATGACAGGACAGTCCAGTTCTGGATTATCTGAAAGGAGATAAGTACAGAGCCAAGATCTCGGTGTACAGTGTAATGATTTCAGTAGCAAAGAATTCAATACACAGCTCTTGCATCTGAAGATGTGCACAGATCTTTCATATTTAAAAAATACTTTGCTTTGTATTTTTGTATCTAGATCAAGTTTTATAGCCCAGCACCCAAAATGCCACAGAGGATGTTGAAAAGAAACAGTACCCAAAGCAAAATTCTGTGGCCTTGATGCTGAAAAACATGCAAGCTCCAAAACAGAGAAAAAGTTCTTTTTCCATGGCAGTGGAAGGGCTTACAAGGTGGCTGAAGATGTTCTCCCCCTCCATCACAGAGGGGCAGAAGTGCCACTGTGCTTCTGGAAATGTGGAAAAGTTACAGAAGCTCATGACTGGAAATACTGCAGTAGCAGCAGCCCTGACGCAAGTCAAAATTAGCCCCTTTCTCCTCTGGTCTCCTGATAGAGCAGATTTCTGTGCAACTCGCTGAGGAGGGTGGATCTAGAGTGGGCTGTGAAGAGTTTCAGGTACACGAACCGCTCGAGCGGGGATGAAACGTGTTGCTAAATGGGTCCCAGACAGGGATGCTGCTGCTCCTCCTCTTTGGGCTGTGGCAAAATGAGAGTAAGCACTAAAGCAGGAAGATCCGTTCTGTCTGCACTGCTTCCCTCACACAAGGCCTCTGCTCTTCATCTCATGTCAGCGGAAAGATGAGGGACTGAGGGCAAGAGAAGGGAAAAGGACCAGAGGGACAGTCCTCTGGGCACTCCATGGAGCTCAGCCACCTGCGGACACACGAGCAGCTCAGGTACAGGGAGGCAGGGACAGCCTGGAGACTGGAGTCTATTTAGAGAGAGATTTACGCTGGAAAACACTCCCAGCTGCGTGAAAGGATGCAACACTGACATTTCTATCCCTGCTGCTGGAAGCCCAGTGGACATTTCCAGCTGTTACCCTTCCTGCCAGCTGCCAGACCCCAGGGTTCCGTGGTTGCCAGGGCTCTTCACTACCAACACAAGCCCCATCTTTCAAGAAGACCGTTTGCAAATGCAGAGAGGCTGAAAGATGCTCCCTGGCAGGAACAGGTTTTCAGCTCCAACAGTACCATCCGAAGGTCCGTTCCCACTGGGACCTTTCCCTAGGCACATCTGGATCCACAACAACACTCCTCAGGACAGCTTGGACCAGGCCTGCCACGAGATCTGGAAACGGGTTCAACGACTCTCGGAAGAGCTGCAGTCCCCATGGCTGGTGCCACCGCAGCACCTCTGTCTCCGCTCAGACCGGCTGGGGACCCTGCGAGGAGACGGCACCAACCTCCCGAGCAAGTAGGTGATCCTGCGGTGTCACCCAAGCACCAGTGCCAAAGGCTGCTGCTTTCCTCTTGACACCTTTCCCAACTAGGCTTTTGTAACCTGTTGCAGGGAAAGCCTGGGGCAGAGGGTGTGTTGATTGCTGTCTGACAGCCTCCTAACGAGGCAAATTATGCCCCACTTTTTCCGCTACAACCAATTTTTCTTTGGGAAAAGTGTGTCCCATGAAATCTGACTACTTCACATTCTGAAGCACCATAAGCAGCTGCTCCATTCGCATCCCCACAACATTTAAAGAAAAACAACCACACACATCAAAATATTTACAGGAAGAAATGAAAGCAGCATTCAAAGGAGCAAAATCGAAAATTAAAGTGTTATAAGGAAGCTACTGTAAACAGCTGATCTTTACAAAGAAAAGCTGAATTTAGCACAGAAAAATTTATGCCAAATCATGTTTCACAGGACAAATAGTGGTAAGAGAGGGAAGTATGCTCTTCAGATTAATAGGATAATATTTACTGTATGCTCCTGAAACAGAAAAAGTAAAATTTATAAATCCAGCTAGAAATCAGCAAGCATTTGCAAAGCCCAAACAAAACATCACGCAAACCTGGCCTGTCTTGCTTGGTACATGAAAGAGTATGAACAGTTATTTCATCTTTAAAAAAATTGTAACTTCACAGATGAGGAAATAGGTAATTTTACAGATGAAGACATGGAGGTGCAGGAGGGGAAGCACTTAACACTATGTCAGGGAGAAACCTAGGAATTACATCTTGGGAGTCGTGGCTCCTTTTCTTCCTCCTCCATATCCCAAATAAGCTAAAATCTTGGAGGAGTCTCCAGAATAAATGCAGAAAGAGGGAAACCAGGTAGATCAGCAGTAACCAGTGAAGCCCAGGCAGCTGCCTATAGTGGTAGATTCAATTATACAGCTGAAATGTCTTTACAATTCACACATGCTCAGTTCACCCTGCCAGTTGCTAAGAAGTCTTAGGAAAGAAGGCATTATACAAACCAGTGAAGAACTATGAGTCTTCATTGCATTCTTTAATAACACATTTTACTCTTAAAGGAATATAGATCTGGTCTTTAGCAGTTAGTCCCCTGCAGCAAGGCCAGCCTAACCAACGTGACTTCTAGCCCACGACACCTGCAATTACCCTGAGGCCAGTGCAACTGGGCAGAGACAGCAGATGAAAATAGTTTTCATTTTCCTACTTTACTTTGGCAACTCATCTGGCCATTTCTCTCCGCAACGTTTTTTGTGTAATTAGCCAGCATGTTCTTCAGGATAGAAATAGCTTCTGCACATGCATTTGTACATGATTCGTTGATCATCAGTTGCTCGAAGACCCCAGAGTCACTGAGCCTTCTAACAACAGCCAAACCCAAGTGCTAAAACCAAATTACTGAACAGAGCTCAATAAACTGCTTTAAAATGGAAGCAATCCAATTGAGACAGCCCTAGGTCAGGTTTCCACCTGTGAGGTAGAAGCTTCCATACCCTACCCTTGGCTACCTCAATTACTCCTGAAAGCCTTATAGAAAGACAGATTAAGGAAAATCTTTCAGTATATACCAACTGTCAATAAAGGTGTTACCCAATTCATCACCTGCAATAGCATCAGCGGCCAAAGATTATACCGCGTGACCCTGCTAAATTTAGCAATCCTTAATTATTTTACAATATTGACTTATGCAAATTGCTAGTATGCTCATTTTAAAGTGTACCTGCAATCTTTTGAACAAACAACAAGTTTCACCTTCCTGGTTTTGTTCTGGAGCATTTGGATACAGAAGAGCAAGTTATTGAGAACACCCAGAGCAGGGGGTGACGGGAGGAACCTCTTTTGTTGAGGACGTTACTATTTGCCAGCATAAACAAGCTTATAATCTTCCACGAGAAGAGGACAAAGCTTCACAGGCAAGCATCAGAGCTGGGAACACAACATGCTGCCTTCACATCTTCAAACATACTCAAACACAGGACTCCGGTAACCTAAGGCGTACGTCCAAGAGAGACAAGAAGCTCAGTCGTCACCTCAGCTCTAAGTCTTTCCATCTACAGTTAGGGCACAAATGCCAACAGGTTGTGCAAAGCAGTAAGAGGCAACCCAAAGAATACAAGATTTGAGTAAGAAGTTGCAGAATCAGGGCTGTGGCCTGTGAATCCATCAGACACAGGAATCCCACAGAAAGATGGGGTGAAAAGTTGTATGAAATAAGCTGTACTCAGAAATAGCCTAACAATTTTCTATTTTCATATCCACAGTATAAATCTGTTGAGGTTTTTGTTAAAGAGAATATCTGTGTTCTTTAAAAATAGGGGGGAAGCAGCATCCTACTAATTATAGTGATCCTATGATTAGAAATAATTAGATACAGTTACAATTTAGAATTTCCTAATTTTAGCTGTTTATGAACCATATACGCATCTATATAGTGTGTGCACAGAGCATCAGTCTTCCCCTCAAGCTAAGAAGAGTAAATTGATAAAACCTTAAGTTACTGAACGTACTTGGATGTGAGACAGCAAACTGGAATTTAAATCTGTGTTTTGAGTAGGTAACCACAATAGGCACTAATTGATATTTTGAGCACGAAACCATTATAGGCACTTAGGTGTGCCTTCAAAGAACCCAAAATTGTTCAGCTTTGACAGCAGTCCCACTGTAAGGTCCCAGAGGACTCTGGGGGACAGCGAGGTGCTTTGCGATGCACCCTACAGGTTAAACCATCTGAGAGTCTTACCTCGCTGTGGGGAAGATGGTTTGTGAGCTACAAATACTACAACACCCAGCTCTGTTAAAGCCTTACAGGCGATAACTGAATTGTGATGACAGGTAAGTCCAAGGAAATTCAGGCTCTCACCCTGCAAAGATTTAAGTATCCACTGAGCCCTGAAGGTTCAAGCCATGCAAAGCTGGAGCCTGGAGAACAAACAAGGTTTCTCCCATTAGGGACACTGGGATACAAGAAAACTCTTTTCGCACCCCGAATCACAGGGTTAAATTTACCATCTTTGACAGATGACACCAGAACCCCCACAGGGCTTAGCCACGTAGCTGAAGTAAGGCTTCTCCGGTTCACAAACTGTTGTGAGGATAACTTCAATCACGATTACCAACTGCTATCACACTGTGACACAGGGAGCCATTTAGCTCTTCCTCCTGGCGAGTGTAACCCAGCTCAAAGCATGTTTAGCACATTCTCACCCATTGCCAGCAAAGACTCATCTTGTTTGACACAAAACTTAGATTTTGATTGTAAACACAATCTATTTTAACCCACAAGTATCTTTAAGCATATATTCTATGATAATTCTTTGCACACCTATAATGTTGTCATCCAACTTTGCTTCACTTATTCTTGGACAGATGCATTAACTAAGATTTCCCCTCCCCTCCACTTCTTACGCAGTTCTTTGGAAAAGAACAATGTCAAAGATGAAATTTTACTCTTGTTAAGAAGGAATACTGAAGTCTTACATAGAACACTAATGAACTAGAAAGTCAAGCTTCAGGAGGAGTCAAGAAAAGTAGCTCAATTTTAAGTCAAACCTCCTCTAACAGCAGCCATATTCCACTTTCTTACAGCAGCTCCTTGCTAGATGAACCAGTGGGACTCGAAAGTATATACAGAGCAATGATTGGAAACAGAGAAAGGGAGATGAAATTAAGAGCTCTCTGTGACGCTCAGCTTTCTGGTAAATCCGTTCTCACCAGCCTTCTGTGTTCAGCAAAATCCCAGAACTCCTCCCAGGGGCTGGAGGATGGCAGAGTGACAGGCGCTCACAGCACGGAGGGCAGCAAGCTGGAGATGCCATTCCTGCTGAAATACACGGAGACTGCCAAAGGTGCAGGCAACCAGGTAATGGCTGAGGAAACAAAGGTAGTGAAGGAGTTCATACAGAATAGCACCTTCAGCTCTGCCAAGATTAGTACGGCTGTGTCATCAACAACAGCAGCAGAAAGTCAAGCCACAGAACAGAAGCAGCAGCTCCCACCATTTGCCAAGATTTACTCCAAAGCTGATTCCGATGCAGTCACAAAGAATCCAGGTATGGATCTGGGCATGGTCCCTGAACACTAGCGGGGAAAAACTAAGACATAAAGCAGAAGCTGTTGAAAAGCAGATGGCAGGAGCTGGTCAGGCATCACTGCAACATTTACTCTATGGTGATGTCCTTTCCAAGCCTCGTTTAAGAGGCTGAAAACTCCTGAACTAACCTTTTCCATTCAAGAACTCTCATTTTCTACTAGGATGCTGGTATCTCTCTCCCCTCTAACTAGCACCTATCCAATGCCCTTCTCACATGTTGAAACAAAGTAGATATAGGAAGGTCATGACCATGGAGATTTCTGTATTTGGTCAGTATCCTCTAGAACCTAATTTTTGGGGGTTGGGGTGGGGTTCATTGGGGTTTTGGTTTGGGTTGTTTTTTTAATATCATGATGATTGTGAAACATCTAAGAGATCCTGATTTCCACAGAGCATTGGTAACTACATTCCTTGAAGCAACTTGGAATGGACAAGAACAATGGTGCATGTCCAGATCTACTGTTTAAGCTTCCGGACTAGATTTATCAGTCCAGAGACTTAAGACACAATCAACTTATTCTCTGTTGTAATATCCTTATCTCGGAGAGTTTTGAACTTTGGGCAAAGGTTCTTGTTCTATTCTTACAATTCCATTCGTTCTTACGGCTCAGGCAATTAGCTTTATTCCAGGTCCTGCGGGGCAGAGTGTAATGGCCCTACAAGTGAATTTGAACCGCTAATTGCTGAGTTTGGGTCACTGTGTTGCACAACTACAGCCTGCAAAAGTAATGGATATCTGAAACAGATTTTGCTTACAGGCAAAGCGTGTCCTCTTAATTACAAATGTTCCACAGATTAATGAAGAGAATGCATGTTTATTAATATCTTTAACCTTGTTTTGTTTTACAGTAACTGCTGCAACACCGGATAAAAAAACCATTAAATACAATGCAAGTACTTCAGGCTTTTCTACTGCTTCAATGACCACAGCATTAAATCAGCCAGTGTGGCAGAGTCTGAGCTTCCCTCCATTCTCCGTCTTTCCCAGCCACTCAAACTTCCCACACTTCCAGGTAACGTAATAGACCCACACGTTGTGAGAAGACAGACCACCACTCCCAGAACTGTACTGACAGACACAGGGCACTGCCTGCTGCTGTCCGGTTTGTAGGGAAGAGTAGGAAATCAGCTTCTATCCTACTGCACTAAGTTACATTAAGTAGCTGTGGGTCCCAAACAAAGCTTTAACAGCACATGTAACGTGGTCCTCTGAGCTGGTTGTGATGATAGCAAAGGATGATGTATTATTGACACAGATACTGAATGTTGACCTCTCTCAGCCTTCATTAATTTCCATTTTTTATCTTGTATTTACAAGTATTTTGACATCATAATTCATTACAAATATTTCATGTGATTGCCCTGGTTACAGAGCAGGATACTGCTTTCTTAGTCTAGTGAAACAGGACCTCACATCAAAGTAAAAAAGCCAGCTAAGATTAGGAAGAAGCCCAGTTCTCAAGTTGAAAGAAATACAAGAATGAATACTGAGAATCCCATGTAATCACGGCTTTTTGTGAGCTGTGCTCCCCTAGTTCCCTTTGATTCCACTAAAGAAAAAAGCAATCCACAAAAAACACACCAGAAACAAAGCTATGGTTCTCTAGCAAGACTCCGTTCACCCTACAAGCTGTCAAAAGTTGTCACCAGCCTGGTATAAAAGACAGAGGGTGGAGATACATGATACAGAGCGCATGCGTTTTGCCAGACTCAGCTCCCCGGAAGTTTATGGTCCAAGAATTTTCCCTTTTTCCATTAAGTCAGTGATTAGTTAGCATCACGGTTACCTACTTAGCACAGTCCATCCGCCTCTCAGCGGTCAACAGGGAACCGAATTTTTCCCCAGGCGGACTAGAGCTCCAGAGTGGAAAGCAGACTGCTGTTCTGGGGGTCTCAGACTTGGGGAGACAAGGAGAAGACTTTTGCCCAAGGCTAAGAAATACACTTATCTCAACCTGGTTTCTTAGAGCGTAACATTCCCCTAAAAAGCCTACACAAAAGTAATTAATGGACCAACTCAGACTGTTTTAAAAATCATGCCTTAATATGCTTAACAGGGTCCATATCATCAGAGAGCAAGGATCCCGTACCAGCAAGCTCTGCACCCTTCCTTTGGATGCTATTTAAGACAGGTGCGTTTAAATGCTTATGAATATGCTTTAATTTGCAGAACACAGATGCTAAGCACATTAGATTAGTCAGAGCAGTTTGTCATGTGCCAAGATTGACATTGGTGCCATCACAAAAATAGATTTGGGGACAAGATGCTGATCTGGTGTAAGTTAATACAGTTTTTGCTGGAGCACTATGTGCTCCAAACAGCTCAAGAGATGGCCTTGAGCCTCTAAACTGAAACTATTTATTGCTTATGCTCTAGTTTTGTATAGAACTGGGAGAGACCGCTGTGGGTGTCTGAAAAAAAAAAAATATTTTCGACAACTCCAGTTTCCATTTATGGGGTTACTTCCTTGTCAGTATTCCCATCCCACTTTAAAAAAAAAAAAAAAAGCAGCTATTTATTTTTCCTCCCCAGGTAGCTCCATACAGCCCACAGCAGATTTTCCAGCCACCTTACACTCCGGTGTTGAACTACATCCCTCTGGTTCAGCCTGGTTATCCATACCAGCAGAGGACCCCACCTACACTACCCAGCAACATCCAGGATCTGTCACCAATGGTAGGCGATGGGATCCAGTATCCGTTTTCTCCTTCCTATGGGTATGGCCATGCAGATTTGCTTTCTGTTTTTTCAGTACTTTAGGAGAGTTTGTTAGTTGCTGTAAACCTGCACAGAGCTAAAGATTTAATTCTCAATTGGGTTTCCCAGCTACATTCTTGTCAAATTCCAAATCTGAACAAAAGACAAGATTTACTCTCAGGTCTAAATTCTAAAATGATTTTGATACAAAACCAGAGTAATTAGTTTTGGGTGGAGGAAGCTGAAACACTGTGCTATAGGAGATGCCACCTACAACTTCCAATCAACATCATGGATAAAAAGTATAAACACTAAGTTAACAAAAAGGAAATGCTTCAACATCATGGAAACCAAAATACATTGACACTGTCAGAATGAAATTACAGGATTCATTTTGATACCTTTCTATAAAAGCTGTAGTTAAGATCAACATATTCCAAGGGTCTGGTAAAATAATCTCCAGAGATTCAAGTTCTGTGTATCATCTTCTGTTAAATGCTTATGGGATAGACAGGAATAGAACATACTTCCCCCCCCTAGATCACCTTTCCAGAAACCATATTACACATTTTAAAAAAAAAAAAAAAAGCTATATAAATGCTTCTAAGAGCTGCATTATTAGGAAGAAAAAGAAGTAATTTGGAAGTTAGATGTAATCTCCTGAAGCTTGACTACATTTCATTTTCTGTTTTAGGTTTAGTTCTACACCTGGAGGAGCTACGACAATTAACCTCAACTACTTTTCCAATGAGAACCATGTAAAATTTTAAGTGAAGCCAGTTTTCCTATCCTAGTATTCAGAGAAAAACCTGCTATCTATCTGTTACAGTCCTAGGGTCCTATAAGGACTTCATGTTTTCCCCAAAGTGAACATTTCCATCTAGAATAATCCCCTATGACTTACATGGTAAGGAACAGCTGCATAACAATTCATCTGAAATAATATTTTTTTTTTAGGATGACAATAAGAGACTTTTTTGTTTTGGAAGATGGAGACAAATAATAAAAATGTTTTATTTATGACAAATGCTTGAGCTGCTTAGAATCTAGTGTTGGTGCAATAAAGATGGTTGATAGAAAAGAGTTTTGACCACAAGTTTCAGAGATAGTAACTTTAGTGGTATACTCCAAGTGACATTAACACAAATACATTCAATAGCTGGGTGGTGCAGCTCCACGCATGACACGTTCCTGTCTCACCACCTCAAACTCCAATGCTAATCCAGATGGTAACCTGGCTTTTACTATTAAAGAAGATCAAGCCATACAGCTTGCATGGGGAATCCTGTTTAACTATGTCCCCCTGGTCATTTAACTCGGGAGTTTCGAGGCTCTAACTTTTGAGGGTGAGCCTCAGCCCCTGCAAAACAGCCTCTGCTTCCCCTGGAGCCTGCACCATTACTGCAAAGCCAGAGCAGCAAGGCTTCCTCTGGACGGTGACTATGGCTGCCTGGCTGCTGTATTTCAGGATCAGAAGTAGAAGAGCGATTAAGATGGGGTTCCACAGCCTGGATGATACACATCAGAACAAATTACCACAAAAGTCTCTCCCAGCCTTAAAACTAGTGGATAAGGTCTCAGGCACAAAGATCTGACAGTTTGCAATCATCCAGCCCTATACCCAGGAGCGTGCGACTCAGCCTGCTCTTAAATTCAAGGAGGCGTATTTATACTTTCTTAAGAAGGATATTGCACACATACAAGTCAAGATTTGAAACTCACTCTGCTTAACAAAAGCCTAGGTATTTCACAAATAGTTACAGATCCTACAAAACGTAGAACACCATTCATTCCTGGAGGAGCCGATGGGACCAAATATGCTTAATCTCTGTAGGCAGCCAAAGCGCTTTGTAAGAGGACAGACTTCAATAGTGGCTCATAATTCAAGCAAAAGATGGAGCATCCTCCCGTTCACTGAGCTTCAGACTTGGCCCCAGATACACAAACACCAGATATTTTCTCTCCTCCCATTAAATACAACCAATCTTGTAACTTTGAAAAGTTTAACACTTCCTTCCCTTTAATCCTGTTCAATGTAAATAGTACAACTTAGTTGCATAGACTTAGCTGAAGCTAGTAAAGAATTCACATATACTCTATGTTTACCTTGTAAGGTTGAGAAACCACCTTACAGTGATCCTTCAGGTGACATTTTGCACATTATAACTAGTTTACTCCCCTTCTCACTGTTCCTCTTTGCACACTGCATCAACATCTATTTTGAGTTACCCAGATGGCTGAGGTGATCTAGGACAATTTCTAATAAGAAATTCGTGCTTTGGCAAGATGTGCCCACTAGCCCTTTTCTCTCCACATACTGCTGTAGGCCAAAATTTCAGCTAAGATAAATTAGACAACCAATTAAGAACCGCTAGTGTTTCCACAAAGCATCAATGTTCTTCACCCTCCTTGCCTCGTGGGTAAGGGGACAGGTTGATAACATAACACAATCTGAAAGACTGTTAAAGTGTACCAAGGCAGCCAGGAGAAATTGAACCCAAAGCCCATTTATTGCTTAGAAATTGCCACCAGCATCAGCAACAATGATCTTACAGTTCCAATGCACTTCATAACTGGGAACACTAGAAAAGGGGGGACACTAGTGTAGAGACCACCTATGTCATTTCACCAACACTTGATTTGTTAGCGACAGATAACCTGAACCAGATATATCACTACTGTGCCACAGTTCAGGCTAGAACTCATCAACTGAAGATTAGCCAAGAAGCAAAAATGAGCTTTCTCCAGGGTCCCATGAGGAACGAGGCCATAGGGTCATTAAGGCACAAGAAGCCTAAACCCCAGCTGTATCCCTGTCAGCAACACTAGCACACTAAGGCAGGATTTCATGGTTTTTCTACCCAAAATGCTTGCCATTATTTTCAGCACAGGATCAAAGATACCTAGCAGAGATGCTTGTCAATATGTGCCCCCCCTTTCTTCAACATGTGGCTGTGGGCCCCATACTACAGAAGTATCCCAGCTCTCAGGAGCTTTTTGCTCATACTTGGAAATCCACAGTTCCAGCCTTTCATAACACACTTCTCCCAAACCTCTGTAAGAGGCAGGAAAGGGAAATTATCCCCATTTTACAAATAAAAAGCTGAATACTGGGAAATGAGAGCTCAGAGATTTAATCCACTACTGCACTAACTGCAGGCAGTTAAACAAATTCTCAGGAACACAAACCAGTACCTAGAGGGCACAAAGTTCACATACACTTTTCCTCTAGCTTGACCTTTTTGCAACTCCCTTCCAGTGCATCCCATTATTACTCGATGTCACATGCAGCTCCCTGGCCAAATACTTATTTCTTTCGTAAGTCAGACCTGAATTTTTCTGTGTTCGTCTTGCAACACACTCTGCTATTATGTCTGTTACAGGCTTCCTTTCAGAAAGAATTTTACAGAACAAAATAATTATTTACTTATGTTTCTCAAACCCTAAACTTGGATCAGAATTTGCTTTGGCTAAAGTCAGATACACTCTGCCCCAGTAAATTCCCATTTTCTTCAAGTAGAACAGAAGCTTGGATTTTTCTGCTGTTAAATCCACTGGCTCTTTTTCTCCAATATTCCTAATGCAATTAGCATAATAAGATAAAAGAATCATCAAGTCCTTTTCCATTTTTCTTCCTTTATAAAAGGACTGATGACAAACTGGGAATCAGAATCTGTATTGAATTACATTTGCCACAAAAGAGTTCATTAAGTAATAGTACGTAATAAAAATCGTCTGTCAACTTGAAGGATAGACCAAATCCACTTAACGAAACAGCTGGTTATTTTCTAGAGCACTCTATAGCTCATAAACAGTCAATATGAGCAAGGAGAAAGGCTGAGACAAAGGGAAATAAGGAGCAGTTCAGATATTAGCATGCTAAGCCACAGTTTCAAGGCTCTTGTCTTCTGCACAGTCATAGCATGACTGTAGGTAAGACTTCGCCCACGGTACCTGGATTTCCTCCTCATTATAGTGGTGACAATAGCTCTTTTCACCGGGGAAGGGATTCTGAGGGCTAAGGGCACGAGATGCTTCAACAACTGGAGCATCAGGGGACCTGAATTTCTATCTCACTACCAACATATCAACTGGTCCATGATGACGACGGGAGTGGGGACGCATTTCCTGCCTCCAACTTCCATGCACCAGGCTGAAGCTGCATGACCACATCCTCACCCCTCCCCGCCTCCCCAACCAGGAAACTCAAACTGTTTGAGTAGAAGTGCTTCTGACTTGCAACGTTTGTGCTCTCAGTAGCAAATCTGGGAAGATAAAGCAGAAGGATCAGGGCTAGTCCTTTGCTCTAACAAGCCATATTGGCTCCTGACAGAAAATTTGCCTCATTCAGCTCACTCACTGAATAATCCAAATCCATGCAAACCACCTGCACTGCTTTGGCTCAAGGGATTTGTTCCAAGATCCTTGAAGTCCCATAACATGCCACTTTTACTGTAAGAGTACTACAGGTAACATCCAGTGCCACAGAGACAGCTTGTTGGGAATAAAGGCCATCCATGCCATGGCATTGCTATGAGACTCCGCTGCCCTTCTTGTATGTATTTAACACAAGTCTCAGAGAGCAACCCTTCTTTAAAAGGGTCAGTTTCATTTCACTCTTGTTGACTCTTTACCATTTACACATTTATTACAAGACACATTCTTAGTGGTCCTATTCTTCCACATATCTACAAAAGTTTAAGACAGCAGATTTATCCGGTGCCTTAATAAAGGCTCAGAAGAGAATGAATGTAGAAGCCCTATTACGGCCTATACTTGACTGCACACTAGCTCCTTCTCAGGCAATCAACCAAGCAAAACTAAAAGCAAAGCTAGTTATGAATGCTAAAAATTATCTGTTACGCTGTTCTGTTTCTGAGAGTCTCACATTGCAACACAGGATGGAAACTCCAAGCCCAGTATGGTGATGGTCATGGTGGAATCCACCCAGCTGCACCTCTGATCCAGGCAGAACTCTAGAGCTTTACAAAACCTGAAAGTACAATGAGCATGGATATGCCACCACCATGCCAAACTCCTACCGGGATTATTATCAGGAGCTGCTTTTCTGAAGCAACACTCATGTCCCAGGTCAGCCTTAGTGCTCTTGACCCAAGTCCCCAACACAAGCTTCATACAGCTTTTCGGAGAACTGACATACATAAATGCTGCCACAAGGAAAACAAACTTCTTATTTCAAGACTCATCAAGCCCATGTAAGTCAGAACGCATGCTCAGCTAGGTAACGGTTTCCCCTCCTTCCCTTTCTTTAGCCTCTGTCCCCTCAAAAACATTTTCAAATAGTCTAAGCTTCAAAAAAATCAAGATTCTGTTCTTGTTCAAGTCCTATTGATCCAGTTCCTTACAGACGGGATGTCAATGAAAATGGAAATCTTGTACCAGGGGCTGTAAAAACTTCTTGTCTGTCTCCTACTATTATTATACATAATCATATCAAACACAATTCACCTCTTTTGTCCTAGGTCGTCTTCCTTCACTGTAAAGGAGGAAGCAATCTGGTTTTGCAATTTATAATACTCTACAAAAAACTCTGTGTCATGAAAGTATGTGTTTACACATACAATAACTGGCATTGATTTTTTTTGTACGCAAAACCACATGGGCATTATCAGATTCTCTAGAACTGCTGTGTTCATTACCGGCCAGAAGCCATTGCAGTTACTGGCTTTAGACACAACAGTTTTTCCCCTTTCAAATATGCCCTTGTATCACCCTGCTGATCAGATTTGCAGAATTCCTCACCAAGTCCTGCTGAAGATCTCCCTTCTCCCAGGTAAAAATCCTACCCTTGCTGCTCCAGTAAAGGAGAATAAACTGGAGAAGGCAACAGACATTTGCAGGAGCTGCAGACACCTAGAGCTGCAATATTACTTTGGAGACAGACCCACCTTAATCCACAGGCACAGAGTGGTGTTTCTCTCCCTTTTCCTCTAAAAGTCTCACACAGCCTGGGTTGCTACCACTGCAGTTTTTCCAGAGCTGTTTAGTCCAGCTACCCAAAGCAAACTTTTACAAAATTAGCTTGCATGGTTCCCAAGTCCATTAAACTTAAGATAATGTGGGGAGAGGGGATTGATTGAATAGCTATTAATCAAAGGATGGGGTTTATTCTTGTGATGTCATAAACTGCAGAAACAGAGCTCAAGCAGTTTATTAAATTACAGGAATGCCAAGAAAAATAGATAGCTTTAATAATACATTTTTGCCTATCTGTTATATTTTATATGTAGCTTGCAGAAGAGAATTAAAAAGTTTTCTACCACATAAAATTGCCATTTAAAAGGGTAAAAAAAAAACAAAATAGATTCTGTCACTGATAGAGAATACAATTATTCTAGGCTAAAAAGTTCATTCTTTTGCTAACGGGTTGAGATTACTGCAATTCAGAGCCTATGGGAGAGGGGCAGGGATCGTTCCAAGATAAGAAACGGCCTCTGGGCTTAAAAACACAAGTGTATTAGCTAAGAAAGAACAGCAAACACGGAGATGGCTCCTACAGGCAGCCCATCTTTGAGGGAGAAGGCTCTCCGGCTGGCATACCCTGCCAGTGCTTTACCACCAGCCTCCCAGGCTGGACCCCCCCATGGTACCCAAGTCTAGTGGATGCTGCTAGAGCAGAGTGTGGGGCTGGGCTGCCTACGGATTGCAGCAGCAAGTCACAGGTTAACGGAGATGTCTAAAGGAGGAGGGGACTTGGCCACAAACCTCTGCTCTTCACCAAGGTCCAGCCCAGCCCGAGAACTAGATATGTTATTAGCATCTCCAAGGCCAGACAACTTTTCTAAAACTGTCTGCGTGAAGAGCATTGCTGCCCACTATTCACAGCCACTCTTCAGCAGGGACAGCCTTCCTCCTCTTACCCACTTTAACTGTTTCTACTTCTTCACTAACAGTTCAAGAAGCATCCCTCTATATAGTCCCAGGCCCACCAAAATCCAACACAACCTCATTTTTTATTATTCTCCCACCATCTTACTTCCTCGCAGTCTCCAAGACTTTTCTGTGATTCAGCGTAAGCACACCCATCCCAGCTCTTGCAAGCTGCAAATTGAGTCACATTATCCGGATGGAAGGTTTCCAAAGAAACACCCAAATAACGATGAACTGCATCTCTTTCCTCCGGGAACAGGACTCACAAGAACACTACCAGGGGACGTTGTGCTGTGATTCAAGCTGTGGTATGTCTAGCATAACAAGTGAACATGAAATTCTGAACCTTAAGAATTGTGACACTTAAAAATGCTACAAGCAGTTAAGTCTTACAGGTTTCAGATGGCTTATTTATGTTGATGAACCAGAAGCCAGTTTCCACATCTTTAATTCTTTCAGTCTCTCAACTATACTTTATATATTGCCCTCCAAACAATGTCTTGCAGAGATAGACGTGGGTAAGTCTATGGCACTATTAGAATCTCTTAGTAGGGAGCAGACTACGTGAAGTCTGTATTTATCAATCGAGATGCAATTCCATGGGGGAGGGTGTTTATGCCATTTAACAGGTAAATCCATCTGACAGAACACTACAGTTAGGGATAGCCCAAGGTTAGAAGAAACATACTTAGGAACGCATCCAACATGCTAGTATGCGAATTTAATCTCCTTTTCATATTCACCTCTCAAACATGCACCTGTTAATCTTTCACAAATGCTTCTGCAAAAGCAGGACTCATCAGAAGCGAAGCATCTTACTGAACATGCACTCCACTCTCACCTCCGAGAGCAGACCTTGTCTGCTGGGATGAGGGAAGTATCTAGCTGAGGAAGCGAACAGCAGGAAGCAGTCTATATACATTTTCATGTTTCACACTGTGCTTTCCTGTTCCTTTTCGCATGATCTATGGAGCGCTCTGCTTTGGCATTCAGATGCACACACAGAATATAAGGCTAGAAGGAAACTCAAAGGTCACTCAGTCCATCTCCTACCCTAAGGCCGGATCAACATTACATGAACCATCTGCCTAGATGAGGTATATACGGTTGACAGAGGTAGAGCCAATCCTGCCTTGAGCAAAGAGATTGACTAGATGGTTTATTGCACGTAGAAGTTATTCATGTTTACATGTCGTCTTAACAAAAAGGACACCAACTGTTCATCAAAGCATCTCTTTCCAAACACTCACTGCCAACACATCTTGTCCCTGTACAGTGACTATTAAGACCAACTTCTACCTTACCCGTGCAATTTCCCCGCAAAGGCCCTGTGATCTGCCTATCTGCGGAACAGTACAGAACTATACTAGGCACACGTTCTCCCACAAGCATTTTACCAAATGCTGCAATTAATTGGGGAACACTGGCTTGTTTTTTTGGTTTGTTTTTCGTTTGTTTGTTTTAAATTAAAACAAGACTGGATAATTTTCTTAAAGACAAATCAGTTAGGGATTAATAGTTCAGTGGTTTGTCCACCTATTTCCTATAGCAACTTCCCTAGTAGAAATAGCAGCTTTTTAATTCAAACCGTACTTGCCATGCAGAATTTGGTGCTACCGATGCAACTCTAATGTTCTTATTTTCTCTAGTTCATTCGTTCAAACTGAAGCAGATGAATTTTAGCTTAAAGCTTACCACCAGCTTTACTTCCGAAGTCTTGGCCCATAAAGAAAGATTTTTATGCCAGCTTCTTGCATTAATGAGAAACTGTTAGAAGTTTGTTGCCACTGGTTATAAAGAATCTGACATGGATTCCAAAAAAGGAAGAGGGAAGGAGTATTTTTAATCCTGGGCACTTAAGCATTCCAGTTCTCTGCACATCTTCACAGATATTGGCACAGCTGAGGGATGGGGAGATACATTGCAATTTTCCTGAATTTGTTCTGGTGGAAACTGCTACGTTAGTCTTCCCGTGCCAGGAAAGTGCCTTTGTCAAAGTCTCTTCCAAGACTTCAGCTAGCGCACAACACTAACTCAAACACTCCACTCTGAAGCGACACAAACCTACAGAGGCTGCAGAGACTTTCGACCCCTCTCTGCTCTTTAGGTTTTTTCTCCAGAGCTCTGTAACAGAACGAGCTCTTTCCTTGCTGAAATTGCTCATACACAGGTTTACTGCAGCGGCTCACTGTAACGCCCATGAGTTCTAACACCTGGTCGACAGATTGCAAGACTGCGTCGTGCCCTATGGAGCAGGAGGAGGCTGAAGGCTGAGCACCTCAGCCTCACTCCCCCAACTCGCCCCACCATAACGCTCCGTACAGGACCCACGCCTGCTCTAAGGCTTCCCTACCAGGGCCTGGAATTGAAAAATTGAAAAATGTAGCTACACATGCTCTAAAAAGACTGACACAGGCTACTAACAATGCTTAATGTACACAAGCAACAATAAAATATTAATTTTACAGCAAAGCACGTCTGGATAGGCACACGCCTCACGAGACAGTGTGACAGCACTGTAGGCGATGGAATGGTGAGCTCAGAGAAACCAATCAACTGGTCTTTCCACTGCAGCTCTGTGGTTGTTGGGTTTTGTTTTGTTTTGTTTTTTTAAACATCCAGTACAATTTGTTACCCAGTCATTCTTTTCCAATGGGCTTGTTCTGCCACTCATTTGTATGTGCTTAAAGTTGGGATCCATGGGGTAGGTGTGTACAGTTACTTCCCCACCTTAGGAAGATATCCCACCTATTACACAGGTCACTGATAAATGCCCACTTGCTGCTCTGGCTGTGCTTCACCATTTGTACGCTACTGAATTAATCTTATTAGGAAGTATAATATTCAGAGCATTTATTCCTTACTTCCTTTCATTTGTATAAATATGTTGCTCTGCCATGTTCTCTAATTGCTTAACATCTGTTAGAAGGAAGAGAAAATAAACACATTATGGCAAGAACAAACTGTAATACCCTTTTAAAAAGTGCAAATGTTTTCTAGAGTGGGCTGAGAAAACCAGGAACACCAAAGCCAAAGAAAAGTAAAAGCCATCCAGCCCATCAAGATTCCTGCACTCAGACCATTAAGTTCACTCAGTTCAAGTTTAGCCTTTCATTAAAGTGTTAATTTATTTGAAGTGGTGGTTGGCCAAAACCTAGGTACCTGTGAACACATGAAAGTCTGAAAGAAATATTTGCTACTCAGGCACTGCTAGCAGCATCCTCAGCACTTACCCAGCTTTTTGCATCCGGGCCCTCCTCAGGTCCCTGTGCCAGCACCCACTTAGGAAGTTGAACGTTTGAGGTTAACGATGCCAGTTTAGGGCCAATGGATGACATTGGCTTCATGTACAGCCACTAAAGTCCCCTTCAGTCCATGGTGACTCTGAGTAGCATTTACGTCATTCCACAAAAACTACGGACAAACAAGAGCTACAAACCCCTAAGCGCATCCTATAGTGCAATTGCCACCAAGTGTTAGGACACTTCCGAATTTCAGGTTTGAGCGAGCTTTGGTCTTCAGTTTACAGGCTGGCCGAAACAACTCATTCGTGTACAAACCTAACAGAGATACAGCTTATACTAGTAAAAAGCATTCATGAGAACTGGCTAGATGCTTCCATCGGGAAACAGTAGAATAGCTAGAGAGCCTTAATTCATTTGATTTTGCCTGCTCAGGAAATACTGCTGCAATCTGTCCTTTGCTCCAGCCTGTATTTTTACCTCCTGTTTAAAAGAGGAAAACAAATCCCAATTTTATCTAAATATTGTTAAGTCCCAAGGTGTAATCTGAACCTGCTGTACATTACTTGTACATTTCAATGTCATTCTGACAGAGCTGACAATGCAGTTAGATTTTACTGCGTGATTTCATGAATGACTATTAACCATAGGCACAGAGTCCTGTAAATAGCATTTAATCTTTGTGAGCTTTTTTCTTTTTTTAAATTACTTCTCCACTACTGCCATTCTTTGTCTCACTCTCAAAAGCATGCCAGCTATCAACTGGGGACTAAATTGTGTGCAAATGAAGAATTTATTGACTTTAGTATTTTCCCCTGCGTATTTTGTAAGCTGAAGTCAAACCGTTCACTGAGAAGTGTCTTGTAAAAAAAGGGGGCAGGGGGGTGTCAGGGGACACACACACACACGTAACTTCCAAAAGATATTTCAACCAAAATACTCATCACGAAGCCTGCTACTCCTAGCCAAAGCTAGGGAAAAGCGCTTGTGGTGTCAGTCAGCTCACATGGTGGCAGTTTTAGAGCCTGCACTCCCTATGTATTCTCAAGCCGTACAGGCAACACCTGCAGCCCCAGCGCCAGGGATGGAATTAGCTTGGACCGTCACCTCCAGCTTCAGGAGGACCTCTGTGCTCTGCATGTCAGGTTTCATACTTTCTTCCCCAATCACTAGGTGCTGGCTATTGGCAGAGGCAGGCATGTTTTCAGTACGTTTATTCAGTTTTTAACATAAGAAGGGTTTTTACCAGGACTGAGACCTCCCAATCATCATTCAATACAAATTACTAATGATACCAGTAACACTGAAGATAAGAAATGTATATATTTTAAATGCCAACAGATCTTCTGACCGACTATTTTCAAATATGTCTTAGTCTTAAACTACAAAACCAAGGGCCACGTTTATGGGAAAAGGTGGCAAGACAAACAGCACTGGATGAAGACAATCATTCTTCTGTCTTTGTTTTGCAAATAATTCAGCTGCAAATCCGCAGGAAACAAAATAGGTTATTACAGCGTAGTGAGCAACTGATTGCATCGGAGAGAATTGCCTTGGTGGTGATAAAGCCAACATGAAGCAAACTGTCATTCCTGGTAACGGTTATAATTATCACAGCAAGAAAACCACAGCCCCTCAGCACGTGCAGTGTCCCCAGCTCTCTGCAGAGCCAGGCCACATTCCGAGCAGAGCCACGTAGTGCCCCACGCAGCACGGAGGGAAGGGAAGGGCATGGGAGCTACGAGAAGCGCTGGGAAGAGCTCTCACACAGGCAGCACACGTTGGGAGAGTTTACGTTTCGTGATCGAGCTGCGACTATTCCACACGAACTCCGATGGGCGAGACTCAGCTCGCATGTCAGACCAAGCACAGGCTCAGGTCCATATTAAATAAATCTCCGAAGCAGCAGAGCTGTATTGGACTGAAGGAGTACTGTACCCACACAGAGTTCATAAAGTTAAATATGAACCGTGGCACAAGCTGCACTAACAAGAGCTACTTGGGTTAAAAGAAAGCAGGAGAATTGCAAATTTAAGTCCTTACCCTGTTGTATTTACACATAAGTAAGTCTTGCCCAGTAGTTATTAGAAGTAAGTGAATAAACTGCTGGAAATCATACAGCGTACTTCCCCTCAGATTCTGTTCACAGACACTTTGCAAATAGATGAAACTGTTCTTCACTTTGTTTGACCTTTACTCTCAGCTCACAGTACACTCAGGTCACAAGCATCACTACAGTTTGGCTGATGGACACAATTTCATTTCTCCACCCTCGCTGGAGAGATACCAAGATAACCAATACAACACAAGCTGGCATTTCTCGCGATCCAATTCATCATTTGCCTCCTATGGCTATTTGAGCTTTCAGTCTGCTCGTTCCTGGTCATTTACTCTAGTAAGGTGCCATCACTTGAATTTTCATGAAAAAGCAAACTCAAGAGATACTCTCTGCTTGATGAAGACAAGACTGTGGAAGAATGAAAAGTCTAGATAAAAGCAGTCCTTGCTAGCTTCTGGCCAATCTATCAGTGTGTTAGAAGGCAGGCTGAAGATGACGGGACACTGTTCTGATACCAAGTGAAGGGCAGTGACTAAGATTGTCAAGAGGTCACTCCTCATAGACCACGGAGACAAGTTTACTTCCCTGCTCCTATAGTGGGGAGAAGCTGACTCACCAAGAGATTACTCGGTTGAAGTCACACAAGGTCTTTGCAGCAAAGCTGCTAAACACAGATTCACTGCCACGCTCATCCACTGCCAGAGCAGAGCGCAGGGTGGCCAGTCACCAAGGGCTAAGGAAAAAAGCTCCTTGTCCCCTTCGGAAGATTCTCGTTTTCAAAGGCCCATCTGACTTGGCCAGCTAACGGCAGCAAAATCTAATATACACAAAATTATTTTCTTCATAACTAAGGTTTCAAACCTCCAGAAACACGGGTAGATGTAGTGTGGACGCCAAGCTAGGAGCATCCTTAATTTGCTAACTCTGGCAGGGAGAGGAAAAAACCCAAACGCACATTTGTTTTTTCCAGTGGGTTAGCATTTTCTTTCTCTCTGTGCTGGACAGACTATCTGAGCAGAGGCAAGGCAGCGCTGCTTTCAAATGTTTGTTTTTAATGAGCAAAAATTATTCTGCCTCTGCTTTGCAGGCACAGCTACAGGGTAAGAGACAGCCCTGCCTGTCTGGTTAATGGCTTTTTGTCAGGACGAGTTAATACATTCCAAGAACACCGTGTTATCGCAGCCACAGCATCTATGAAGAGTGCATGTCTTGAGACATCTGGGTTCACGAACGAGGGAGGGTACTCGACTCTTTCCTGGTACACGGAAGAGTGGTGGCTGGTGGGTAAAGCAGAGTTAACCTGGGACAGACCCACCCCAGCTGGGCCAGTACCTTCCTGCAGCAGTGCCAAGCTGAAGAGATACTGGCCTTTCTGGGAAACCTCCCCAGGAACTGGGACCCCTCAAATGGCACTGACCGTCACTATGCTTGCCATCCAAGCGGTAACTTGGCAGCACCATGTAACTCTGGACAGTCTTTGCCTTGCCAAGGGACAACCTGATTCACACATGGAGTTACGGATGCAATCATCTCTCTTTTAAAGCACATTTCTGTCCTTAATTGTATGTGCACAAGGACCATCTATTCTCTTGAGCACATCATTGATATTAACAACTTACATATACACAAGTAACTCTTTCCTTCCCTCTACACACTTTTTGCTTTTAAAAGTGAAGGCACTGTTTCAGCTTAGCTTTTTAGAAATTGTTTACTGAAGTCCAGCTCACTGTTTGTTTTCAACTTATTTTCCTTCAAATAGATGTCTCGGGCAGGGGAGGAATAGAGCCTGAGAGTCTCCAAATCCATGATGAACAGATAACGCTCACCAGCACACGTGAAAGGTGAAAACGATTTGCACTTTAAAACCTGGCTGATTTGAAACACTTCCCTAACATGAAAGCCCTGTTTTTAATAGTTAAATACTGATGATGATTATATTATCCTACATGAAGTCAGCTGGACAGTTTTATGGTGCCTCAGCAGCTATTACTGCTAAGAAAAAAAATGCAAACCTCCACCCAAAAAATTTAGCAGATTTCCCACCAACTCAAGCTACAGTCCCTCAGGGGACAGCAGTTGTGGCCTTGTGACACTCCTGTCCCACTCTGAAGCTCACAGCAGCAGCTGTAGACCCTGCACTCCCTATATATTTTCAAGCCATACATGCAAGGCTTGCTGGCCCTACGTCAGGGATGGAATTAGCTCAGACGATCACCTCCAACTCCAGGACAGGGAACATGCTCTTTCCCTCCCCAGGTGACAGCAGCAGGGACGGGCAGAATCCCTTACCCTAGAGAGGGGGAGCCTCTCCGGGAATGTCCCTCCACTGAAGCTGCCGTGCAGGACGTGATTTGTAAAAGCTACTCAAAACCTTACCAATGTGTATCAAACAAGGGAAAGAACTTTCCAAATTATCCTCAGTATTTGTCCTCTTTGCATGCCCGGGAGGAACACATTCTGTGATCCACCTTCAGTTTACAAATGGCCACACAATGGGGAAGAAAAAAAAAAAAATAATAATGAAGCATGAAATACAAAACCTGCATTTGAACTGAACCATTAAACAGTGAAGGCAACACAGCTGGACCCAGTTAAGTGCTCTTATCCAGCTTCAGAGTACATGAGCCCAATTTGGAAGCTTGAGCCAAAGCACCCCTCACCCCCAAAACCAACCCTTTGGAAAAGGAAAAGGATTTAGTGCAATAAAACACACATGCCAAATGCTCTGCCGGTTTTGGGTACGAATTGCTGCGCTGAAGGCACAAGGTGGAAAGCACTTGAACAGTAACAATTTGCACCAGATTAGAAGTTAACTTCTGGCAACAACCGAGGAGCAATTACAGGCAGGAGTCTGGAGCCAGCTTTAGCTCTCATTTGTTCCTGCGGAAATACACAGCAACTTCAGGGAAATTACTAGGCTAATGCTGCAAAAAAAATGCTAACAGCAGCCTGCAGTGTTCTTCTGAGCCTAGTCACAGAGGAACATATAGCCTAATTTTTCATCGCTGCTCTTTTACGGTCATTTACTAATTTGCACAGGCTCACAGGAAACCACTGAACTGGCTCTCTTGAAGATCTGCATTTTGGTTATCTTCTGTATACCTGTGACAAACGGCAGCAAGTACATTCCCAATCAGACAAGCCTGGCAGCTAGTAGACAGCTTCTACTGCCTGCAATTTCTGTGCAGGCAGCAGAGCTTTACTGGTATGAAGGATAGATGGACATCCCAACCCAAACTCCTCCCAGCTGCTGCACTGAAGCTAGGAAAGGACCATAAGTTTTGGGAGAGCTTTGTTCTAACCAGGAAGCATTACTGTGCAGCCACGACTACAAGGAAGCCTTTTTGATATCAGCAGAGAGAAATGCCTTTTGCAGGGCTGTGGACGAGCCAATTCAGAAGAGTTAAAACGAGCTACCTGCCTCCAGCTCCAGAGAAGGAGAGGCTTTTTTCAGATGCTGCGGTCAAATGAGGGCCAGAAAGAGCAGGTGCTTCTTCAGAGTCATTTCTACTTACTACAGCAGACACTGATTTGGGATGAAGAGAGGCTGTTTGGATCAAACCTGGTGGGAAGGCAATTGGCTCAGCCACCCAGCACACTGGGAACTGGAGCAACCTCTGGCAAGCAGCCAAACTCCCAGCAGAACACAAGGAGGGTTAAGGGGGGTTTCGCTTGGTTTGGGGTTTTTTGTTTGGTTGGTTTTTTGTTGTTGCTTTGGGTTTTTGTTTTGTTTTGTTTTTTGGTTTTTTTTTTTGTTTGTTTGTTTGTTTTTTTATTGCTAGCATGGATGGGACCAGGCTGACAAATGGGGTAGCAGGTACATAACCCACATGCTATGGACATCAGTAGTTTTCATAGATTTTTGGATTGCACAGAGCTTAGTGCTTCATCTGTATCCCCCTCCTGTGCTTCAGGCACAGAAGCCGCTCTTGCACCTGCGCTGGGAGCTGCACAGTCCCTGGCACCACTCAGAAAAAGCTCTCACTTGGGTTAGGACTCCTTCCATCTGACTGCTAGTTGAAAACACAGTACTTCTGGGAAACGTGGCTATGCTATCCCTGTCCCCTGTTGCCGTGGCTAGGAGCAGGTTTGGCCCAGAGCCATTCCACTGGTACAAAGCAAGCCCAAGGTGAGACAATCCTGGAGAGCTGCTGAGCCCAGAGCCATCTTGCAGGATTGCAGATGCCTAAAACGGGGTCTAATGATCTGAAGCACCAAGTGCATGTTTTTATAAAAGCATATTGCTCATCTGAATTGGATCCAAAACTCTTCAACCACTTTATATTTAAAAATGCAGCTTCCCCATTCCTGTAGCAAATAGCATCGCCTGCCTTTCTGTACTGCCTGTTCTTGAAGGAGATCGGATATCAGCTATCAATTGCAGTAGCAAGCATCTAATTTGACTTTGGCAGCAAGATGACAGTGTCTTGAATGCTAAATTACATCTGCAAAAAGGTCAAACCCCATGGATACCTGAGCATTTACATAATTCAAACAGCTCATCATCAGTTGCCTCTTATTTTTTTTTTTTAAAGCTACTCCAAGGCAACAATTTTGACATGACTTTCGGGAAAGTGACTTTTAGTGGGTAATGTTCTTGGGTTTGACCTTGTTTCTACAGTGTTAATTACTGTCATTATCAACTGCTTGCATCTTCAGAAAAAAGGCAATTAGTTGTAGGAATCAGCCCTCCCCTACAATCATTGTAATAAACCAGAAACCCCTGCCCTGCAACGGACAGCATCCTCGCGTCTACCATCACCTCCTGGACGCTTCCTCCCTCCATAAAATAACCCAGAGCTATTCAGCACTGTCAGATCAAACCCACAAGCTTCTCCGCTGGCGCACACTGAGCCGCGGTGCTGCAAGCCGTGGTGGAGCACACTGCTGACACAGCAGACGGCAGTCCAGGAGACGGATTCATTTCTCATCAACACCACCCATTTCCTGTGCAACTTTTAAAAATTCAAACGCGGAAAACAGTGTAATGAAAAAGGATTTCTGTCTCCTGTTCACAGCAAGGGGCAGAGTCAGGTCTTTCAGGTCCCACTCCCATCCGTCTGGTTTTCTGGATAACAAAGACCAGTCCCCGTCTCTCTCAGTGCCTCAGTTTCCCTCCTTCTGCCCATGCCAGGAAGCTCAGTCTGTGCGGCAGCACGAGCTGAATTCCTTGGGTGCGCAGTGTACCTCATTGCTGCTAACCTAGTCAAGCTTTCCTCATGGTTGATATTTTGCAGATGAATTACAGTTTTGTAATTAATCTTCCTCCTTATAACTCTGTATGTTAATTACCATGATTATTTCTGGTAATTCCATTTTATAAATGCTCCTAAAAGTGTGAAGAGATGACTGCGCTATCTGAAATGAAATCTCTGTTCAGGAAATGCAGTGAGGGAGCAGGGAGTGCAGGGCAGAGTCCTGAGAAACAGAGATGAGCTTCTATTGAGTGCCACGCACTTGGGTCTTCCCAGGACTCCTCCTGCCCCATGGCTCTTAGCCTAATTACCATGTGTCAGAGCAGGAGCATTTTGATCTTGCTTGCTCACAAGGCAGAGATCACCCACTAACAGGCTATTCCCTCCCACTCCTGTATCTGCCAAAAAAAAAAAAAAAGAGAAAGTCAGCTCTGAGCAAGTACATTCATTGCTGGCTCAGGAAGGAAAGGTAAAAGACCCCCACTAAACACGTTGACCACCTGTGCCATCAACAACTGAAACCCATCACCCAGCTGTCTACCTCTCTCCTCCCACACTGCTCCATGTCCTGTTACACAGCACTTGTTCCAGTGTCATCCAGTCAACTTTAGTGGTCTTACTAGCCAGCTTGCTACCTTTCCCTCCCAGCTCATTTCTCCACTTCAGTTCTGCCTCCCTCCATCTGAATTTCAAGGGATGATATATATTTTTTTTTCTTGTTTGAGACCCGAAAGCATGATGGAAAGACATGTTTAGGGTTAATAAGTATCTCTATCAATAGAATATTCAATCAGTATGAATAACCATTACATCTCTCCCCACCCTTCTGACTGATGATAGCTAAATTACTTCTAAATATAGCCCTTAAAATCTGCATTAATCCTGTCTGCTTCAAGCGTGTTGGGTTTATTGACAGCATGAAGATATAAGCCAAGCACCTGCATGGAACACAAGCCTATAAAGTAGGAAATAAGAGCAATCCAGATGAAATGCAGTTTCCATTAACCTTGTCTTTTTGGTTTCACTTCTCTTCTGAGAGCTAAGACTACCATCAAATAATCATTTCATTGTGGACACCTCTGGACTTCAGCTTAACTAGAGAATTGTACAACAGTACCACTTCCATTCATCCTGTATTACTCTCCAGCTTGGAGAAAAAGATAACCAGAATGAGAGCTTCCTCTTAGAATACTAAGAGGTTAAAAACAACAGTAATTTGATAGAACTTTCAGTATCTGTTTCCTATTAAGGAGTATGTTAGTAGTTCCAGAGTGTCCAAACACTACAGCCATCACAAGCAATTCATAGCACAACAGAAAACAATCCTGTTTACGAGCTTTGAGGAGATCTTGGAGAGCCAGTAGGCAAAAAGTCAATTGTTAATGACCACATCTGTTTATGTTCGACTTCACCCAAAGGCGGCAGCACCCTGATCAAGCACACGGTCTCACCGTTCTTTCCACGTGTATATAGCAAAAAACATATAACTACAGGCTTTTCTTCTCTCTGCATGACTTACAGGACAGCAGAAACCAAGGAATGGTGTACTGATTTGTTTGGAGTAAGCCTTTCAGAAGGATAACTGCAGGAGCAGGTAAGACTGGAACCTTCAGTTCCTTAGCACCATTTTGCTCATACACTGGGCTTTAAGATGTCCACAATAAGCCTATAGATACACATCCGGAGTCAGTCCTGTTTTGCTCTGGTGTAAATTACAAATAACTCCATTAACTCCTGGAGTTACATCAAAGCAAGAGGTAAATAAGGCCCTGATCATGTTCCCTCTAAGGACAGCCTGCCCATCACAGTTTGGGTTAATGCACTTTGCTGCTAGTTCTGGGCTGATCGCCATCAGTAGTAATTGGATTGCAAGAAAGGCAGATATCTGGTTCCAAATGACATTTTTATCAATATCTGTCTGTTTACAGGTGTCTGTCATAACCTTCAAATACACTTAAATAACTCATTCATCCAAGCATTCAACATATGCTGGGAAGAAGATTCATCAAGCAAATGTATAACTACTGTGCAAGTTTTTGCCTTCTGAAAAAATGTTAATGAAAGAACCTTTCCTTGCCTGAAATTAAGAGGCAGTGTGGACTGCATGGCCAAGTCTTCACAACAGAGGAATTGGGGCTGGTGAAACAAATATTCATCCCAAAAATAGCTTAAAATTTTTTTCCTTTATTTTCAATAAGAATTGTTATTAAAGATTTTCAAAAGAAAAAAAAAATCCACTTTCCTGGAGACTTCATTGTTTCTTTACAAAACAGTATTATTTTAGACTCACACCTGCTACTGCAGTACCCTGGGAACACTGTAGCTCAGTTCCACCACATGCTCACTGCAACATAAGGCTAAATAATGACCTCTATTCAATATAAAACCTCGATACTTCATCTCTCCTGGATTCTGATATGGAAAGACAAACCTATCAAAATTCAGAGCCAAACCTTTTAGCCTCTCCTGAACCACAGAGAATGAGACCTTCTGGTCCCCAGTCTGTTTAAAGATCTAGTGAACCTAGACACACCTGCAACTGAACTTCTACCCCAAACTTCAAGTCTGTCAAAACAGCCTTCAGCCCAGCCCAACCTCTACAGCAAGGCCTTATTTTCTAAATTAAGCTGCAAGTGATTTGTTTGCAGTTCCTTAGTCCTTATAACTGTTCTGACTGCAGGAATACTGCATGCTCCCTTAAAATACAGAGCAGTATTTTTCCACTCTTTAGTTATTTTCAGCCTAATATCCAAGGTGGGTAGAATGGCACAATTCAAATCCAGTAGTACCAGTCATTCATAGCATTTGCACCTTTACAACCAATACTCAGAGTGGTTTCATACAACAGTTTAGTGTTATGCATGTAAAACAAGGGATAAACCACATGCTTTCCAAACACTGAATCATCTGAATACTACAAATCACATTGTGGTACTCAAATGGTTAATGACTGCAGTCTTCAACCCTCCGGCCACAGAAAAAGCACCATCACATCCCCTCTACAACTACACACCAAACTGCACCCAACACGCCATTTGTTCCAGACTGCAGGGAGTCACAGCAGGGTCCTTGTTCCTTGACATCCCAAGCTTCCTCCCTGCATTTGAAGCGCAGACAGCAATTTGAATTAACAGGACAGTAGTCTTGTCTCTACAATTTTTTAAGAGACTGGCTGTGAGGAAGACTCAAAGCTAGCACATGGTTAAATGCTTTCCTGAAGACTCACCTAATATCCCGGCAAAGCCTGTTGCATGAGCCCACCTTGATGTTGCATGAGCCCACCTTGATGCGAACAGCTTACTCCTACATCCCTAACAAAAACCACAGCAATTCTGACCTCCTAGGTTGTGCAACCCTCTCGTTTCTGATAACCCTCAGTGCTATTTTAAAGGGCTTTTCAGAGCGTCTGTGACACAGTGGCTACATAGGATGTATGCAAGAGAAAGACACCTCCTGTCTCTACAGCTGACTGCGCTACCTCTGCTTTATGGGAAGCTTCAGTTCCTGTAATCACATGGTGACGGCTTCCCTCCAGCAAAACACGACAGACTAAATCCTCACGATTGCAGGCAAGAGATGCAAAGAGTTAAAGGACTCAAAAAAGCACAAGTCAAATTCAAATGCACGTTAAGAAAGTCTCATGACGTTAGAAGAAGAACAGGGAATCCCAGCTCTTGGATTGGCATTGCAAACTCCCAGAGCACAAACAAGGACAACTGCCACATTTGGCACAGCTACGTGCAATGCTGTTAAAATGCCAGGTTTAGACAACATAACGCTGCCAAGCCCACTCAGCGGAGCACATGCTTACTTAAAAAAACAAAGAATAGCCCCGTCCTCAAAATGCTGATTCCTCAAACACTCTAGCCTCCACAAACTCATTTCTATTTACTTTGCCTTGTTAATGACCTAACAAATTAGGAAGAGGCTTATGTGTGTCAGATTAAAGCTTTATGATAATGTCTTTAATGTTTTACTTTAATATTAAAATTTAATTAGGACAGCAAGGAGGTGGTGAGGGGGGAGGACTGAAACCTGGAAAGTGTCGCCAGCAGCTCCTTTTCAACATCTGAATTGGAATGGCTTTTAGCCAGATGAGCAATTACTCCAACAACAGACAGAGACAACCCATGCATGCCGGGCCCATATGCTCCTGCCTGGCCCCAGCCAGGAGCTCTGGGAAGTTCTGTCACTTCCCACTGTTCTCCAAGCAGCTCCAAGAGGCACCCCCGCGCTCACAGCACTAACCCCTCAGAGGACGGGCATCTCGGGAAGATGACAGCCACCCCCAAATCCTTCTGTCCCTTTAGCTTTCAAAGTAGCTGCCAGGTGTCCCTTGCAGTCGGAGCAGGGACAGAAAGCTTCAGGTTTGTGTGATCTCTCTCTGCTCTAGCTCGGTGGGGAGGATGCGCTCGGAGCTCAGTACACAACCCTCAGAGCCAGCTTCCTTCAAAGCCACGCAGCAGGGCAGCCAGCCTCAGCTGGGACAATCAGGCCACCACACTGGGGTGAAGTGACACGACAATACCCCGCAGGGAACAGAGAGAATAAAAGGCTGCCCTTATGATGTGCAGCACAAGACCTCCTTGCAGCAGCACAGATGTTAACGTTGGTGACACTACAGAAGAGCTCCTCTCTAGAGGTCCCAAGCCCCTGCGTCATTTACAGCAGCACTGAGAGACGTGTCCTGGTGACTCAAGTCACCGTGCCTCCGTGCAGACAGCTAGCTGCCCTGAGAGAAAGGCAGCTCCACAGCTAGGCTGGCAGCAGCTCGTGTCCTTCACACTTGTCGTCAGGACAGCAGATGACAAAGCTGTATGTGGACAACCATGGATGAGGTCCTGCTGGATCAGCTCAAGTTCAACTGTGCACACGCTGCTAGCACATTGCACATGCACTACTGCACTAGTGTGCAGTAAAGCCACGCTCTCACAGATTAAGCTAATAATCGCTTATAAATAAACCGATGCACATCAACCAACTGGCAGTTAACGGAGGCGCTGCGGTCCCTGCAGTTAACATCATCGCTTACGATAGACACGCACGTTGACAGCTGTAGTACATAGTCTCAAGCAACCCAAATGACATGCCGCCCCTAGAGGCAGAGGTCTTCAGGTCTTCTGCCCTGACTGTGACCATATCACGAGCCGGGCTCCCAACCTCTCCTTTTTGAAGAAGTGTCACCACGGTGGTTCTCTCTGAAAAGCACCTCATGTCCCCAGCCCATATGAAACTAGAACAGCTTGCATTAATAGTTGCTGTTGCATTTTACGTTTACACAGAGCCCTTTGTCCAAAGATTACAGACTTTCCAAAAGTTAATTAATTAAGCTGTAACCCCCCCCGCCCTCCATAAGGTGCATTAAATTCTCTGTCAGCATTTTTAGACTAAAGCACTATTTTATAGCAGTTATTAATTGGCTGGAGGTTTCAAGTTCCTCACCCAGGGAAAGACTCAATGCCTGCCTTTCAAGCACAAAACGTGAAGTTAGGAATCTCAGGGCTTCCAGTTTTAGGTTCTGTCATTGATTCGCTTTCCTGACATTAGACATGTAATTACTGCTTATCCAGCCAGCTGCTGGTGGCAGAGACATACAGCAGATACCCGAGGGATTAAACGGGTACCCAAGCCCAATGGGCAGGGTACCTGCTGTAGCTTCTCACGACCGAAATGAATTGTTCAGGAGTAACTTCTCCTTTGGATGGTCTGACATCATATCACAACAGTTTGCTTTCTCATTGCACTGGCAAGCTTCGCCTTGTCCTTCTCACCTTGATTTGTCTGCAAGGCCATCACATAACTGGAATGTTATTTGTCCCAATGTTCAGGGCTAGAAGACACAGATACTACGAAGCCTCCTAGGTGACTCTGGTCCAGTCTAGTCTCCCGGTGCCACTAGGGCAGTTTCCAGAGGTCAGGCTTGACTCCTGCTGGACAATGCCTGGCACAGCGAGGGCCCAGCTAAGATCAGGTTCTCCTGAGCCACTATCACAGCTACAATGACGTTTCCTGCCTTGTCTCTGACTCCCACCCGTACCTTATGCATCTTTTGCTCCTCCCCACACCAAGAGCCTTCTTACCCATTCACATTTGTAAATCTGAGCAGAAAGTCAAGGTAGTCCAAAGAAACAGAACAAATCAACCTCCTTATTTCACAGTGCTCTGACCTCCCATCACAGAACACAGAAAAGTGCAGGTCATTACAGCAGTGGCCATTTCACAGCTACACACAAAATCCTTTACGTTGTGCAGGGTTGTGGCCTCACCTCCCCAGCTGAAGTCAGAGGGATTTACCGATGCATGGCTGAGAGCTCATATGCCCCAACACCCTTACCCCGCAATGATCTATGGATTGTGCTGACTAACCTTTCAAAATATTGCCAGATCCTGAGATCTGACAGCATTGCAGCTACATGACCTGGGTCACAGTAGGAGTATTCTTTCTCATCTGTAGAGAGCAGTGGGATTTTTAGAGGGTTTTACAGGGAAACAGACCCCTCTATTTGTGTCTCCATTGCCAGAGCAGCAAGCAGATCACTTCAGTTTCAGGCCCATTAGGGCAGTCAAGTGAAGTGGAACACACAGACCTCCTAAGGATCCGTCTATGCTGAAATGACTGCAAAAGGAAGTTATGAACACTGAGAGCGCGTCTGTTGGCATCTGGACGTAACATGGACTGGGAAAAAGACTGCCAAACAGCTGGAAAAAGGACTGCCGAGGGGAAAAAAAAAAAAAGACAAACACACCAATTGAGATAAAGGGTGCCTTGAGCAGAGCAAACCTCCCTCACCCTTAATCTCACTTGTGTTGCTCTGGGCCCCTCAGAGTGAACGGTTTCGCGTGTGCAGAAGCGGAGTCCCTGCTTCCTTTTGACCCAGCCGAGCAGGCCCCCCACTTACTACACGACCTTGTGCTCAGCTCTCAATAGCTCACTGCCACCGTGAAAAGATGCTACGGCGCTGGGAAAACAGGGGTTATGAGGACACGGTTTAAAAATAAATCAACTTCTGTGTTGTTTTGGAAGTAATCTATGAAAAAGATTTGGTTGTAAAAGGCATTGTATAAATGGAGGCACTATTATTGTTTGACAATAAAAAAAAACTAAACAGTTTTCTTATATTTGCTTGGAATAAAACCATTTTGCAGATGTCTTCAGAAAGACTTTTTAACTGCTTTCTGCATCTTAATTTTCCCTTTTAGTTTTTTATTACATTTAAATTAAAATCATGCCTGTAAGCAGTCAAGGGCAACTTTTAACAAGTCTATTGTTGCTGAACTTTTCACTGCTCCTATCACCTTTGCTCAGGAGTCTGTAAAGAAAGCTTACCCCTTCTTCTGTACTCCTCCTCCTCTTTCTGCTTAAGCAAGAGTGCTTCCTCTTCCCTTTGTACTTCCAAAGAAACTCCTTCCCATGGCTTATTACCGCTCTAATTACTCATCACAACAAAAGAGCCAAAAGCCCGTCTGCATATTTATCCAGAACAATGCTCTTTAGGAAATGAACTCTATCCCAAAGCGCTAGAATGCAAGGAATAACATGAAACAAAGAAATAAAGGTGCCTTTCTCACTGGCCAGTTTAGGTAATAGACGTGGTCAGGAAGAGCAAAGCCAAAAGAAGCCAACACCTCTTCCTAGTTAGAAATTTTAGCTTAAATAAATCACCTTGGAACAGGAAAAGGTTTCTTAAAATGCCTTAATAAAATAAGTGATCCATTTTATTAGCTTTCAACAAGAATTTGGTGAGTAGTTTTGGTTACTACCAGAAGAGAAGAGACTGTCCTCCGGCATCCTCTTTTTCCTGCAAGCACAACTGGTCCTGCTTCCCTCAACAGCAGCGCTTAAGTTTTCTACCGATTTATGCTTTCTGAAAATCTGAACCAGGTTCTAGAGTGTTGGACAATGTCCTCACATAAGAGTCAATAAACGAGACTGCCCCACAATAGAGGTTATGGGAGGACTGAGGTTTCCCAAGCTTAATTTGCTCAGATACTCCCAACACAGAACAAAATTCATCATGTATTATAGCAGTGCTGGCAAGAGCAGACGCATGAGGAGACATCCAGCTGTAAACTGTTCACGGCCTGAACAGCCTCTCCCCCACCTCCTCCGGGATGTGAGGAGAAAGCAGCCTTCTTTTCCAAGTATTGCTTTGAAGTAGCCCGAGTACAACTGTTTGGCAACCCCTTTAAAATGAAAGCTGCATCTAAATCACCACAGCACGCCGAGAAATGCCAATGGGAAATACCTCCATAGAGATTGCCTTCTTGCTCTTGCACCTTCATATTTTCAAGGTTCTTCACTTCAGTGGGGGCAGCTGCAATTGCTGCAGGCCAAATTAATGTGGCATGTTAAAGAGGAGATCAGCACACCTGCTCTCTAATAAAGATTTTACTTCTGTTGCTATATTTATTCTTGTTTCACTCAATCTAAAGTAAATGCTATGCAGACTCAAAGCTGCTCTTTGCTTATGGGGAAACAGTAAGAGCCCCCAGGTACATCCAAAGCACAGAATTAGGTAAATAATTAAGTTACCTCATACACTCTCAGTTAATTCCCATGCCTGGATTTAGTTCATATTTTCTGGGTTGAATATGTCTTGCTACATTAGCTATAACTATTCCATTAAAGTAATCTTCACACTGTTTGGGGGTTTCTCTTGATTAAAGAAATTTCCTGGGATGGATTCTCCCAGGACCAACACGTACCAGGAAGAAGAGATGCTTTTGTGTATTTAGCACTTTTGTTTCCTACAGATGCCAGGCCTGCGGAGCTACAAATACCTCAGTCACAAAGACAGGCTTCACCTAACAAAAGGTTCAAACAGCCCTTGTAAAGGAAGCCAGCCCATTTCGCTCAGCCTCATCACCTGAAAATTTAGGAGAGGTGCTTCACAATGTATGCGAGCTGTCAAACATACAACAGTCTGAATAACAAACAGCACTTCTCTGCCATCAGAGGGAAGTGCATCGTGCATTTTTGGGCTCATCTACACAGGTAAACTAACCAAACCATTTCCCAGCTATTCCAACAGAGAGCCCAGAGTTGTTTTCAAATACAAAGTCTACAGTACCTTGCTTTGCAATACTTGCAAGAATCTGTTTCCATACTCAGACAAATCCTGACACATGTAAAATGATAGTACAGAGCTAGCTCAAAGCTTATCAGTAGCGTAAGTAAAACTTAGTTTTCCTGTCCCCAAAGACTAAGGGCCAGGTAAGGAGAGGCTGCTCCTGCAAGGGACCACTCCACGAGCCCTTGCAATTGCTTACTTTGCTTACAGCCCCAGTCAGCTTTGTGACAGGGACCACTCCAGGACAAGAGCCTTGTCCCTTGTCACTCACCTTAACGACACCGTCCTTACTTTAAGTACCTCTGAAACGTGCATGAGTGCCTACGCTTCCCCCAGGTCTGAAGTCTGTTTGCAAATGAATTAAGTGTTCAAGCTTTCTTTGAAGATGCCATTATGATCTTTATTGGAATGCGTTTCTAACATTGCACCAGTCTTTTGAAAATTTTCACATATATTTGTAAACCTATATCTAGAATAGCACAGGCACTCCTGGAACGAAAACAGAAGTACACCATCTATAAACAGAACAGCAAGATCTCAGAATATACTGAAGAAACATAATGCTGGTAACCTATCATTTTAGCCATAAGAGGTAACCAGCAGATGTTAAGATGCAGCTTGAACAAAGCAAGATTCTCCATATGGCCTCAAAACCCATCTTATTTGCATGTTTCTGTGCAAACTGAAATGCTCATCAGGGATACTTTCAGATGCTCACAGCTTTCCCCCCCCCAAGCCTCCACCACCACAGCAAGGCAAACTGCACTGCTAGCTTTATCTCCTGCTTAAAGTGGAAGAACTTCCCTTCTCTTCCAGTTCGCCCATCTCAGCTGGAATTCAGGCAAGCAACATACTAATGCAGAAAATTCTAGAGACAGACCCAGCGTTACGCAGTTGTTTCAAATCCAACCCTATTCAAAGTTTATTGCCCAGTAATACCTGCACGGTCATTTCTGTCCTGTGCCCCGTGGGCTGCCAGGCAGCGCGTCGCACAGCTCAGAGGAGGTTTGCTCTGTGCCCTGTGTTTGCCCAGTACTGATTTAGAGCCCACGTCAATACTCACCCCTCTCACTAATTTAAACGGTGAATGGTTGCGCTCCTCATTCAGGGCTCAGAAAAGATGTCTCTGATAAAACTGCAATGGCCCCGTTGTGCCTACAGGACATTTTGAGGCCCATCTTTGTGCCCCCCCCCCCAAGAGATATGACAAGTCTATTGCTCACCCTCAACAGCATTAGCCCTTTGCGAGCTGCAGCCACTTCACTCCACACCAACAGCCAGCCGTTTGCCCTGTAGGCACAGAAAAGGCTCACGCTGTAAGTAAAAAGATACAGTATTTGTCAAGTTAAACCAAGTACGATGAATGAACAGCACTGCAATATTAGCTGTAAGTAAATAACAGCATCGCTGGTTCATCAATTAGACCGGGGAGGAAGAATATGAGCTGTAGTCAGCAGATTGTTTTGATGGCAAACGTTAACTCGGAAAGGTTTTGGTTATTAAGAGTTGCAGCAGCTCAGCGTGGAGACTTGTGCTGTTTACTTTGCTTATTAACACTTGGGGTGCACGTTTGGAGAGGGTGCCATGGCGCACACGTACTAACAACCTGTAATCGACTCGAGGGAGGCACCCCTGGACACCGTTCAAGAACTGCGGAGAAAAGAAGTGCCTCCGAGCAGAGCCGGCAGGTGTGCCAGGGATTTGTGCCTGGTAAAGAGGTACTTTCTCAGCAAACCCAGCAGTGCACGCGCTCCTCAGGACTCACCTGCAGCTCCGGACCCATCCCCGCGCTGTGAGCACACTCCAGGTTTAAAATTTGGCTGCAAAGCTTGAGGTAACAGGGACAGTTTTCATCACGAAGATCCTGTTTTTCCAAGAAAAACATACCGCGGGCATAAGTTAGGGCTAACCTCCCCACAATGTGCAGCAACCTCAAACGAGAGGCAAGGGGTTGGCTGCTGACAGGAGAGTCACCACAGGAGAGCATGGCTCCTTATGCAGGGACTAGCACGGCCTCTAGGGGGGAAAAAACCCTCTCAAAGTAAAAACAGAGCATAAAACATACCTTTAAGATTCAAAGGAGCTGCCTGAAGCACATCCTGCTGAGCTACATCCTGCTTGAGCTTCCACTGTCGCCTGATACCGGCTCAGGACTAGGAACCTTCCAGAACCTGCCTCACAGCCCCTCAGCACACACAGGGCTCCGCCCCTTCCTTCTCCCTCCCTTTTCCCTCCTTCTCTCCGTCAAATGGCTGCCCCTGATGCTACCCGAGTGCCGCCACAGCCCACCTGAGGTGTGTCAGCGGCGAGGGCCATCAGCGCAACGCGCCTCAGGTGGGCCATGAGGGGGGGCTGTGGGGAGGGTCCCCTCTGAGGGGGCCTCCTGTTGTTTGCCAGCTCTGTTACAGCATCTCAATCTTTATTTATTTCCTTAAAAAGAAGAGATGTGGTGCTGGGATTTATTTATTTATTTATTACTAGATTTGTCTTGATAATTTTCTTTTTAATTGCCCTCTGCTTAAACCTATCTGTAATTACAAAAGGGTTGCACTTCAATCCCACCTAAATTTAATTTGGGCCACACCAGCCTGTCATTATCTCGTTTGTACCAAAGCCTTTATTTATGGCTGTGGAGGGCGGGCAGAGGAAAGGGCAGGGTGTCTCAGGGTTTGTGGCTCAGGGGTGGCTCCATGTTCTCTGTAGGTGCCAGCGTCCCGGCTCCGCTCCTGGAGCGGCTGGACCTCCCCAAGAAGATGCTGGAAGCCCCTTTGGGCAAGCGCAGGGTAAGTCTGCGTGCCTCTTTTGGGGTTCAGGTGGTGGTCGTGCTGCCTGCTGGTACCAGTCGTGGTCTGTCTGTAGAAGCTCTCCTAGAGCGGGCCTTGTTGCACGTCCTTTTGGTTGCAAAAATACTCATTCATAAGCAGCCGGTTTTCAGCCCACAGATGGGAAGCTGTGAATCGCGTACTAATCCTCAGTGCAGAGCTGAATGGAGAGCACACTCGAGGGTCGGTTCCCTGCTTTTTTCTTTTTTTTTTTAAAATGCATGTAGTGTTCAGATATTTCTAAATGCTTATTAATTCATGGTTTTTGCTGGGCAGGACTGTCCAGGCCCCGGTAAGAGGAGGCTCCTGGTGTTGCAGGCCCAGCTGGCTGCTCCTGGTGTCCTCTCAGGGGGCAGGAGGGGTGCGCAGCCTTCTGCCGGCTGCCCTCCCAAAGCAAGTGCTCACCTAGGGAAGGTGGAGCTCTCCCGGTTAGCAGAGGCAGCACGGATGGGTCTGCACCTCTTACCTCTTTCCAAGTGGAAAGACAGCAGAGTGGGTCTCCAAAAAATGCAAATGTTCTGTGGCGTTTCTGCCCTGTTCCTGATGGTGGTAGGGGTGAGGTGCTGCACTGGGGCTTGGTGGCCATCTCTGGGGTTTGGCCCATGGAGAAGCAGTTGTATCTTAACTGTGGAATGAGGGTGTTCCGGTCCTAGCTGTAGCAGCTTGTGACACTGTGACCTGAGGGCACTGGTTCAGAGGGTGGCTAGCATGGGAGAGCAGTTGAAGCAAATAAAAATTTAGGGAGTGTTGTCCAGGTGTGTGACACTGAATTATCAACCTCTGTATATGAGCAGAAGTAGTGACCTAGAGCAAAAATGCAATATAAACAAGTCTTTAGCCATTCCCCAACACTTCTGCTGGCTCCACCATTTCTCATTATGCTTCCATGCTGATACCCTGCTGCCAGTTGTGAGACCTATTTCCACCTGCCCCTGTGAACCTGCTTCAGTGTTGTGAACCACGTGCCCTGACCCTGCGTGGGACCTGCTGCTCTGAGTTTTTTCCCTTATACGGAATTTCTGTAACTTCTCTCCTGAGTTTGACATGAATGAAAACATGAACAATCTTGTGAATAGGAGCTGTGATGCTGCATGGTACGTTTTTAGCACTGTGCATCAGGGATTAGATGCACAACTCCTGTTGCCATAGCTTTCATCCCTCTGAGACTTAAACGTGTCACATAAGCTGAATGAGGTACACAACCAAAGCAGGGGGGAGAGAGAGAGGTGTGCCACAAAGGAGGGAGCCACAAGCAAAGCGGGAATCCTTTCTTTTAATTTCAGCCTCATGATTCAACATTTATGATGTCAATAATTTTAAGCTGTAAACAGCAAGCTAACAAAAGCCATGTGTGGGAGGGAGTTAAATCTGAGCTCAGGATGACTGGCATTCCTTGTGATCACTAGTCAAGCCTGCTTCAAAGACCTGGGTGCTCATTATGGACTCTTATTAGCACTGACAGCCTTCCCAAAGCAGATGCCAATACCAGAGCACACCAACAAGGCCCGTTGTGCAGTGGCCAATGCGTGAGTCTGGGTAGCATGGGTAGGAAATTGTTTGTGATTCACATAATTACTCACAGTGGTCCCCAGGGCACCCTGCACGCTGCTAGAGGAGGTGACAATAAATGGGAAGGTGTCTGCAGGAGTTGGTTTATTGTGTTTCCTTCCTCAGTGGAAGGTAAAGGGAGAAAAGTTACGTTGCAGTCAAGGAGGCTTCCTTGGGAACCTTACAGATGAGGAACAAATTGTTCTCCTTGATGGTGCTTGTAAGAGGTGCCGACCCACACTTGGGCTGTTCAGTAAGCAAGCAGCTGTTCAGTGCTGGTGTCCTGGGTAGATTTGGTTTTTCTTGGAATGAGAAGCCAGCCACAAAAAAAAAAGCAAAAACAAAGCTGGGGGGGAATGGACGGGGAGGAGAACGTGACAGAAGAATCCCAGTGACTCTGGAGAGGTGGAATAGCTGTGACAGAAGGAAAGGGCAGTGTTTATTTTTCATCTGCTGCTTGTGTCAGTCTTTCTAGTTTTTATACTTAAAAAAAGCCAGAAGTCCTCGAGATATCTTTTGGAGATGATTGCAAGGTGAAGCTCTTACAGTTTGCATCAGATGATTGTATCTGTCCTACGTCAGAAGCGATGGTCAGCTGGTAGTGGAGATGCATCCGGTGTGTTGGATCGGAAGTGAACAGCAATTGAAGTGTGAGATTTGGCAAGGAAAGAGCCAGAAAGCAGCTGTGAGTGTGTAACAAGTGCAGGTGGGCCACGGCTGTGGGCTGGAGAGGGTTGTGCTGGTGACACCGCTGGGGGAAGGCAGGGGATGGAGGCTGGGTGGGGGCTGGTGGGACCACACTCCAAGTGCGCTCTGGTGGTGTGTCGCCAATTACCTCTGGATCCATTCATCATGGGTGCTGCCTTTCCAGCCGTCCCTTCTGCCCTTTGCAGTTCTTTGGACCTTGCTTTCAGGTCTCTTTCTGCAACAAAAATGTGTCAGGGCCAGCAGGCAACCTGTCAAAGGAGTTAAAAATCTGAGATGTCTTTGGGGAAAAGATAATAATGAATGTGATGAGGCTCAATTGCCTTCGATCCATTTGCCTTTTAATTCCATGATAATGGGCACCAATTAGCTTATGGAAGCACTCATCTTTGAAATATTCACTGGGATGCTATAAAATTGGCTTTAACTTGTCTCATCTTTTGAGGGGATCGACAACAATCTAAGGAGAAGGTTGTGTTTTCTTTTTCAATTTAAAAGAAAAGGAAAGGTGGATATTATAGTGTCATGTTTCTGCTGTTCCCAGTATATTTCTCCCCAAATCAATGTCATGTAGATACCACTTCCCATCCTGAGCGGCTCGTTCTGAAGGCAAAGTATCTCAGCTTTATTGGCAGTGTGGGTGTGGAGCTTGAACTGTATTTTATTTATCTAATTTGATGCAGGGCTCCATAATGCAGAGCTGAGGAGGAAAAGCAATTATGTACAAGTCTTGATTGGTTTTTTGGACTTTTAAGTGAGTTGCTTTTAGGAAGCCGTGTCCAGTAGTTGCATTGGCCAGGTAGCAGAGAGCTTCTAGTGTAGCCCACTTTTTTTCTTTCTAAAATTAAAAATCTACCTTGAAAATGTCCTTGCCAAAGACTTTCTACGGGTGGCTTCATGTGAGCTGTCACCTTGCTGTTGCAGACGAGTTGTACGTTCTTCTAGTTGAACAGCAGTTGCCTGGATTCAGTTCTCGGCTCTTCCGCCCAGTCTCAGACAAACCTGCCAGGGTTTGTCTGAGATGCTGGTGGCAGAGCTGCAGGATTTGTTCCTCCCCTTCAGCGGAAGTCCTAGCTGGCCATGATGTCAGCAGAAAATGTCACTTTGAAAGGGTCTTTCTCTGATGAGGACGGATTGCCTCATCCCTTAATAACAGAGAGAGCTGCCCAGAGGACCAGCCAGCCAAGTTCCTGTGAACCTCACTTGAACGAATCTGTGATACATTTTATTTGTGTTTTTCATGCAATTTCCTAATTTGGCTCCCTCTAGCCTTGGGCTGGTCTCCCTATTACAGTATTTAATTGAAATAAAATATGAACAACACCTGTTACGTTTGGACTCTGAGCTCACCTGGGGTCTCTGCCACAATATAAATAATAATAGCTTCAAATTATATTTTTGAGTGATTTGCTTTACACTTCTGTAACACTGCACAATTAAGCAGGGCTGTATATAGGTTGTTTTTCTGGTACAAGAAATGGCAATTGTGCAGGGTAATTCTGTTTTTAATAAGCTGGAGGAAGACTACATGCAGGGAATGTCAGAATGTTAATCCCTGTATTCAGGCACTTGTATGTTTTGAGCAAATGGGCTCCCATTTACTGCTGTGACTCAGAATCAGGTTTTGACTTGGGAGATCTGGAGGGGATGTCGAGACCCCTGCGCTGCCAATGTCTGTGCTGTGACTTCTTGTTGCCGTCTCCTGCCTGTAATGTAACTGGTGTTTGTGAAGCAGCTACAGGCTGGATACACTTGTGTAGACATTTTTCATGCTCCAAGCTCTGAGGATCAACGTGTAGTAGTGCATCTCAGTCCTCCTGAGGAATTACCACTCCTCAACAGACGTTCCCCTTGCACACGTGTCTTCCCTGCTGCTCTTGCCTTTCGAAATGAAGCTCTGGCTGTCAAAGGAGGAGGCTGTAAAGTAGGGAGGGGGAACATGTCCTCCCCTCCCCAGACAACCACCACGCTGGGGCAAGCAGAGTCACCATCCACTGTCCTAATTGAATATTTTGTTTTCCCTTCACTGCAGCTTCATTTTCAGATAGCAGTGACAAATGAGAAGCTGCAGCACGTGCATATTTACACCTTGTTCTCGTTTCAGCTTTCCTCCTGGTAGCTCTTGTGCCCCAAGTGAATGCAGGAAAGGAAGGTGATAATAGAGCTACCGATTAACCAGCCCTGTGTGATTGACTGAGGTACAAGCTGGGTGGAACAGCAATGCTGGCAAGAAGCTTCCCCCAGCCCCCTCTTCCAAATCATATATATTTTTCAAGTTCACATCAATTACTTGCGTTTCCAACTGGATAAACCTGAATGAGAAGGCTTTCTGTAATCTGCTGACAAGACAGTGAAGCACTTTTTGTTAGCTCCTCCTGATGCAATCTAAATTGGGTGTTTGCAGGGAAGAAATCTAGCGTGGAGCTAGAAGAGATTAAAAAACAGAAAGAAGGAAAAGGAAGGAAAGGTATTAAGTTAGAGCCTGTGTTAAGGCTCTAGTTCTGGTCTCTTGTGCAGGGAAAACATGTTTTTTTGAGGATATAGCTGAATGAGGTGTAAATATGCTTGTGAAAAAAGGTGCCTGTGTGTTCGTATGGCTACTTCTGGTGAAATTCCTTTGAAGGTTGGAAGTACCAAAGAGAATCTGCGAGGTTTATGCCAGTGCTGCAGCCTGTTCTGCGCGCAGGGAATGCGTTGTGCTCTGGGTGTGTGTGCACGTACAGATGGGACAAAACTGGGCACAGACAGAACAAGCGGTGTGGGAGGCACTAGCGCTTTCTTCGTGTGGAAGCTCTGGTTAAGATGGTGGTTACCAGCTGTACTGCAAGCTTCTGCAGGCTGTGACCACCACACAGAAACCTCAGGGAGACCTGCTCAAGTCCTCTGTTAATCTCTCGATGGCTTTAAGCAGCAGAAAACATCTATACTGTCTGAACGTGTTACATAGCTCCACAGCAAATAAAATTTCCTACCTTAAGGAGCTTCATATTAAGATGGATGGGAGTTTAATTAGGTTTTTGTAACAAGACAGCTCTGTTTCTAATTTCCCTGTGCTTTACACAGTGGGCTGCTCCTGTTGCCGCTCCAGTAGTATCAAACTTTGTGGGAGGTGTTTTGCACATAACCGTTCCTGAGTTTTTTGTGTTTGGTATTGAACACTCTGTGTCTGCTTCTGTGCTGGGGGAATTTTGACTTGCAGACTGGTGTAGAAGAAAGTCTGGCAGTAATGGGTAAATACTGTCTGGCTCACAGTTACCATAGACCAATTTAAAACAGAGCTACTGTTTCACTGTATCACGTATGTGTGCATTATGTTATTACAACACACAAGAAAACAAAGACAGGTCTTTTGCCATACATGTGGTCTTAAACATGATTGCTTTAGAACACAAATAGAGAGGAATGCATTGGAAGGCCGGAGATATTGCTGCTAAAGTGCTAAGCAGGGCAGAACAGAACCAAGATTCAATTTCCAGATCTGCTGCCACTTTCCTGGGAAACATTATTCTGTATTGCTTAATGTCTGTGCCCAGCTTTCTCCTCTCTAAAACAGGACTGCGACTTTGCACCTTTCACGTGTGCTAAATATCGTGAATGACAGTCCATGTAGTTTCATGGGAAATAGTTCTTGTCAAAATGACCTGGTTTAGTTGTTTGACGTTATAAATTTGCTTGACAGTGGTAACAGCAGAGCTATAAAAAGCTTAAACTATTTTAAGGTGTTTGGCTGCAAGCTGTATGATATTCTGATGAAAAGTTGGTTGAACACACAGTAAATGGCTAAGAACTGTGGAATGGGGATTTTATTTTTTTTTTTCCCCTAGTGCGATTTCACAGAAAAATGATAGCAAGGCTAAAATTTTAGGAAGGACCATGGGATAGTTTTATGCTAGTTCAGTCTTCACTGGGCTCCTTACCCTCTCTGCCAAGGGGAGCAAGCAGGGCTTTGTCGTGCACTGGACAGGGCAAGGAGTTGGGACATCAGAACTGGACTGAAAATGCATACCGTGTTCAGAAAAATACTTGTGTTAGGTTGCAGTGAATCTCATGCTTCCCGGACTTCTAGGTTTAGCATGATTACACTTCCTAAACAGTTCACAGTATTGCACAGTTGGCATTAGCTTATTTCTTGGCCTAAAAACCTTCTATAGTCCGTACTTGTGTGAATTGCTAGCAAAGCAGGGTAGTATTACTCTGTTATCAACAAGGTCTATAGCAAAAAAGTCTCTTTGACCTTGGGTTTAGACCATTTGTCTGCCTTTACTGTCATGCCCTGTTTGTAATTATCCCAAGGTGCTTGTGCTGAAATAAGATGCTGTGAGAAGCAGGACCAGGTGACAGTGTGAAGATCACCTGTTCCTTGTGAAAGTCATGAAGCAGCTTATCTGGGATTGAGAACTACAGAGTCATTCCTCTAGGAAAGAGGATGGAGAGAGACTGCAGAAGAAATTTGCTGTTCTTTTTAAGTGAGGATGGTTGTTGAAGTTCTAGGAGACAGGTATGTGGAGGGATAAGGCAGTGGTATCTCTTTTACCTTTGTGGATTGATGCTGAACTAGTCATAGCATAAGACAAGCTGGGAGGAAAGGGACTGAAATGCTGGAATTCCAAGTTCTGATAAATGCTCGGCTATCTTACATTCAGGCTTTTATCAAGGTAAAGATACTGAGATACAAGGTATAGGACAGTGGGTTTACAAGGTGCCCAAAAATACTGCCTTGTATGTGCACTTCTGACTGAGATTTTGGGTTTAATGCTGAGTGGTTTTAACTCAGCAATGTAGTAATGTGTTTCTAGAGGCCATAAAACTAATGCCTTACATCTGAACCTTTCACTGAGTATAAGTCAGGAAATACTGCAGAGGAGCTACCTCTCAGATGTAAAAATAATATGAGGGCAAGGTAGAACTGGCACTAAAGTGCCTGAAGTGATTGGAGAAGCCCAGGTTTGAATCTAAATTTAGATCTTGCTCGGGCCTTTTCAGAATAGGTCGTCATTTTAATGTTACTACCTGAAAAGGACCTCGGTTTATATGAATGGGTTTCTTACTGTGTGGTAAGTAGAAAAACTTCAGAGAAAGGATTGTTGGAGCACATGTTTGGCAATTGATGCATCTCCTTTGTCTTCTACTGGCTCCATCAACATGAGATGAGAGAGTGTGTGTTGTGACAAGGTCACTTGTGTTGTTAGAACAGCGGTGTTGTCAGTAGCACTTCAGAATTTTAAGAATTGCTGTGGTTCCTGCAGTTCACACAGCAGCCTTGGCTTAAAGCGTTAGTTGGGGCTATTAAACTCTCTATTGAAGCCTTGAAAAGGCTTTGAGCCTTGAAAATATTTGAGTGCTTCAGATTCATCAATGCTTGGTGTGATGTCTCTCTAATAATCCAAGCTCTGTGCACGGGGACAAAGCAGATGCACCAAAGGTAAGACGTTTGTAATGTCTCTCTCGCATGGCAAGGTTAATGGCGTGGACAGGAGGATGCGTGGCTTTGCCCTTTTAGCACGAGTAACTGGTACTAACTAGGCTTCACGGGAACGCCCCATCATTTGGATAGGTTATGTTCCTAGGATGTTTATGTGGATTATTTGGTTCATAATCTCGTGCCAACCCCTTGTAAGTGCATGACCACTGCCCAGTATGGTGCTGTCTTTGGGTACTAGAAACTGAATAATCATCATAAATGTGGTACCGTCAAAATATACCTGGATTTAGGCAGGTTTCTGTGAATAGTTTTCTTCTGAAAATAAATTCATAATGGGTAAGAAAAAGAAAGCTTGATCAAAACTGTTGAAGACTATGTCCTAACTATCTGCCAAGAAGATAGATATGCCGCGCTTAGTCTGTGCCACAGACGATGGAGCTTGTTTGGCAGTGGGTTTGTTTGTAATGCATTTTCAGTTCTTTTTAAAATAAGATGCAAAGCTGTCTGCAATGAATGCTCGCTGTTGGAGGGAAGCAGGCTAGGTTTTTGGAGAGAACAGGAGAGGGAGGTTGGTCACTACTGGAGCTCTGCTGATAACCTTGGCAGAGGCCGCCTGATGGTGACATCTCGCTAAGCAGCTCCATTATGGGAGATGACAGGTCTGGGGGTAGGAGAATATAACACTTGTGAAGTTAAAAGCTTGACAAACTGTTGCCACAACAACTTACCTTTGCACAAGAGATTTGTTTTGTAACAATAAACTTTAACAAGTGGGATTTGGGGACTGGTATGTTCCTAGTAAATCCTCTTGGACTGTCGGTGTTGACTGCCAAGGCTTTGGGGAGTGTGAGTGATAGCAGGTCTCCCTTGGTCTCATGTAGCGACTGAGTTACTGAGGAGCAAAGTTTAAAAGCCAAAATTCAGGCTGTCTGGAGCAGTTGGAGAGTGCAAACAGTCATTGCCGCCAGCTCAGCCCTGACTCCTGCAGTATAAAGTTAACACTTGGGACTTGACGATCTGTGGAATGCTTGCCATCAGAGCTCCTTTATGTAGCTTTTCATCAGGTTCCACGTGGCTTTTTCTTCATAGTGTCTCTTGTGTTCAGAGCTTTGGATATGAGGGAGCACATGCCCTCAGCCCAACCCTGTTCTGCCTACTGGGACCTGGCAAAAATTGTTGTGTGGGGGCTTTTGGGGTTTTGGGGCTGCTACTGTGTGACTGGCAAATTAGGAAAAGCCCCTTGTCACCTAGCCTGTGCAGCTGAAAAATTTGAGATGGGAAACTATCTCAATGGGTGTTAAACCAAGCTCTAGTGTTCCCATGTAGAACTGAAAAAGCTTCTCAGTAGAACTAATTACGCTTTTTAGGCCTGACAAAGTCATTTTTACAGTGGTGAACAAATACCAGTGAGATTTTAAGTTCCTCCCACAATTATTTGTTTATGATACGAGAAAACTTAATCCAGGTTTGTTCCCAACAAGCTCAAGTATAGCAAGAACATGAGCAGTAGTCAGAAGAACAGCAGCAGGTTTAGCTGAGACAGTTTCACTCCGATAGCCTTCAGACTTTGTAGGAGCTAGGTGCGAACCCCGTGGTAGACAATATTCTTTGCAACAGGTTTTTGCTATTCCTGTTTCCTCAGGGTTGTTCCCAGTGTGTTGGTTTACTGCAAACTCCTAATTGCAGTTGGAAACCCAAACAGATTACTTTAATGGATTGACGTTGATTCTGAAAGAAATACTGAAGATTTTAGAACAAATTTTCTCTTTATTTGAAACTACCCAAGGCCTGCAAGCATATCTGTCGCCTGGAAGGAGGAGTGTTTTCTGTCATACCAGTCTCAACAACCTCCCGCCGAGCTGCTTTTTTGTGATTTGCAAGCTGTAGTGAGCTGAAAAACTTTGCAGCGGTTGCATGCAAATCCATCCTCCGCTCTTCTCCCAGCGCTTATCGAAATAGCAGAGGAATTGTCACACATCCCAGAGTGGCAGAGATGATCATCAGCACTGATGTTCTGAAGGAGAAATGTGAAGTGGGAATTCGGGAGGTCCTTTAAAAAGTTTGGCTGTCTGTTGGTTTTACTTTTCTTTCAGTCTCCCCACACAGAACTTCCCACCTTTCTTGCATATTTAATTTGAGAATTGGCAATCTATAGAAGGAGCTGTTGCCTCTGCAGGAAGGAGTAGGTTGACAGGTGACTGTTAAAGGACTGATTCCGCAGCTGGCACCAGCTGAAATCAGTGCTGTCGTGCTAACTTAAGCTGCAACTGTGCAATGCCTTGAGGGTCAGAGAGGAGGATAAACTTGGGGGATCAAAAAGAGTATCCGTTCAGGGAAAGGAAGAGCAGTGAGAAGCTGCAGGCATCCCTGTTTTTCCTCGGGCTCTGCGTTGCATGAGGCAGTCGTGCTGCTGCTGAGTGCAGAGGGCGATTCTGCTGGTGTTCGCAGCCCAGCTAGCTTTGGCTTCCTCCTACGCTCGTTGTGCGGTATGGGTAGGGAGCCCCGAGGAGGAAAGCACAAGATGAAAAACACATGAAAAATTCAAGGAATTTTTTATTAATCATAATAAAAAAATCCCCATATGTTTACATTGTTATTAGAACCAAACGGTTGCATCAGCTCAAAGATGTGAAGGAAAGGCGGAAATGTAGTGTTTCGAGGTTAGGTATTAAATTGAAGTCCCTCTCCAAAGCAGTGCCTGCAGTGCAAGGGGAAGAGAAGGGAGTGGTGCAATGTCTTAGAGGCTTGGCCCTCATCCGTTGGGTATGAAAGTCTCTCACCGTGTGTGAAGTACAGCACCTGGCACGGGGGCTCTGCCTGCTGCGAGCTCCTCTGGTAACCTGCTCCGAGTGGGTGAATTGACCCTTGAGGAGGTGAGACGTAAAGGAGGCTGCATACCCTTAGTAGCCCTGTCCTCTTGACATCGAGCCTGATTCTGTCTTGCTGTTCGGACCTCTCAGCGTTACAAAGTTTTCTAGCACTTCCTCGTTACTGCTGGACCTGCTTGGACTCTAAGGCAAAGTCATCGCCTGCTGCAGGCAGTGACATCTGGAGTTGCAGAGGCTGTAGTGAGTCCGAGTGCCTCAAGCCTAACAGGCACCTGGGATCCTAGAGCTGTTGGTGCCATTGGACCTGTGCTTTCCTCCTTAGCTACAAGATGGGTTTTTTGTGTAGACTGGGCCTTTAAATCTCATTCTTATGCCCCCTCCCACTTTTCATTTTTGCTCTTTGTAAAAGAAATGCAAGGCTGAGGCAAAGACAAGGAAACACCCTGTTCAAAATGTTGTTGTCTCTGCTGAGCATTTGTGCCAAAGGCAAATCCGTGGCTACGGGCTGCTTGAAATAGTTTCCTGTCTAATACAGTGCAGAGTGATGTGTAACTTGGACTCCTGATGCGAAGGGCTGAGGAGATTACAAGGTGAGCAGAGCACCGTGAAGATGCTTATGAGTCTGTCCTCACAATATTCTGATGCTTCCTGTCCAGCCGTACAAACCAAACATTTGCCTCCCCTGAATGTGAGATGCCTTGTCCAGGGTGGAGGGAATTTCTGTGCTAAATTGCACGAAATGCAGAAGGTCAGAGCATCCGGACATTCACCCCTGAAATGGAGTGATGGGAGAAGGGTGCCACAAAATCCACAGGAGTTCTTTCGCTTCGGTGTGGGAATCAATGTTCTGCAAGGAGCCAGATCCCCTGCTTGTAAATCAGTTCAGCTTGTAATATCTGTCAAGTGTTTGGGGACACCTGGGTATCTGATGCTGTATAAATGTCAGTTGTTATTACAGTTTCTTGCTTGGGTTATTGATTTCTCCCCTGCTGTTCTCACTGGGATGGAGTGATTTGAGGTCTTTGGTAGATCAGCTCTTCCTCCTCCAGCTTGTCTTGCTTACGCCCCGAACTGGAGTGTAGTTGGTGTGTCTCATGACCAGATACAGCTTTCCCTGCTGTAGCTTTTTGCATCCCGTCAGCTCAGTAGGTTAAACGATGCCCAGCTCCTGAGCACATACTCTATGGGGCACAGAACATCTTCTGTGATCCTTGTAGTGATGTTCTGTGGACTTTGCATTCTGCTTTTCCTCCAGTGCACACATCCACACCCACTTACCCTTTATCCTATAAATTCTGCTCTTGTTTGAATGAAAATATGTTCAGTTCTGTTATTTTAGTCTGAAGGACAAAGTTATCGTTCTATCTCTTAGCAAATGCGCTGCCCTAACCTTTGAAAGATCAGCTGTGAAATATGAACCTTTGACAGGATCTGATCCCCCCGGAGTCCCTGCAGTGTTTTAGTTTAGCACTCAAAGCTGCTTCAGTTAAGGGGGGGAAAAAATAATATTATTGTCTCCTTCCCCTCCCAACTCCAGAAAGTCTTCCCTGCCCCCCCTTTCCTTACTGCCATTGTATCAAGAAACTTTCTTCACTCCTCTAGAAAGTGTTGAGCTTTTAAGGGCAAAAGGGCCCAGTTTTGATTATTTAGGCAGGATTTATCAAAAGTGCTGATGTACAAGTCTTCCTATTTTCCTAAGTCAGCTGCACCAAAGGCAGAAAGAAACTGGACTAACCGGGTGGAGATGAATGTGCCTACGTTAGCAGGGCAGGTGCTGTGCTGTCTTTCAGGGACACACGCTCTTGGAAGGTCTTTGGTGCTTTTAAGAGCTTTCCTGACTTTCTCAAGTCACACGGGTGCTTCCAAATGCCACTAGCCCAGAGACTGCTCAGTCTGCTCTCCACTAGCCATGCTAACAAAACTTCTTCTAGCTGGTGCAGCGAGTGCATGGGGTTTTTGGGTGACCTGTGAGCAGGTCTGTCTGGTGTTAGAAGCGTCACTAGCCATGGCAAGGAGTAGCCTCTCAGCTGGTGTACCTTGGCTGTATGATAGTAGCAGGGAATGTTGATTTATAGTGCTGAAGGTCTGGCCTGCTCATCTTTTTAATTAGTATGAGATATCTGCCTGGAAGCCCTCCTTGGATCAACAAGTCGTTATGCCAGGTGCTTTGGAAACAGTGTGAGAGAGACTTCAGGGCCCCAAGAACTTGCAGTCTGCAGTGCAATTAGAGGTGACTGCTGCTTGAATCTCATCGGCTAACAGTTGCTCTGCTAACATGGAGTGCAGCTTGGATAATTACCCTGAATATCACCCAGGTAAATCTTAGAACCAACGCTTCCAAACACTAATCTGCTAGCTGTGCTCAAGCTAGCTAATTTAAAGCCTCAGTGGTACATCAACTCCAGCTGCAGTTGTGTCATTTAGTGCCATGTAGATCTGACCAGCTGTGCTCAGAATCGTAAATACAATTATGTGACTTGACCAGGACAAAGAGCAGGTTGGTGTCAGAGACGGGAGCAGAAATAACATTTCACAGCTCTTAGGCTAGCATCCTGCCTGCTGCATCTGTACTTCAGCTGCACATCCTGGCAGAGCATTACTGAAGCTAAATGGTTCCAGCAGAGCAGAAAGGGCATGTGGTTCCTCTGTGCTTGGCAGGGAACTGGATACAAATGTGGGGAGGACAGGAAAGAGGAGTCATGTTCATCTAAATGTGAATGAGAGACTTTTATGGGTTTCTTTCCCTTTTTTGTGTGCACTGGGAGCAAGGGGCAATAAATTGGAGGATTTTTATATCTTGCACAAAAGCTGACATTGCTAAAATATCACATTATTGCAAGCTGCCATAAATGAGCTCTTCGAAGAGACACAGCTGGACTCTGTGAATATGGAAGCAAAGTGATTACCGGAAGCCATCAGCCGCTACTGGAAGGACTGTAGGAAAGTCAATAACTTATTAGCACTAGTTTCTGGATTATCTGGTTTCCTAAAGAGATTCCCTCTCCCACTGCTCAAGTAAACGGTGTTTTTTGTTACGCAAAGCCACAGATTATGTTATCCCCTTTCACACTCTCTGCTCAAAGTCCTGGTGCCTGAACAGAGCGAGAATGCGTCTGAGACACACCAAAGGCAATGCGGTCACAACTCCGGGTTTGTCTAGAAGTTGCTGCTTTGTGCTTCTTGGGAATTGTATCTTGTTCCAAAGATATCGGTGAAGGCCGTTTCTCTGGTTGCGAGTTTTGCGGTGGTGACTGGGATAGCTGAAATGCAGCAACACCCTCGCTGCTTGCCAGTCTCCTGTGCTATGTTGGGTGTTACCGTACCTAATGGCAAAGGGCTTTTGATACTGTTCCAGAGGATTCTTTTACTTATGCTGATGCTATGAGACTGACTTAAGAATGGGTGATGCTGACCACAGGAACGCTCTGGCATGCCCCCGTAGGTAATCTGAGAGGGTCCTAGGAGATGGTGTCCAGGGCAAGAGAAGGTGCAGACCCACCCTCTTAGTCTTCATGTCATCTATGATTTAGACTGCGATCCACAGATGTTTTTTCTGGCTTGGGGCTGTTCAAGCACCACTTCTGACAGAGCTGTTTGATAAGGCTTCTTCACGTCCAAATGTATTTTGCAAGATGATAGTGAGAAATAGTTGAAGGAAGTGAACCATCTCCAAAATAAAGATCGAAGGCAGAGATAATCCCTGTGTGTAGAGCATGAGAAGAAAGCGTGTGTTCCGATGGTGAAGCAGCAGGGAGGAATCAACATTTGTTGTCTTTTTGGGGTGGAGAAGTCCCTGCATTTAATTATGTTGGGGTGGGTACCAGGTATGCAAGGAAGAAAAACTATTTGACCATTCAAACTTGAGGGAGAAGAGGTGCTGCCCCATCTGTCCCGCAGCCTTTTAAACACTTTGTGTAGATGTTTTGACCACTCTAGAAAACTCTTGGAAGCTGTACAAGGGTTGAAAATAAGAAAAGAGAAGCTTGGTGCTTGGATACTGAGTTTCACAAGGGGAATTCTCCTTCGCTTCTGTCCTCCTCCTCCTCCATATGCACTAAATTAATTTACTTACTTGATGGACCATAATATCTCTATCACCAGGAAAGCAGAATGTATACAGCTTTTTATATACATATTTCTTGCGCCATTAAACTAGTCTCCCTATGAGAGAACCTATGAATAAGTTCCAAGAGGTAACCTGGAATGTTTTAGGACATAGCTTTCTGTAATAAATATCTATGTATATCTGCACTTGGCAACTCCTTAGTATGCAGCCCAGTAAAAAATGTAGACTCATAAATAACAGTGGTAATAAAGGGGTGCCTGTATCTAACGCTTTGCCATTGTCAGAGCCTTCCTTTGTGGTGGGATGGGTTCACATGTTGCTCAGAACCCTTTGGTCCTGGTTTGTGGGTCAATATGACTTGTGGAAATTAATAAGGCTTATGGGCTTGTTATGACTGTGTAACAGCGGAGGTCTGTCCAAAGGCAGAGTGTGTTTGTAGGAACAGCTCTGCTGTGTTCCCCATTGCTTTGAAACCTGTGAATGATCGTGGCCAAATTTGACAAAGGGGCTCCAGTCTCTGAGCCTTCGCATTTTTAAAGCTGTTTTGAAAATGAGCAATTCTTAGCTGGGCGTTCCACCTCCAAGGCCTGTGCTTCCCACTTTGCTGCCGGGGTGTGCTTCCAACAGCACCGCCTTCCCTTCTCCCCCCCCTGCACCCAGCAGGTGAAGAAAGGGGGCAGGAGGCTGGAGAGAAAAAGCTTGTTAACAAAAGTTGCTTAAACATTTAGCACCTCTGCTGCTGTTCCTCTGTACTGAGTACACACGACGGGGTAATTTATGTCCTGAAATTACAATCCATATGAATTAGCCTGGCACAAATACATCATTTCCTAATAATATAGACAAGATGCTTCAAGGAGTGATGATGAGAACAGCCCTTTCCTATATGTTCTCTTTTACCTGATGAGTAATTATCTAATAATTTTCTTGTAGTGATATAAAAGGATTTTTATTCCCCTTTTCCCCCACCCCCATAATGCAACAAGAGCTGCTTGGAGGCTGTGGTGGAAAACAAAGCCCAGAAACGACAGTAGCAGGCTGACTTCTGTGCTAACACAACTTGTGTCCCCAGGGAGAGCGCCCTGCCAAGGTCAGGCTTTACGGCACGTCCATGCGGGAAGGTCGGTGCTGTCAGCTGGTGTGATGTGGGGTTTGGGGTATCTTCCTTGTCTTTCATTTCAGGAATGAGAAACTTTCCATTTATTGCAAGATGAGATCTTAAGTGTGAGTGGTTACTGTGGGATCACTAACGTTCCGCATGCTCACACATCTTGCTCCGGTTATGGTAGCTTGCACTACTTACCCGTACCTTAAATAGATTGCTATGTGGTTTATTTCCAATCAAAATTCTTTACCAAAGCCACCTTCCTCCCCTGTGTTTTGTACAGCACCAAGCCCAGGGGTTCACTGAAACATTTGGGCTTCTAGGTTCTTCTGCAATATTAATTGTTGAGTGGCTAATTAGTGGGGGAAACCCTGGGCTAGATTTTTCTCTCTGTTCCCCTTCCCTGACTTACTGACTTACCTGCTCAGCTCTGAGGCACGCAGTGCCAGGGGATGTCTCTCCCTTGCCCATGTGTAGGACCCTGCATAATCCCGTTTGACTGCCTGGTGTTACCATAGTAATAAGTGGTGATTAAGAAACCTTCTCTGAATTCTGTTTAATAACGCGGAGTGCTTGCAGAGCTAATGATCAGAAGGGTCTGGGTGAGCGCACCAATGCTTGGATCGTTTTCTTTGCTCGCAGCACGCTGGGTGCCAAAATCCAGCCAGAAACCTTGGAGGGGCTGCTGTTCTGAGGTGTCTGTGCTGCTCCAGGCCACCCGTACCTACTGTTTGCTTAGCTTGAGGTCTGCTGTTTATCAGCATTTTCAAAGTGCTTCAGAGATGCTCGGTGGGAGGGGACACATGGAGCCCCTTGTCCCAGGGATGTGACTTGGTCCAATGCCTTTGGAAGGCAGCGGTTGCATACAATTAAGATGATACTTAAATACTTTGCAGTATTGGAGCCTCCTTGTGCTGTAATGCTAGTTAGAGATAAATTGCAACATGATTTCACCTAAAGCCTGGTTTCTTTGCTTAGTGGCTGTTGCACGTAAATTTTCAGGAGCTTTTTACACCATTTCTCCCTTCTTCGTAGCTGTTGTACGACAGCGAGCTGCGGTCGTGCTGATGCATCTTGTATTATGCTGCCAATTTATTACCTCCCCAAGATGTAATAAACATTGTCCAAACGCTATCCTGCCCTGTGGGCAGGGGAGGAAACAGAATTCACAAATGCATGAGGGTCTGCAAGAGAAAAGGGGAAAACAGCTCACAAAGGTTTTTCATCAATTCTTTACCCTTGTGGCCTTATAGCAATAGCGGAGTGAGAAATGACTTCTTTTCTCCTGCACTCCATGGTGCGGTGACCTTGCTGGATAATTACCTTCAGGTCATTGTCGCAGCCACCTCATACAATAAGGGATAAAAGAAAACCTCATGCATGTCAGATGCTGCTTAGGTGGCGGGTGTCACCGTACTGGGAGGCAAAGCATGAGCGCTGGAAACATGTCAAAATAACCTGTTGACACCATTAATAAAACCTCATAAATAAGCAGAACAGAATGATCAGTTTGCTCTGTCCTTACCCAGGCAAAACTCCCCTTTACTTCTAGTATTTGTAGTTTCTGTTGTTAAGAGCTTATTGCTGTCCTTGGACATGAGGGTCCCGTGTCCATGGCCCCGCGTGCACCGGCAGTCCCAGCCTTGCGGACAGAGGCAAAACTGATGAGGGCTGGAGGCACTACAGGATTTTTCTCTGAAGTTGTAGAGAAGCTGCAGAGCAGAGCTGGGAACTTCAGGGTAAGAACTTAGGGTGTGAGATTGTGATAATGTGATTTCAGGTGATATGAGTTTGTTCAGGCAGTAATTAACTCACTGGTTTAGCATGCTCTCTGCTGCTCTTGCTCGTGACTGGCTCGATGAATTCAATGTTTTTGTATCAGTTTAGCAGGGCTTGTTCCATCCAAAGTGATAGTGAAGAAAAGCCTGCTGGAGAGATGTTGCTGGACCAACATTTATTTAATTTTGTTCAATTTTTATAAAAGAAAAAGGCCTTCCTGTAAGGCCCTGGGCATCTCTGGGATTGAAATATAAAATCCATAACAATAAAAAGCAGTCAGCCTATCAAGTAATGAGCCTTAACTTAACCAACCGCTATGAAGCCTTTCAATGACACAAAATTAATCAGAAGAAAGTGCGTTGTCATGTGATGAGTTGCTCTTCATTGTGTGTCTAAGTACATTAACACATTTACAACCTCAGAATGAATTGTGTATCTCTTGGCTGTATGGGTTCCTAATTGAGATTTGAACTCCTAGATACTATTAGCATGCAAATCAGAAATAGTGGGAATAATAATAAAAATGATGTTAACCTACTGAACTCCGGTAACAATGCTGTAGCCAGAAAGCGATGATCGTGCAGGTGAGATGGCAGTTTAGCTTCTGGAGATGAAGATTAGTAAAGAACAGGAAAATACGCCTGGCCTGCCGGGGTGCTGGTGGCTGTGTTACCAGGGATGCGAGCACCCCTTGTTGCTGTGCCCCACTGACACTCTCTGCAAATGCCCCAGTGCTGAAACAGGTGAAAAAAATGATTTTTGACTTGTGAAAGTGATTAACCCTGACTGTGCTGTCAGAATGGTTTAATTTTAATGAGACTGCTGGTAAGCTGGGGTTCTCTAGGCTCTTTTTTTAGTTCTATGATATTATTTACAGTTGTAATTAAAAGAGACAGCCGCTCCGGCTAATAATTTGTTTCACAATGTATCAAAGCCTCCAGTACAACAGGGATGAATTATATTCCTCCGATAGTCGTGAATTACTGGTGAAATCATTTCAGTCTAACTTACTGAACTGAATGTCGGGGTCAGGCCTTCTGTTTTCTCCCCTGATGTGCTGAGTGCAGAACTGCGTCTTTTGGAAACCTTCCTTTAAGTGCCAGATTCTTCCAAAACTCCCTGCTACTCATCCCTGTGAGGGACGGAGCAAAATAACGTAAAAGATGCTCCATACTGCATGTTCAAGGGATGACAACTATTAAGAGCTTATTGTGTTTATCTGTTGCTTTCAAATGGGGCTGCCAGACTGAGCTGGCTCCAGCCAGGATCTTCCCAGCAACCTTACACCATTATCTTGGGTTTCTAATGACATCATGTCCATTCCATCGCTCCTGATGGTCCGCTTTAGCCAGGGAAGAGGATTATCATTCTTATTTTATTACTGATGACAGCATGAGATTTTTCAACCACCTGAAAACACTGTTTGGCTGATCACTTTGTAAGTTATTGGGTTATTGTGAATTATGGACTTCTTTTCTTCTGCTCCCAGCAGATAAAAATGCATTTCCTTGCAGCTAATCTCAATGTAAAAATCAAATCCTGCCTCCATTTGTAACGCGTGATGCGATCTAAGCATGGACTGACATAGAAGAGGCTTAATGACAACAAGAGCCGTGAATGCTAGGGTTTGGGTCTGATTCTCTTCTCTTTGGGGGCCTGAACTGAACACTGTCAAAACTTGCCAGTGAATTTGATGGGCCCAGTTACAGAGGCTTTTATAGAGGAGTTGAATTTCTGGAGTCACTTGTGGAATATCTGTTTGGGGACATCAATACCAGCCCTTCTAATGGAGTGACAGCCCAGTAGAGAGCCTCTACTCCACACAAGTCCTTGTCCATAATCCTTTTTTGTAGGGCTGAGGTACAATTGCACATAATTATTTGCAAGGGTATAAAACCCACCTGCAGTGCATATGGTGCTTAATGCCAGTGTACTGCGAATTTCTCAAATACCTGTACAATCATCTCTTGCTTTGCTTTTTTATCATCAGTATTTAATATCAGGACTGGCAAATAAGAAACTTGCGCTCTCTTCTTCCCCTTATTTGTTGCCACGCTTGGATTAAAGTGGGTTTTTTTAAATAAATAAAAACTTAAATTGCATTTTATTTTCATACCAGCTGCTAACTCTCCGAGACAGATTGGGAGATCAATTATCACAGCGGTGAATGAATCTAATTTTTCAATATAATTTACGGTAATTCCATATTCTCTGCCCAAGAAGCAAATAGCGCTGGCTTTTTTCCAAAGGTGAGCTTAGAAAGAACAACAGAAGAAGCCTCACAAAAACAGCAACGCCACTAATACAACAGCAAGGACTCCTGGTCTTCCAGTGGTTGTGATACTGTGCCAAAGGTGGGGAGTGCAGTGCTGCTTGTGTGTTCGCAGGAGAAACTTCTCTGGCAAATTCTGCAGTCGACTTTGGGGAGGGAGATAACCACAGCTGAATTCTGGATGTTTCTGTCTGGTTTTTATGGAGGATTATGGCTTTTGGGATTATGTTTTCTGGGTTCTGCCCAACTCCTGCTCGGTACGACGGGAGCTCTTTGTTGGACTTCGTTGAGCGCTGGACTGTAGTCCAAATGTCAGATTCGTCCCTGTGTCTGTCGCCACTTTTGTCTCCAAAAAGGGAGATACGGGACATGTTCAGTGGATCCACTGCCACTGGGTCAGACCGCTGCAGGGGCTGCTAGTCTTTAGCATGCTCTGGAACTCGGGAACTGCATGAGGGAGGTTGGCCTCTAAGTATTAGCAATGGTCAAGAGCAGGATGGCAACTCTGGCTGGTGATCAGGTTCCAGGATTCTGAATCTTTCCTGGGTACCGCTTCAGTGATTGACTCCTATGGAGGTCTCTTCACATTTGTGTGGAGTCGTGCCCAAATCAACAGAGCCCAGTACAGCATGGGAATCTCCCAGACCTGTGGCTGTAGAAAGGTCTCTATCTGCATGCTTCTGGCCAGATCCCATGGTGCTGCCTTCCAAGCAGCCCCGGTGTGGCTGTGCCACAGGGTGCTGACAGGGATTGTTGCTGGCTCCATGGCACACGCTTGCACGCAAGTGTACCTCTCAAATGTCGCGGAATCATTTGTAATCATGAGCAGTTTATCGACTAACGCTTAGCGGAAGGAATTGAGGCAACCCGGTTTCATGTGGACGGCACTCTCATCTTTCTTCTCCCCATTCCCCCCTGCCTCCAGCCCCTTCTGGCATTGGGAACAGCTCCTCCAAATCCGTGGAAAAAACTTAATATACCTGCTCAAATTATATTTTACTAGTAGGGCTTCTTGGACTGCAGTCAGGACAGCACCATTTGGCAGGAGAGGCCAACACCGTAAGCAGTTTCTGAGCGCTTATGTCATTTATTGAGAAGTATGTTGTTTAGCATGCACTTCAAATGTCTTTAAATAATTAAAATAAATGGCATGCATAAGTTAGACGGTGGGGGGAAAAACCAAAAGAGGCTGAAACACTTGTTCATTTAAAAACTCAGTAACTAAATCTTACTTTAGATCTACCAGGAATACAAATAGTGCAATTAATTGACAGTAATTTAGAAGTCCTCCATTTCAAAAGCCCCAGGACATACAGATTGGAAACAATGAATCTCTTAATGTCAACAGTGGTTCTGCACATGGCCTAAGATGCAAATGAGTGGGGAAAGGATTTTGCTTACTTTTCCCATGTTATTTATGGCTTGTCTTCACACAGTGACAGCACATTATTGTATGTTGCATTAAAAATTCCTTCCCAAAGCCGATCAGATTGATTTCTCCCCTTTCCATTAATGCACAAAACGAGAAATGATTGTATTTTTTCAGTGCAAAGTGGACTGTGAATGTAGTAACTATTTAAGGCGTAGCACAGACGCTCGAAGCTCTCAAAGAACACAATAACGTGAAAGAGGTTGCTTGCCAGGTCACAGATTTTTCTTTTTTGCTTGTTCACTGAATAACTGCAATTTCTCTGTCTCTTTTTTCTTTTGTTTGTACAATCACCATTGTCCTTTGCAGTGTCTATGATTTTCCATATTAGGCTTGGGACCTCTATTCTCCAAATGACAAGTTCAAATAAAGTAAATGCCACACCCTGCGTTTTTCTGCAATTTTGGGGATGTGCTGTTTCAATTCTGTGATGGATGGAAGGAGCAATACCTCTTGACTCCGCAGTACTCTTTCTGCACAGGTAGAAAGTGCTTTCAAACGTGCATGGATTGCACCGTGTAGTGCGTAACAGGAGATACAGAACAGTATTTCAGTAGCCAAAACTTCAGCAACAGATGCGGTGGTTGGTGTGTTATCAAATCTGTTTACATGTGAGTATGTCTGTGAAATAGTGCGATTGAGAGACAGAATGGGCACGAGGCTCTGTTACCGTTGTTAGCAGAATGGAGCGATGCCACCCTTTCTGTTGATTTAGTTTGCAAGGTAGTTGGGCAGAAACTTGCCCGCTACGTGTGTGCAGTGCACAGTGGGGGACTGGAATTGTTCGTGTTCTTTTGGCGTTGCGTTGGTATCAATAAGTGGTAACTGAATTGGCCAAAAGGCCTGTGAGAGATTATTGCTTTGATGTTTAGAGTGGGAGCTTGGTCTATGCAAGAAGCTTTCCTGGAGCCTGTGAAAGTCAGCGCAGTTAATGTTCTTTCTTTGTGTTAGCAAAAGCAGGATCTGCCCACACTGTTGGGTGTTCAGGGATCTGCATAGACTCTTCCATGTTCTATGACATTTGCAAAAGACTTGATTGTTTGCACCTCTGAGCATTTGGGCCTATAAATATTTATTAACCTTCTCTCAGATGTGTATCGCAGCTAAGGCAGCAATGACTCTCCCTATGGCTGTGACTGGGGAAGAGGGGAGCCCCTTCCATGAACTAGCTGTAAAGGCACAGGATTCACAGCCCCCCGTGCTTTAGCCACATGCAAGGTACGGTGGAGCAGAAGAGAGGCAGAGGACATGGCAAGGGTCAGAAAACGGGAGACAAGGGACTGCAGAGAGCAGGAACAGTTCTGAGCTCAGGGGGCAGCACGCCCAGGCTGAAACTCGCTTGCGGAGCGAGCCCCTGCAGAGCTGCGTGGGCTTGGAATCGCTTTCCAGTGCCTCTTCGTTAAGGTACATTGTCTTTGCAGCCTTTCGAGAATGGGAGAAACTCTATTCACTTCACCTCTATAAGAATTGTGTTAGTTAGCTGCTGGTGCTAACTGCTGGGGTTGTTTATTTCGGTGTTAAAACTACATAGCTGAAACTAAAGTCCTTATTTTAAACCTCCTGGATGGCTGCAAGGGATTGTTTCCTTGCCCGAAGTGAGCAGTTGCTGACAGTAAAATGAAAAGTTGGCAGGTGTTGCTAGTGTGGGGACACGTGGACTGTCAGGATGGGGTGGTCCAGATGCCGTGTAAAGCACCTGCCCAGGAAAGGATGTCCTGGCTGCTGGTGGCACTGAGGTGTGCAGGAGGTGGAGAGGGAGCCCCGCTGCACTAAGGAGCTGGTTTTAAACCTGACCTCAGAGGATCAAAGCAAGGCAGTGGATTGACCAGGGGAAATGGTGGACAGGGCAGATGAAATGCTCTTAATTTGTAGAGAAAAGAGAAATTAACCCAAGTGTCTGGAGGGAATTGTTTATTAACTTCTCAGCATAGCAGTCAGCGTCCCTCCATCTGGTGTGCCCTGAGTTAAAACATCGGGGCCGGGGGAGGCACAGTGGCTTCTGTGCCAAATTAGACTAAAAGAAGTGTCCCCCTTTGCTTTAGGGTACCAAAGATCATGCAGAATGAGATATATGGAGGAAACAGGAAGCCTTCTCACAAGGTAACTATTGATTATTTAATGAGCTGATAAATAACAGGCCACAGAATAATTGCACATTTGAGCTTCTCTGGCCTGAGCTGGCCGCTCTTTCTCAAAGCAGGCGCGGGACTGGAGTCACAGGCTGCGTGAGCAGGTTGTGTGCTATCCCCGGTCACCCGGCCTCGGAGGCTGTTCCCAGGAGAGCACCTTTGTATCGGTCACCTGTCCCAGGGCATGAAAATCAAAACTCTGTTGAGCTGTTGTCTTTAGCTATTTCTACTGAAATCCGTTATTTCGCAACCCTACATTGAACCGTTTCTGTTGACAGTATTTCTAGGGCTCTTTAGTGACATGTTTATTCACCGCTCCCTGTTCTAGCTATTACCTGACCTGTACTCAGTGCTCCAGGGTTTCTGAGCACCAGTTTCAATGGTGCTAGATCACAGGGCTCTGGTTCTGTATATCTTCAGAACAGCTCTCATGTAACCGGCTTATGTGGTACATCAGCAGGAACTTGGGAATAACACTGCTTTAGAAGTCCTAAATACATGAAGAAGAGAATATGCCATATTGCTGAGTTTGTCCTCATTATTGCTATGCCTAAGGCTGCATTACCAGGGATGCGTACGTATGTCTGTGTGACGTTCGTGCTCTGTCCCTTTAACCAGAACGCTCCAGTTACAAATGCTCAGTATCAGTGGTTTGTCCTCATGTGAATTGTGGCTGCAAAGTTGGAAGTCTGACCTGAGACAGCAAGAGGAGGATCATGTTGAACCTGGACCTGACAAAAGTGCATCTGTCTTTGGTGACGCTGAAGTGGTGGCCAGTAACTCTCATGTGTAATCCAGCATGAATTTGTGCTGCTTGGGACTGCTCACTTGAACAATTTTCCTGCTGGTTATTTGAACCTTGGACTTTAGTTGAGGGGTAGGAATTGGAACAGAATTGGGGAGG